>CAUYUJ010022441.1:0-55000 GCA_963575745.1 Prorocentrum cordatum
GGAGGAATAGCAGGAGCAGGAGGCAGAGGAGGAGGAGGAGGAGGAGGAGGTGGAGGAGGAGGATCAGGATCAGAGGGAGAAGGAGGAGGAGGAAGAGGAGGAGGAGGAGGAGGAAGAGGAGGAGGAGGAGGAGGAGGAGCCAGCGCGACGTGGGAGGCCTGAGCTGGCCGACCCTGGCCAGCCCCATCCCGGGCCCCGAAAGCAAACGCAGGCTTGCCCCCCGACGCCGCGACGCCCCCGGGCCCCCGAAAGTCAATGCTGACGCCGACGCTGGTGGCCGCAACATTCTGGTTGGCTCCGCGGGCCGCGCTGCGCGCGTCCATCAACGCTGAACTTCGGGTGTTGGGATTAAAAAGCTTGCGGTTGATTTCGGGGAGGGTTCCAGGATGGGCCGTGCCCGGATCGACGGCCGCCGATCCGCGATCCTGAGGGCCCCCCACCTCCAGGACGGCTCCCGGGCCCCGGAGGCGCGGCGCAGGCGCAGCAGGCGGACCATTTCGTTATCCTCCTCCTCCTCCTCCTCCTCCTCCTCCTCCTCCTCCTCCTCCTCCTACTCCTCCTCGCCCTCGTCGTCCTCCTCCTCCTCCTCCTCCTCCTCCTGCTTCTCCTCCTCCTCCTCCTCCTCCTCCTCCTCCTCCCGCCTCCCGCCTCCCGCCTCCCCCCTCCCGCCTTTCGCCTCCCGCCTCCCGCCTCCCGCCTCCCTCCTCCCTCCTCCCCCATCCCAGTTCCATTTCCATCCTCCCTCCTATCGTCTCACTCCTTTTCATCCTCCTTCATCCCTCCTCCCCTCACTCCATCTGCCGCCTCCTCTCCTCATCTCCTCCTCCTCCTCCTCCTCCCCTCCTCTCCTCGCCTCGTCCTCGTCGTCTCCTCCTCCTCCTCCTACCCCTCCTTTCCTCCTCCTTCCCCTCCTCCTCCTCCTTATCCTCCTCCTCCTCCTCCTCTTCCTCTTCCTCCTCTTCCTCCTCCTCCTCCTCCTCTTCCTCCTCTTCCTCCTCCTCCTCCTCCTCTTCCGTCAAGTGGCCCCGAGATGGGCTCTGATTGGCACCCCGCCCCCCCGGCCGGTGAACGCGGGCCTCGGACGCGGCGCCTCCTGTGATCCGCAAGGCGTGGCCCACAGCCGCGAGGGCACGACTAGGGGGGCGGGGACTGGCTCGGGGAGGACAACGCCGCATCGGAATCGGCGATACGTCGTCGATAGAACGGCGGCGGGCTCTCGACCGTGGAACGGAACGCTCATGCACAGGGAGTTGGCCCACCCAGGCCACGACCTGGCGACAAAGTGGGCGATCCGTCGGTGGCTCAGAGATGGGGTCCTGAGGGAGTGGGCCCTGAGGATAGGAAGGGATCCAAGGGTGGATTTGAGTTGTTTGAGGCACCTCGTCCGTAAGACCACATCCCTCAAGACCCCATCTTTGAGCCACCGGATCAAAGGCCGATGCCCCCCCACCGCACCCAGGGCCAGCCCCGACATATGCAACAATATGATCACACTTTCGGGGAATCCAGCGGTTGGGACGAGGGCTCTCCAGGAAGAGCAGCGGTCTCGGTACCTGTTCCTTCTCCCCTGGCATCCGCCGATCTGGCTGTTGTTCTTCGGCCCCAGAGCTCCAGACCCCTTCCCTGGTGTTGGATTTCGTCATGTGTCCACTTTTGATTGTCCTGGGGCTCGATTGCAGGACCGAGAAGCTTCAGGAAAGGCGCCAGGATTGACCAACAAGCAGATCGTCAATTATCTGGGCCTGACGCGGCACTGCAACGTCAGCGTCGCCTTGCAGCGTGAACATTCCAAAATACGCCATCAAGCAACTCGGTCCCGTCCTCTAGCCCGCCCCGCGCACGACGTCGACGACATCATGAACGAAGTCATTGGCCGTGCCCTGATTCGGAAAGGCGCCCTGAAGTGCAACTCTGGAGGCACCGTAGCTTACATAGGGGCCGGCGGATGCGTACAGCAGGAGCCCAACCACAAGAAAACTTCCACAAGAAGCCCAACCCAGAGAACCCATGATGTCCATTGATTCCTGGCGTGGGAAAGTCACGCCTTCCGCAGCAGAACCATCGAAGCCCAAGACACCAAGGGCACCCTGGAAGCAAGCGGAGGGTGTTTCTTGGCACGGGCCCCCACTGTAAGCCTGGCGAGTCAGACCGGGGGCGGCCAAGAGGGGGCGTCCAAGAGTGGGGGGGCGCAAATCATGGCCGGCGGCATGTGCGCGGCCCAAGGCGGGGCCCGGGAGGTAAGGAAACCAGAAGAGGCGCCATGAAATCTGGGGACGCACCATGGACCCCGCCACGATAACCCCCCCCCCTTGGTCCCTGGTCATCGCCCCCCTCCTGGCCGCCCCCGACGCCAGAGCGTCGAGCACCTGGGCCGCACGGCGCGGGCGGAGGCCGGGGCACCGCACCTTGGGCCTCAGCTCCCGCTCCGCCATTCCAGCAGCGGGCCAGGGCGGCGGCTCCTCCTCGGGCACGCGGGCCGGGCGCTATCTGCCTGCGGCGGGCGCGCGCGCACCCCGGGGGGGGGGGCGCCGAGGGCCCAGGGCGCGGCGTCGGCGCGGGGAGAGCACGGTCAGGGGGGGGGGAGGGGGGGGGCTCCTCCTGCCTTTCCTGCTCCCTCCTCCCCCTCCTCCTCCTGCCCCTCCCCCTCCTCTTCCTCCTCTTGCTCCTCGTCCTCTCAGATCCCCTCCTCCTCCTCCTCCCTCTACCCTCCTCCTCTCCTCCTCCTCCTCCTTCTCCTCTGCCTCCTCCTCCTCCTCCTCCTCCTCCTCCTCCTCCTCCTGCTCCTCCTCGAGATCGTCTGTTCGTTCTGGCGGGAACGGCCGTTACCCGGGGGCTGAGGAGGCGCGTTCTGGGCCCCGGGTACAGGGAACCCCAGGGCGTCTGTGGGGTTCGCCTGGGCGGGGGCGCGCTGCGATCGCCAGGCTATGCGCCCGAGCAGCACCCGATGCCTGCCAGCACAACAGGGGCCTAAGAGTCGATCGCGCGCGCGCGCAGAGCCTGAGAGCACCGGCAAGGCACACGCGAACACCGCAGTCAGAATCTTCGTAGGAAGCGTCGTCGGCGTCGTCGGAATCGTCGTGACTGCCGTCATGAATTATCGACGTCGCCGTCGGAGTCGTCGTCGCACTCGTCGCACTCGTCATTGTCGTCGTCGACATCGTCGTCGTCGGGGTCGGAATCGAGGCTCGTCGTTGACGTCGGGATCGTCAGCGTCGTCGCCGTGATCGTCGTCGTCGTCGTCGGAGTCTTCGTCATCCTCCTCGTCCTCGTCCTCGTCCAAGTCCTCGTCCTCGTCCTCGTTCTCCTCCTCGTTCTCCTCCTCCTCCTCCTCCTCCTCCTCCTCCTCCTCCTCCCTCCCCTATCCTCCCCGTCTCTTCACAGGCGGAGGCTGCGAGTGTCGTCGGAGTCGTCCTCATCGTTGCCGAAAACGTCGTCGTCGTCGGAGTTGTCGCCGTCGTCGTCGGGGTCTTCGCCGTCGTCGTCGGAATCGCGGTCACACTCAAACCTTCGTCGGAATCGTCGTCGGCATCATTGGAAACGTCGCCGCAGCCGTCCTCATCGAAATCCTCGTCTGCATTATCGGCGCCGTCGTCGGAATCGACGGGGTCTTCGTCGGAATCGCCGTCAAAATCATCGTGGCCGGAATCATCAGCGACGTCGTCGTCGAGTTCGACATCGGAACCGTCGTTGTCGCCGTCAGTGTCGGAGTCGCCGTCGCGGCCGCCGCCGCCGCCGTCGTCGTCGTCGTCGTCGTCGTCGTCGTCGTCGACATCGTCGATGTCGTCGTCGTCTCGTCGGCGTCGTCGTCGTAGTCGTCATCGTCGTCGTCATCGTCGTCGTCAGCGTCGTCGTAGTCGTCGTCGAAATCGTTGTCACCTGCATCGTCGTCGTCGTGCTCCTCCTCCTCCTCCTCCTCCTCCTCCTCCTGCTCCTCCTCGTCCTCCTCCTGCTGGTTCTCATCCAGCTCATCCTTCTCCTCCTCGTGCTCCTGCTTCTCTCCCTCCTCCTCCTCCTCCTCCTCCTCTTCCTCCTTATCCGCCTCCTCATCCTCTTTCTGCTCCTCGTCAGCGTGGTCGTCGTGATCGTCAGCGTCGTCAGCGTATTCGTCGTGGTCGTGGTTGTCGTCGGAGTCTTCGTCATCCTCCTCCTCCTCCTCGTCCTTCTGCTCCTCCTGGTCCCCCTCCCCATCCCCCCTTCCTCAGGCGGAGGCTGCGAGTGCAGCCTGGCCACATGGTATCTCAAAGAAGGGACGAAAGGGCTTTGTGGCCACGGAGACCATCAGCAGGTTCCCCCGCGATGGAGTCAGGAACGGTCCAGAAATGAGCTCATAGAGCAGGCGGACGGCAGAAGGGGGAAGGGCGACCGAAAATGATGACGACGAGGACGACGACGACGACGACGACGACGTCGACGAGGGCGGCGGCGGCAGCGACGACGACGATTGACGACGATGACTGGCGACGGCGACGATGACGATGACGACGCCGACGAGGGCAACGACGGCAGGGGCGGCAGCGACGGCGGCGGCGACGACGACGAACGACGAGGTTGACGAGGTTGACATCGGTGGCGGCGGCGGCCGCGGCGGCGCCAGGATAGAACCGCCACCGCACTTGCAACGGCATGCACGTGTCGGGGCCTCACCTCAACCGTGCTGATCCTTCACTCCCTCACGTGCTCGTCGTCGCCGTCCTCCTCCTCCTCGTGCCCGCGAGCATCGCAAACGTATGCGAGCGCCACGCGCAAGAACACCAGCACGGCGGGCCCCGTCATAACCGCCAGAAGAGCGAGCAGCACAGCGTGTGCTCGAGCACAAACAACCAGCGTGCATGTGTCACGATATTTCCTCCTCCTCCTTTTCCTCCTCCTCGTAGTCCTCGTCTTCCTCCTCCTCCTCCTCCTCCTCCTCCTCCTGCTCCTGCTCCTCCTCCTGGTGGAAGTGGGGGAGAAAGCTCCGCGTGACTCCGCGGCAGAATAGGGCAAAGGGGCCCAGACCTCCAACGTCCCGAACAAGCTTCATTGCTGTTGAAAGCCACGCGTGTTTCCAAAAACTGGCTCAAGTGGCAGAAGTCGCCCCGAGGCATCCCGATTATGCGGTGGAGGTTTCCCTTGGCACTGCAATCAAGTCTGATGTCGACACCAAGATCATGCATCACTTCCACGCTCGGAATTGACTGCCCAGAAGGCGTGCTCAAGCTGTAATTCCGCCCGGCAAGAATCAACTGAAACGTCGACTAACGCAAGGAGTTGCCGTGTTTTGCATCCGACGGAAATCAACTGGAACCTAAACCAACGCAAGGACATGCGAAAACAGCCCCACGAGGCCGAAAGAGACAAATTATCCCGGCAAAGCAACCTAACAGCGATATGTAGAAGCATATCTGAAAGCATTCCCCTTAAGATTCAGATGAAAATCCAGTTGTAGAATTCTGCTGTTCTCGCAGTCGTAGTCGCATTCGCGATGACAGTCGCAGCGGCAACGGCAGTCGCAGTCACAGCCTCAGCCTCAGCCTGCCTCAGCCTCAGCCTCAGCCTGCCTCAGCCTCAGCCTGCCTCAGCCTCAGCCTCAGCCTGCTTCAGCCTCAGCCTCAGTCTGCCTTCAGCCTCGGCCTCAGCCTCAGCCTGCCTCAGCCTCAGCCTGCATCAGCCTCAGCCTCAGCCTCAGCCTGCCTCAGCATCAGCCTGCTTCAGCCTCAGCCTCAGCCTGCCTCAGCCTCAGCCTCAGTCTGCTTCAGCCTCAGCCTCAGTCTGCCTTCAGCCTCGGCCTCAGCCTCAGCCTGCCTCAGCCTCAGCCTGCCTCGGCCGCAGCATCAGCCTGCCTCAGCATTCAAAATGTGGCCCAGGAATGGAGTTCTGGGAACTAGAAGAACACGAAGTGGCCTACAGTTGGCTCCGGGCATTCAAAATCATGCCCAGGAATGGAGTTCTGGGAACTTGAAGAGCACGAAGTGGCCTACAGTTGGCTCCGGGCATCCAAAATGTGGCCCGGGAATCGAGTTCTGGGAAATCGAAGAGCACGAAGTGGCCTACAGTTGGCTCCGGGCATCCAAAATGTGGCCCGGGAATGGAGTTCTGGGAACTCGAAGAGCACGAAGTGGCCTACAGTTGGCTCCGGGCACTCAAAATGTAGCCCGGGAATGGAGTTCTGGGAGGTCGAAGAGCACGAAGTGTGTGACTGTTGACGAAAAGCGAGCCCGGCTCTGTTCCCGGTTCTCCAGAATGTGGCCCGGGAATGGAGTTCTGGGAGGTCGAAGAGCACGAAGTGTGTGACTGTTGGCGAAAAGCGAGCCCGGCTCTGTTCCCGGTTCTCCAGAATGTGGCCCGGGAATGGAGTTCTGGGAGGTCGAAGAGCACGAAGTGTGTGACTGTTTGCGAAAAACGATTCCCGGTTCTCCTCCCCGGCACCCGCCCAGACCCCCCTGAGGAGTCATGATGCTCTCTTTTGGCCCTACTAGAAACCTATCAGCAAACGCTGTTTGGTAAAAACCTTCTCGAACCCAGAACCTCGAACCTGTTCCCCCCCCTCCATGCTGGCCCGAACCCGTGCTGCACAGACGCAGTGCCCAGCCCGCTGCAACCCTGACTGCGACCCTGACGGCGGGCACCTGTCCCTCCCTCCACTGATCACAGGCAGCGAACATACTCCAGATTTCGTAATCAAGGGAGGGGGGTCTCATTTCGGGGGGGGTCTCTTCCAGGCTATCTTGGAGGGCCTGGGGGGTCCGGGAACGATGTTTTGGAGGGTTGTCCCACGGGGGAGGTCTGAAATGGCTTGTCTTGGAGGGTCCAGACCTCCTCCCTTTTATTACGAAATCTGGAGTATCCGTACCCGCGCCCCCGAGGTCTGGATTCTGGGGCACGATCCTGCGGATGCGCGCTCGCACGGACACGCTCCGCGCGGGGCACCCGCGAGAAAACGCGCCCCGTGTCCGCGGGGTCGCGGCCTCGCGGGCCCAGCCCGCGAGGCCGCCGATGCGGATACGCTTCCGCCCACGAACTGATGATGCCCTCCCCTCCCGGGGGAACCAGAAGGTGCCGATGCCGCAGCTCCCTGGACCTCTACCGGGGTGACTTCTGGCCAGGATTTTTGGGGGCGAACCAGGGGCTGGCGAGGAGGGCCTCCCGGGAAGCTCAAAGAAGGCAACGGCATCGGTGCCCCTTCCTCTGACATTCCTCCCCTCCCCTCTGACGTTGCCCTGTCCCCCCCCCATGGGAGGCCGCGCGAGCCTGGCCGCTCAAGCATCTGCTTACTTCACGTGCACAACAGGGCCTCGATGGGCCGGAAGGGCGTGTGTGCCCGGGGTGTTTTGGCACCCCCTCTGTGCACTGCATCTTTGGGCTCCACCTCTGGTCCCATCGTGGACGATGCTCGTCATTTGAGCATGGCGACGAAGGTGCGCGCGTGTGTGTGTGATCGTGGAGCACGCGCCCATCTTACTGTCGAAGAAAACCGGGCGCGGTGGAATGCGTCGGCACCAGAGGGAAGGATGACCACGGCGAAACGCGTAGCCTCCTCTAGGGGAACGAAAAATGTTATATCCATAAAAGCTCGGAGGTCCGCGCGGACTTCCTGGATCCGCGCTGGACCCCCCTCCCTGGCGCGCGGAGCGCGCCAGGGGCGGCGCCAGAGGCGCTGCCAGGGGCATCCAGCGCGGATCCGAGAAATCCGCGCGGACCTCCGTGCTTCTGTGTTGATGCCACTCTTCGCTCCCCTCTCCTCCTCCCCGCTCGAGGCTCGACATGAAGCGTGCGAAACGCGCCGCGGCTTCTTGACCCCCCCCCCAGGCCGGGAGCGGCCAAGAGGGGGGTGTCCAAGAGGGGGGATGCAAATCATGGCCGGCGGCATGCGCGCGGCCCAGCGGGGGGCCCCGGGACGCAATGAAAGAAGAAGAGGCGCCGTGAAATCTGGGGAAATATCATGGCCGCCGCCATGATATTAAAACCGGGCTAGGATCGGGATAAATCGCTCCAGAGCGTTCCGGAGCGCTCTCAGAGCGTTCCGGAACGCTCTGGAGCGGCCGCGGCGCCCAATACATCCTCCAAACCCGCCGATTCTCAGAGCTTTCGAGTCATCCCGATCCGATTTTGTCTCGACCTTCGCGTCGTTTTAGATATCCCCCCCCTTTTTAGTCATCGCCCCCCTCTTTGCCGCCCCCCCATGGGCGGCCGCGCGCGCCTGGCCGCTCGGCCATGCGGCAGGGCCGGGCCGCGGCGCGCGGGGCGGCGGGGTGCCGTGGGGGGGGGGCCTCGGGCGGCGCGGCGGGCGGCGGCGCGGGGATACTGGGGTCTACTAGGGTCTGCTAGGGTCTACTGGGGCTCGCGCCGATGCCCCTGGCGAGGGGGAGATTGGGCTCGCTCGTCGTGGTCGTCGGTCGTCGATCGCCGTCCGTCGTCGTCCGTCATCGTCGTCGTCGTCGCTCGTCGTCGTCGTCGGTCGCCGGTCGTCGTCGTCGTCGGTCGTCGTCGTCGTCGTCGTCGTCGTGGCGGAGGCTCGCGCCGCTTTGGCGATGCATCGGCAACGTTGAGGGCACTCGATTCGGACCCATGGATAAGGAAACCGAGGTCTGATGGCCGGTGGGACAGCTATCGAGACAGGCCGTGGACATCACCGCCGCCCACACTCAGACAAGGAATCCGCCAGGGTCTGAGGCCTCGTGGGCACACTGCTGCGCAACAAGGATGCAGGCCCCCTGGACGCCCATGCTGAGACTTTTCGAGCGGGGCTGGCCATCGAGTGGTTACGGATGGACCGAAGAGGCTGCAAGGGTACCCTTGGGGAGCCTGCCCATCCTTACCATCGGTTTCGACTGCAACGAACGCCCCCACCGCATGCGGCTCAGTGTGGAGGCCTCCATCCTCCTCTCGGCTGGACGCAAGAGTGACCCTGGGCAAGAGTGGCCTTTGGTGCGCGGCTTCGGGGGAGCCGCGGAGGGAGCTGAACCCAAGCGCGCCAGACGCACCGGTCGCATCGCATCCGGCGACCGGGGGACCCCAAGGGACCCGCACCAAAGAATACGTGTATCGGGGATGGACAAACCTCCCTTTTGTAAAACGTGGTGTATTGAAAACGACTTCGTGCCCTAACCTGGCGGGCGCAAGCCTGGAAAATAACGGCCACGGCGCCCTCTCGAAAACCGAAAACGGACAATTCACTAATCGACGTGTCACTGTTGGGGGTTCTGTCCACCCCCGAGTGCAGTCGACTCCTCTCCGGTGTCGGACCGTTCCCGCCGCTGCGCGGCCAGGGAGGCCACGGGCGGGCCGCACGGCCCTGCCGACCCAGGCTGCTACTAGCACAGTGGCCTTCTTCTAGCACGGGGGAAGGGGGGGGGGGGGCGAGGCGGAGGGCGGGAGGAAGGGGGCGAGGGAGGAAGGACTACCAAGCTCGCTGTCCCTGCGTTGCTCTTGCCCCGCACCCCGACAACCTCGCCAGGGTTCGGGCCCCGGGGCCCCCACGGATCGGTCCGCCTCGAGACGTGCCGCAGAAACATGGGGTCCAGGGCCCTGCTCGAGCTTTCCTTGCCGTGCTGCATGTTTTTCGTGACGTCGGATCTCAGGGACAGGCTCACAGCTTGAAAGGGCACCAAGCTCGTCATCAGGGGTTGGGCGGCCATCGGCGACCCGTGGGCAGCCTGCGAAAGTGGAGGCCAGGAGGGGGAGGCGGAGGAGTGGAAGGAGGGCGAACGGGACGAGGTAACGAGGAGGCATGGGGAGGGGGGGCCGAGGAGGAGGAAGGGGAAGAGGAGGAAGAGGGGAAAAGGGAAAGGGACGTAAGCAGGGGAAGAGGGAGGATAGCGCCGGGAGGGAAGAAGGAGGATGGAGACGGGAGGAACAGAAGGACGACGAGAGGGAGGCGGATAGGGTGAGAGGGGGAGATGAATGAGAAGGGGCGTGAGGAGCAACAGGAAGAAAAAGAGAGATGCTGAGGAGAATACCCGGAAGGATGACCCGGCGGAGGGGGAACAGGAGGGAGCAGGGCGTGCAGGAAGAGGGCTCGGGCTCGGGGGACTCGGGTGTTCGGGGGACTCGGGTTGGCCCGACGGGGCCGTCATGGAAAGGACGCATCCCGGATCGTCGGGGGCGGCCGAGAGGGGCGGTCCAAGAGGGGGGGGGGGGCGGCCGCAAACCATGGCCGGCGGCACGCGCGCGGCCCAACAGGGGGGGGGGCCCGGGACGCAGTGAAGTAAGAAGGGGCAGAAGGGGCGCCATGTGCCATCGGGGGAGACTCCGTGGCCCCCGCCAGGAGATCCCCCCCCCCCCCCCCAGTCGTCGCCCCCCGCCTTGCCGCCCCCGGGCTCAGCCGGGAGTTGGAGGCCTGGAAATGGGTACCAACACGAAAAACAGGGGGCTGCCTCCCTGGGGGGAAGATGATCCTGGATTTCGGGGTTGGTGGTAATATATATATTTCGGTCCCTTTGGAAGCCAGAATGTTACCACCATCACCGAGATCGGGATGTTCCTCCCTCGGTGGAGGCACGCCGCCGATATTGGTGTTGGTGTCAACCTCTAGGCCTGCGACCTAGAGATTGACACCAACACCAATATCGGCGGTGTGCATCCACCGAGGGAGGAAGATCCCGATCTCGGTGATGGTGGTAATATTATGGCTTCCAAGGTGGCCGAACTATTGCCACCAACACCAAAATCGAGGATCGTCTTCCCCCTGTGGAGGCAACCCTCTGTGTTGGTGTTGGTGCCCATTTCTTGGCCTGCGAGGGGGGCTTCTTCTCGCCCGCCGTCGGGGAAGGTCACCAGCGCCTCCCGGGCGGCCCCTCCCGCCAGCAGCTCCTCCAGCGGCGCCGCGCGGCCGCCGCGGGCCGCCTCGTCGAGCCGCGCGCGGGCGCGGGGCGGCAGCTCCGGGCCGCCGCGGTCCACTGCCAGGTACCTCCTGGGCGGCGGTGGAGAGTATAGGAGGGGCGTTGACCTAAGGAACCCTAACTAAGGAACGAGGCCCCTTGTTTCCATAAGTTAACCTTCGATTTCCGGTCGAAAACATGAGGAAAGCCTGAGGCAAGCTGCGAAACACTTAAGGAACGCGGAGCCCCTTCGCAACGAAAAGGGTTCCTTCTTCAGGGCCCCGACTGTAGGAGGGTCTGACTCCAGGGGCCCAGGGGCACACGCGAACACACGGACGCGAGTCCGAGGCTCCCCCCCCCATACGTACCCTTACCACATCTTCTCTGGAGTCTCGCCCCGTCTTCCCCCCCGGGGCCCCATCTCTCCCGCACGCTCCTGGGAATCGGCAGCTCTTTGTGCCTGTGCGTTCGCTCCGCGCCCGATGCCTGCGCGACGAGAGTAGCGAACTCACGCCGTGGCTTGACGAGAGCCGCCGGCGCAGTGCACTCTGGCTGGGAAACGACGAGGGCGCGCGCCCGCGACCTCGCGCGGGACGCTTTTACGCGCCAGGCGCCGGCGGAGACGACCCCCTTTTCGTGCGTCGCTGTCCTGGGCTCTGCGCCCTGCAGGGCGCAGAAGTAGACCGCCTCGGAGGAGCAGCAAGCGGCAACAGAAGGTCTGAGGTGCGCGCTAGGGGGCCACATGCGACCCCTACCCCGTACCCCCCACGATTTCTGAGGGGGAGGGGGGGGTTCACTTCGTTCGGGAGCTCCCGAGCAAAGTGAACCCCACCCTCCCCCTCAAAAATCCTGGGGGATAGGGGCGCGCGGAAGTCTTGCCTCGGCGCTGGACCCCCCCCCCCTCCCTGGCGCGCGGAGGACGCCGGGGGGCGGCGACAGAGGCGCCGCCAGGGAGGCCCCCCACGCCGATCCATGGAATCCGCGTGGACCTCTGGGGGACTACATTCTCCAAATAAGATTGCCCTATAGGAGCCCTAGCTCAAACCGTACTAATTGGTCCGCTGCCCCCCCTAATTCCTATGCCCCCCTATTCCTATGGCTATGCCTATGCCTGTGCCTCCCCCCAACTCCTATGCCTACGCCTATGCCTGCTTGCTTGCTTGGTTGCATGCTTGCATGCTTGCTTGCTTGCACGCTTGCTTGCTTGCACTCTTGCTTGTTTGCTTTCTTGCTGAGTTGCGGATTCCAAGCATGCTCGATTCCTTTGATTCCTTGGTTCGAGTCGTCTAATATATTTGGAGTCCACGCTGGCTGCTATTCATACAGTTTTTTGCTTGTTCGATTCCTGCCAGGCGTCGCTGATCATCAGCTCCCCGAAGAGCCTCTGCAGGTTACCAGGCTGGCCGGCCAACACTATCTCCATGAAGAGCTCGAGCATGTTGCTCGCCACCTCCGTCGCCCGCGAATCCGGCCCGAGCTCCCCGCGGCACTCGCACTCCGTCTGGCCGGTCTCCTCCGACTCGTGCTCCTCGCAGCCGACCACCCCTTCGTCGGCGAGCCAGGCGAGCACGACGACGGCCGCCATCAGGGCCGGCGTGTCTGAGCCGACGAAGTCCTCCCACGGCCTCAGCTCGGACATCAGGCGACCGACGATCGCCCATCGACAGTCGGCGACCTCGGCAGCGCCCTCGTCGGCGCTGCCGAAGTCCCCGCACCCGGCCAGCGCACCGGCATCCGCAAAGAGGTTGTGGACCGTCGGCCACCAGGACCCGAAGGCGCCGAGGCCCGCTGGCCGCGGGCCGGCGGGGTCGGAGAGGCGAGCCTCCAGCCCGAGCCTCCGCCACAGCTCCGAAGGCCTCTCGGGCCACCCGGCGCCGCCCCCCGCGAAGACGTCGGGGGCGGCGTGGCCCACCGGCAGCAGCGCCGGCGGGGCGGCCTGTGCGGCGGCGTGGCGGGCCGCGAGGCTGCGGAGGCACCCTCGCCACCAGGCCGCGGAGTCGGCGCGGCGCGCTGCCGAGGCGCCGCCGCCGCCCAGGGCCCGAGCGCCCGGCGACCACTGCAGCGCGCACTTGGCCCGCGCCGCGTCCAGCAGCACCACGGCGGCGCCTCCGGCGCCGAAGGGCCCGCCCTCGGGGCCCCAATGCTGCACCAGGTGGGGCTCCTGCGCCTGCGCCTGGAGCGCGCCGGCCACCAGCTCCGGCCACACGCCCACCAGGGGCGGCAGCTCGCCCTCCCCGGGCTCGCCCGGCGGCGGCCAGTCCAGCGCCCGGCGGCCCTTCCGCCAGCCCATGTGGCGCATGACCCGCCGCCAGCGCCGCCTCAGCCACCCCACCAGCGGCGCCCAGCCCCCTCGCGGCGCGGCGGCCTCGAGCGCCTGGGCGCTGCCGAGCACGACGGCCAGCGGCCACTTCCAGCCGTCCCGCCACTCGCCCGCTGCGGGACAGAGCGACAGCCACAGGACGCCCGCGCCGCCCCGCCCGGCGCCGCTGGCCGCCACGCGCCGCGCCAAGGCGCGCTCCGCTGCGCAGATGGCCGCCGCGTCTCCCTCCAGCAGGGCCCTCGCGCGGGCCTGGCCGAGGTCGCCGGCCGCTGCCCCGCCGACGAGCGCGGACAGGTTCTGCACCAGGGGCCCAAAGAATGGGTCCTCGGCCATCCGCCGCGGGCTCCAGCTGCCGTCCGGCGCACGGTCCAGCACCGTGAACGGCGAGAACACAGGCTCGCCGCTCCACCTGGCGGGGTCGCGCCTCGCACGCGCCTGCTCGCCCTCGCCGGCAGGCGCCTCGCGGCCACCGCCCGCCAGCAGGCCTACCAGGTCGCCCAAGGCAACCGCTGGCGAGTGCATGGCATTGAGGACGGGCACGTCCGGCACCCACGGCAGGCCGGATGCGAACGTCTGCAGCTGCACGATCCAGGACTCGTCCACCGCCGTGTTCATGAGCATGTCCGAGAACCTGCCGGAGTCCGCGGCCTCCTCAACCTCCTGTTCCAGCTCCGCGCTGTGATCCGCCATGTTCTTCTCGTTGATCCAGACGCTCCGCATGAGCGACGTGGTAACGTCCGCGCTGCGATGCACAGTGATAGCGAGAGACCCTCGTTGCAACACCCACCGGTCCAACCCACCCCCACCTCTCCACCTCCCTCCGCCCCCGCCTTCCCGCCCCCACGAGGCAGGAAGATTTGGTCGGGGAGGATCTGACCGGCGGCCGCAACGAGGGCCTCCTGGAATTGGGAAGGCGCGGCCGTGGCCGCGCAGGAAGAGGAAGCCGGCACTGTCGCCCAACGCCTCGTGGATCTGGCTCGGGTGCAGGGACGGCTGCGCGTGCAGCCACCGAGCCTGTGGAACGCCTAACACCTGCGCCGTGCAAACAAGGCGCGCGATCTCCGCGACGGGCGCTACGGAGGCCTCGAGCCACGCCTGGTCGCCTGGCGCGAGCTCCGCCCGCGCCTCCGGGGCGTGCGCGCGGAGCACCGCGGACGCGCCGACCACCTGCACCGCCGCGGTGCCCAGCTCGAGGAACTGCTGGTGCTGGTGCGCGACCTCTGCGAGCGCCCCGCGGAGGCATCCCCGCCCCAGGCCCAGTTGGCGCAGCAGCCGCCGCCACGGCCCCCGCACCTGCGGGGATAGCAGGCGACCACAACCACATCGAGGGCACTCCATGTGGGATGTATTGTGCATGCCAACAGTCGTCATAACGCCGAAACCAGATTTGTCGTGGTCGATGCAGGCGTCCAGGACGGCCGAATCGACCGCAACCCAAACCACAATGTTCATGTCGGGTTGGCGGGTCCCCCCAGAGAAAAAAAAAAAAACATGTTGTGGCTGTAATTCCGTGGTGTGCCCGGAGCACCACCCTGCCGGCGGCGCCGGCGAGCGCCGCAGCGAGCGGCGCCAGGTCGAGGCCGATGCCGCCGCCAGCAGCCGCCCCCTCGGCCGCCGCGGCCGTGGGCGGCCCCGCGCAGGCACCCAGCCGCTCTTGCCCATGGTAGAGGTCCAGCAGCGCGTGCTGCCGGGCCTCCCCGGGTGCCCCCCCGACCACGCACGGGCACCCCGCGGCCGCGGCCTGTGGGGGAGCACGAGGCCATGGCACCGCAAATATGTCGCAACAAGCGTTTCCGCCCGGCTTCGGGCCCCCAAGCCCGTGGGGATCGATTCGGTTGCTTAATTTTCATGTGAAGTCGGGATCAGGAGCTCTGGTGGTGATTGTGCGATGTTGTAGTTGTTGACAACGTCAAATTTGAAGGGAGCAAGAAGATATCGATGTGGCAATGCACATAGATCATGGTGAGAGAGGCCGAACGGTCTGGCACCGTCCCTGGCTGAGTGGATGAAGTAGTTTCCCGCGGCGCGGATTCCGAGTGGATGTCGGCAGTGAATCCTCATTCCAAAACAATTGTTTCCACATTTGGGCTCTGAGTTGTTCTAAGGAACCCGACCGTGTCTTCGGTCTGGCGGCTATGTGGCCGCCGTCGCCGCCCCATCGCCGCCTCGTCGCCGCCCGTCGTCTGGGCCGTGCCATCGGTCTGGCGGCTGTGGCCGCCGTCGCCGCCACGTCGCCGCCCGTCGCCGCCGTTGGATTGCACCACGTCGGTTGCACGGAAAATAATCGCGCTTGCGGCGCAACTTTTGATCGCCCACAACATGCGCACCACATATATTGCAAAAACATTGGGTGCACAGCATATATACTGCAGCATCTGGAAATGCACAACACTGACTGCACCACAACAGTTGCACAACGTGGGTTACGAATGATATATTCCACAACCACGTAGATTGCACAACCTATTGTGCACGACGTAGGCTCGCTTTCCTCAAAACAGAACTCGACCCCTCCCCCGGGATTATTCGCCCCCTTTCTTTTCTCGTATTGCACAGTACATCTGATTCTGCCCACCGTTCATCCGATGAATTCACACCATCCAAGCCGAGCTCGTATTACCCCCCCCCATCCTCTGCAAAAAAACGTGCGCACTCGTCTACACAAAATCAGCCATGTTTAAGGATACTTTGCAAAACAACGGGGCGAAGTGCGCACGCGCGCGTCGACGCGCGCGCATCCCGAAATCGTTTCAAATCCCTTCGGTTTCACAGGGGTTTCAAGACCGAGTGTCCAAAACACATCTGCAAAGTAATGTTGTTCGCATCGCGGATCTCTTATTTATAAACAGATGTAATAATACTTAAAAACAAAAAAACGCGATCGTTTACGAGTTCGTACAACAAAAAAACACAGTTGTTTCATGGTTGTCCAAAGATGCGACCAAACGGGCTTCGCGCGTGCGAATATCGAAATCGTTCGAACGCCCTTGCGCACGTACTGGGGTGGCACGATCCGTGTCAACTAGTACCGTGCGGGCCGCTTTCGCGCGTCTGCCGCGCGCGCATGTCAAATTCATTGCATGACGTCGTCGGCGTGCTCAGCACTTGCGCCGTCATTTGCTGCCCCATCGTCGCTGCCAACATCGTTACCAACATCGCTACTATCATCACCGTGTCTACCGTTGTCGACGTCGCCATGATACCGCGTCCGCCCAAGCCGCCGACTCCCACTGAAGTGCCCGCAAGGATGCGCCGAGCGGTCACCGCCACCGCGTTCTGGTCGGTCGCGCCAGAATAGCTGGCCGCTGCGCGCGAGCACGCGCGGGCTAGCGCGGCCGCTAATGCACCATCGCAATCGTTTCCAAATTGGTTTTGCATGCCAAGTTGCAGGCGTCTGGGTGGGATGATTGCGCGGGCAGTGGGTTCGACAATTTCAAGTTCGGAAACGCGAACTGCAACACATATATTGCAACGCATACATTGCACCACACACAATATCGTTTTGTAGAAACATAGTCGGGTCGACCCCCTCAAGAACTCAACGCCACGCCGGGTGTTTTCGTATTTCTGTCGTTTATGTCTGCGCACACTCGTCCACTCTGAAAACCTATTCGTACCATCCCGCGCAGTCCATTAGCGACCCCCCCTCATCCTTGGGAAAACGGTTATGCGCCCAAAAGACAAATGAAAATAACACGCGCGCGTCCTCGCGCACGAGTTCTAACTTTCGACCACAACCCGAGGCCCCGTGAAAACTTTGAAGTCGAAAGGCCCGACAACAATTTTTATCAAGAGCATGTTCTCATAAAGGAACCTTCGTAATATATGAAGCCGCGCTCCTTCAGCTTCTGCAACACGACATAACTTTTACAACACGCCCATGAAACCATAACAAACGTGCATCTCTCGCGCGCGCATGCCGATATCGCCCGAACGCCTCTGCGATCGCGTTGTCGCCAAAAACGTGTTGTGCAACATGGGGCGAAATGCGCACGCGTGCGTCGTCGCGCGATCATTTCCACACTCGTCAAAAACAGCATGTGTCGCAGGAGTTCCACATCCAGGCGGCACGAAAACATATCGAAACACTCGTGGTTTTGAAACCTCAGTGTTCAAGAAAGGTTAGCGCGCGCTCTCTTGCGAATCCTTGGAAAACTAGTGTGCCTTCAATGCTTTCATCGAACTCGACCAAGCGGGCCTCTCGCGCCGAATGCCGATACCATTCGAACACCCTTGCGCGCGTGCTGGGGGAGGGGGCGCGATCCCTGTCAATTAACACCGTGCGGGCCACTCGCGCGCGTCGGCCGCGCGCGCATGTCGAAGTCTGTCCAAAACCTTCTTCCGCCGACGCGAGGGCACCGTCATCGTCACCAACGCGTGGTCAGCATAGGCGCCGTCATTGGCCTTGCCGTCGTCATCGTTATCATCGTCACCACGGCGCCTCCTGCTACTCTCTCTCGTGTTCCATCCTCCACCGTCCTCCTTGTCCATTCCTTCTATGCGTCTTCTCTTCCTCTGCCTGTGGGGCTGCTCTACATACGCGTGGCGGGCAATGGAAATATACCTCACGGGGGTACGATCGAAGACGAAGAGGACAGGAACCGAGGGCTTGGGCACGCGAACATAGAGGAACGAACATTACTACAATGATGACTGTTGTTGCGGTCGTCCTTGCCAGCGCCCCGCCCGCGAACCACCCGCGACCCACCCGTGGCCCTACCCGCGACTGTCTGGCAAACCCACCCGCGACCCACCCACGCCGTTTCAACTACAAATCGGCGCCTGCGGCGGACTCGTGGAGCAATTTGTAGAAAATGAGCGCCTGCAGCAGAATTCATCAGAGCCTCGCTGATTGCCGACGACCGAACCACCTCTTCAGTCTTTTCCGCAACTGCGGGGGCTGTTCCAATATACCGGTGCTCCCTGAACCTCTCCCAAGGTGAATGTTGCTAGCGGTCCCGAGGCGCGGCATCGACGGCATTCCCGAGGAGGACCAAAGATGCGAACACGAGGCATGGGGGCAGCGGTGTCGGTACCTGTTCTTCCTCCAAGGAGGTGGGTAGCGGCATCTGATGAGGTTTCGTTCTGCACACGGCAAGCCCCCAAGGAATGCCCGCTTGAAAAAAGAAACAGGCGCGCGCTTAGTTTTACATGTTTCCCTGCTCGGGCGAATCGCGGGAACGCGCCCGCTAGATGGAAACCCACCATGGCGGCGCCAGTGATTAGCGCCGACATGCGGCCGACAGCTGGGGGGCGACGGACGCGATGCGAGCGGCCACGCTTCAACAGAGGAGACAGCAACGCTCCCGCTTCAGCGGGGCGGTTGGGACAAACTCGCTACAGACAGGAAACAACGAGGAGGCGGGAGCAGGCGCCTCACAACTGGCGGGCGGTGCCGACACGACTACTCATGGGAAAAAGAAGGGGAGGAGCGGCAAAGGCAGGCGGAACCGGTTCCTCCATCTCCTTCTCCAACCCATCCCCCTGACAGCCTCCACTGCAATGTTTCCTGTGGGGGGGCTGCGTGAACCCGCTGTAGGTGACAACGAGGGTGACAGCATGGCCGACGTCGACGACGGATGCGCGCTGCGGGTGGCCCATGGGGGGGGGGGATGCGCAGGTCCGCTGGACTCGACGACGACGGCGGTGGCGGCGAAGACGACGACAACGACACAAACGACGACGCAGACGACGGATGACGGACGACGGACGACGACAACGACGACGACGACGACGGCGATTGCGACGACAGATCCGCAGGGCCGCCGTGGACGACGAAAGCGTCGGATGCCCCGTAGGGGGGGATGTGCATGGCCACCGTGGACGACGACGACGACGACACAGACGACGACGACGACGACGACGACGACGACAACGACAACGGCGACGACGACGACGACACGGACGACGCGGACGACGGACGACGGACGACGACGACGACGCTGCCAACGACGACGACAACGACAACGCTTACGACGAAGGAACAACGACGACGACGGCGACGATGACGACGACAACGGCGAAGACGACGCACGGCGGAGGACGCGTGGGGGGGACGGCTACGGATGCCTGCCGTAGTCGACGAGGACATCGGCGACGACGGACAACGGCGCACACCGGATGCCCCACTCCGGGGGGTGGGTGTGGGAGGGGTGCTGGGCAGGCCAGATGAACTTGTCGACGGCGGCGGCGACGACGACGGCGACGACGGACAACGGCGCACTGCGGATGCCCCACTCCAGGGGGGGGGCGGGAGGGATTCTGGGCAGGCCCGATGAGCTTGCCGACGACGGCCGCGGCGGCGGCGGCGACGACGACGACGACGGACGACGACGCATTAGTGCGCATGCCACGTGGCGGGGGGCGGGGTGCTGCGTAGGCTCGCTCTAGTCGATGACGACGACGACGCAGACGACAGAGACGACGGACCAGCAGACGAAGCACTTCGGATGCCCCTGGGGGTGTGCTGCGTAGGCCCGCCGTAATCGACGACGACGACGACGACGACGCCGACGACGACGACGACGACGACGACGACGGACCTGAGGATGCCACATGGGGGGCGTGCCGCGTAGACCAGGTGTAGTCGACCACGACGACGAAGATGACGACCACGACAACGACGACGACAATGACGACGACGACGACGACGACGACAATGGCGACGACGGACGACGACGCGTTCGAGTTGCACCATGGGGGGTGTGGGGTGGTGTGACAGACGACGACAACGACGATGACGACGTCGATAGCACGTCGATCATCATCCTGAGAGGTGGGCTAATTTCGCCTCGGTATGCGATTCCCATTACACTGCTACATGAAAAAGGCAGAATCATTTTGGGGCTGCCGTGCAGGGGGGGTGCACGATCCCATCGGCGGCGCCCGCGACGACCCCCCCGCGCGCGTGATCAAAAAAATAATGTCGCGCCCCGCGGGGTCTACTCATCAGCCTCGGGAGGGGGGCGGTCGTCTGTGAATCACAAACTGGCAGTAAGGCCCAGCTGGCCTCAGCAGGCCCCCCGCGCAGCCCCACCTGGCCTCAGCAGGCCTCCCGAGTAATGCGGGATGACGATGAATAAAAAAATGGTGGGGAACGGTTAAAAAAACAGTTTCCTGCTATTTCTGCACAACTTTCTGACTGGAGGAGAACGATGAAAAAAAGTTGTCCAGCCCGCGGCCGGTTTTTTCTAATCGTCATCCCGGGCGCCGCCGCGTGAACACGACCCCCGGTCATTCATTAATCGTCATCCTCCATTAGTCCGGGGGCGGCCTCAGCACCCGCCCCAGAGCTGAGCTGCCGAGAACGCCCTCAGCTGCTCGGGGGCGCCTCTTGAGGCCAGCTGGGTCTCGGGGGGCCTGCCGAGGCCAGCCGTCCGCAAGCCGAAGCCTTACCAGCGGCGTCCGCCTCTCTTCCCGGAGGCGGCAAGGGGGGTCTGAGCTGGTTGGGGCCCCTGGAAGTCGGTCACGAGGGGATGGGGCCAAATCCGCTGAAAAAATCCCCCCCGGACCCCTCCCAGAGTGCAACTTTCTCACCCCAAAATCCGGTTTTGACAGTCCACGAGGCCCAGAAGGGCCGAAAAGGGCACAAAACGCTCTCGAACCCAGAACCTCGAGCCTGCCCCCCCTCCTTCCTGCTGGCTGGAACCAGTGCTCTGGGCCACCGGAGACCCCCAGCCTGCTCCAACGATTCCGAAGCGGATCCGACCGTGGTGACGAGGGCCTCTCCAAAGAGGCCCATACGGGCGAAAGCGAGGCAGGCCTGCCCCTCTTTTTTGGGAGAGTGGGCAGCAACTTCCTTCCTCCTCACGAAGCCTGCCGGTTGAAGACGAGGCGGAAGGCCTCGGACTCCGGCAGGGCCGGGCCCGCCCCCCGCGACTCGGCGACGAGGCGGCGCAGCCTCGCGGCAGCGGCCACCCCCTCCGGCGCGGCGCCCTCCGGCGCGGCCGCCTCGCGCAGCGGCTCCGCGGCGAGCCACTGCTGGAGGGCGGCGGCCGCAAGGGCGGCCGCGAGCGCGGACGCGAGCGCGCCGCCGCGCATCGGCAGGGGGAGGCCGCGAGCGACCGTGCGGGTTGCTCGCGCACCGGCCGAGGCAAAGCGGCTCCAGCCCGGCCGCGGGTGGCCGAGGGCTGCCCGCTCGGAGCGGCAGCACTCGAGCCCCCCTCGGAACAAAAATAGCCCCTATGGGGATCCGAAGATGCGGTCGTGGTCCATCCCAGGGTACTACCTCGACGTTTCGCACGGCATCTGGGGCCTGCTGTCGGGCCCCGGGCTCCGCAAGAGTGGGCCCGGGTGGAGAAACTGCCCCCTTGGAAGGGGTCGGCACGTCTGGGGCCGCAGATTGCCACAGAGCAGATCTCTGGATGTCATGGAGGGCGACGACACCAAAAACGGCCACCTCTACCGAGGAGAGCGATAACGACGGCGACGGAGGCGACGACGGCGGCGGCGAGGACGGCCGTGGTCGGACCAGTTTCCACGTTGAAAGAGAGAATGTGAAATGAACACCCTGGCGATGGGATAGGTCCACACCTGATAAGGGAGGAGCCCCGTCACGGACTACTTCATCAAGACCCAAGCTCACCACACCAATGCCCATAGAAGAACGTGCGATCAACAGTCTGGGACGACCTTGGGCAGCCTCGGCAACTACGGAAGTTATCCACCCACTCTTGGCCGAAACTCTCGGGAGAGAAATCCAAAAGTAAGGTGGGATACCATACTCGAACAACAGGTTGCCTGGAAGGCCACGAAACAGCGGGCGCTCCACAACGCGGTGTCGCATCGAGGGCCACACAGCGTCACAGAAATTTGAAATTACAGATGCGTCCCGTCTGTCGCCTCGTATCGGTCGTGCCGGCACTCGAAAATTGACAGATTAAAGCGCTGTTGCTATCCAAGATATTGATACCACTTGGTCAACAGTGTCCCGTTGCAAGCTCCAACGTCATCCTCATCTGCATATTATGCATCTTGTCGGTTCCTGACCACGGACTGTAAACACCTGTTACGCGAAATGCAGCGCAGAATGCGTTGAGCTGTGTCCGTGCCCGTCCAGGACCTGCTCTCCCAATCGATGATAGTGACAACCGTCGTGAAAACTGTTTGATCCTCTGTTGCAACTAAGGCCCAACGTTGTCCAGATAATCCGATGGAGCAAAATCCGATAGCCGCAGCACGTCGCCGCATTGAGTGCACAACAGAAACCAAACCAACACATATAGTTCGCCCCTCTGCTGTTCGAAAGAAAGAGCACGCGCGAGCACATACGATGGAGCGACCTGCTTGGACGCCAACAACGTCCCAAACACCACAAGGTTGTCTGCGTTATCCAAATAGCTTTCGCCAGTTGTTTGACCGTCGAAGCCGGCGGCGGCGTCATGATGGGCGACGCCCATGTCCATGGGGGGCACAGATAAACAAACGCAATGCGCGTACGAACCATACAGCTTCCAGAAACAAGCCCCCCAGGAGAGCAATAACTGTCACCACCTGCTCCCAGCGCTGACGCGGAGTTAAGTCGCATCGGGCATTCGTAGGGCAAATCAAGATACCCTGATCTTCAAGTTCTCGAGGAGGGCTGGCCCGATTTGACCAGCTGTGCCCTTTCTTCACGTAGCCCTTGGACGCCCGCGTCGAACTTCGTCGCCACGCGAAGTCGAAGGCGTCAGGGGATGGGGCGACCAAGTGGCGACCGTCCACGAGACGTCCCGAGGATCCGCATGGCTGCCGCGGCGCCAAAGGACAAATCATGACTGGAAGTGCAGTGGAGTTGCCCTGTGCGAAGCCACGATGCGGGTCGACGACGGGTTTCGCGATCTCTCCGCTCATGCTGCAATGGTGGGGGCCCGCCCAGGCAGCCGCGCGGGCAGAGCCAACGGCGGCGGAAAACCCGGCGCCTCCATGCTAGCGCCTGAAATCTCGCGGTTGGTCCTATCATACGCTTTAGGCACTTCCTACTCACAGGCGTTCGCGCCCATCTCGCAATCGTGGATCAACTGACTGATGGCGAGGGTGGCAGAGACGCCATTGCGTTTGGCCCGTTGATTGCGCGGCGGCGCAGCAGCGAGAGCTCCCAGCAGCATGCGTAGTAAGACATTGCCGACCGAGGTAGGTCCGGCATGTTCCAAGGGAACACTCGTCGAAATACTTCAGCAGGTGGGCGTCCACAACTCTGAAAGCAAAATGCCGCAGCACCCGCCCGGGGGTCGCACATCTCTCGAATGAGTCGCGGGAACGTCTTGGCGAGCAACCTGATCTCATTGAAAGACCAGGAGTTCAGCCAGCATCCTTTGAGTGTCTTGACCACCGCGCCAAAGTCGGCCTTGGAAGGGGTCCATTCATCGCGTTCGCTCGATCGAGGAGGGGCAACTGCTGCCGCGCGTCGTTGCCATCGATGATGACAACCAAGAACAGCATACCGATCTGGAGGAGGTCGCCATTGAGCTCCCCGCTGCTGAAGCACGTCAGTTACTCCGCAACTCGACCTGGCCAGGGCCGAACGATGGTGGTCCGGCTTCCTGGTCGAGCAGTTCGCCCAAGCGGTAGACCGTTGCCCGCCAGCTCACCGCGCAACTTCGCGCCCGCGAGCTCTGGCGGAGTAGCCTGTTGGGGGTCTCCCCGCAGAAGAGCACGAGTAGGCGCGGCGCCCGCAGCCATGGTAACTGGTGCCTCTCCGTCAGGCGCACCCTCCCCTTGCCCGCGTAAACCGATGGGACTGTCGTAGCTCGGATTCCAATTCATGTCGCCAGTGACGCGCGCTGAATGGCCCCGATGTCCAAGCGACTAGAAAGAGCCAAGTGCAAGTGCGAACCATTGGCGGTCAAAACGCGCGGGGCAAGAGGCCGAGATGAACGAGGCACATGTTGCGCGAGTTCTCGCCACCCGAGGCTGAAAGCGAGGATCTCTATGCATCGCAACGTTGCCACGCGAGCGCGCCCAAGATACTCCGCGGCCGCCTAGACGCACTTCTCGTCGGGAGGCGGGTGGAGGGGGTCAGAGCAAGCAAAACCCAATTCCATGGAGTTGCAGAGATTGATCAGCCAGCGAGAGCGGATGCGTGGCAGCCTGACCCCTCGAAGAAACATAATGCCGACTGCGTCTGACGAGCTGTCGAGCGCTTCCCAAGCGCGGGGCTCGGCAAGGCCGGCGGCGCTGATGGCGGCGACTTCGAGCCGCAACTCTGGAGGCAACCAATATAGATGCCCCTCTCGTTCGTCATCAACCGGCGTGGAAGGCGAGCGCTCGACTGAAGGCTGCGACCTGCCCCGCTTCGTGCCCCCGTCGCCCCCTCGACTTTGCAACTCGCGTTCTCGGGTTAAACGCTCGCGCGGACTGCCCACTCAGGCTCTTCCGGCGTGGGGGCGGGGGGGGGGGGCGCTTTGCAACGCGTGCGTCATCGTGATCGCGATCGCCCACTCGCCGTTTGCGCGGTCTCGCAGAGAGGGCCGCGCTCAGGTCGAGGGGGGGCGTCGAGGACATCGCGGGTGCGACGGCGCTGGCATGCCGAAGCTCCTCAGGTGGAACATCTGCTTTGCGACGTTGAACTGCGCCAGCAGTCGTTAAACTCGGATCGGGCGAAATTGCGCCAGCGCAAAAGTGACCGGGGCCACGCTGGTCATTCAAGTATGTTCGGTAGCTCCGGCCGCTGCAAGTGCGTCGTCGTTGAGGGGGCCAGTGAGCTGCTGGGCCACGCCCGCCCAGTCCTCGCCCACACCCCCGCGCGCTGTGGAAAGGTTCGCAACATCCACGTCGGTCTGCATCTGAAAACTGAGACCAGGAGCGCCAGGCACAGAGCGCGCGGCAGAGGAGGACGCACTCGTTCACTGGAGCTTGGACGAAGGTTCGTCCTGGGCCCCCCGCGGATCAGAATCTCCCTCTCCCAAAAGCGATCTTGTCACTGCGAGGCTGCTGGGCGCTTGATGACGCTGCGAATCCCTGGCCGCGCAGCCCGAGCCTCCGCCCGGGCGCGCCTCTGCGCCGCCCGCGCCATGTCCCCGATCTGCCCAGCGATGTGGGGCACAAGCAAGCGGCTGCAGACATTGGACTGCGGGCGGTTCGTCATCTTGCAAACCTGCCAACTTGGGTTTTACTCGGCAGCGATGCGCGTTGACAATGTCTCTTGCTTCCCGCACTTCGAACAAGAGCGACGCGTTTGTAATATTCTCGGAAACTGCACCGCGCGAGCGGAGTCGGCACGCGCGCCACAGACGGAATCGTGTCCCACGGGAGGGGGCTTCGCCGCGATGTGCATCTGCACCATGCTTCGTCGCGCTCGCCGCGCTCTAGCCAGCTCGAGCCCTCGGGCCCCCGTAGACACGACGCTCCTAGTCCAGCTCTTTTTTTCAAGTGGTCTCTCGCCCTGACAAAATCGCAAGTGTACTACTGTCTGTTGGAGGACTTGGGCCGCCTGGCCATCGACCCGAACTTCTTGCGCCCTCGGCTTCGAGACACGCGGGCAAGTGAAGTCGCCATATCGTTCTGTCCGAGGCAGTGGCCATGGTGCAACCTCTCGTTCGTCCTGGTCGCCCTGACCCTCGAGACTTAACAGGCTGCGTGCCGATCGGATCTACGATCACGTCGGAGTGGTTGGAGAGTCCGAGCATGCTCGTCGCCATCCTAGCCTGTAATCCCCTGGGTGCCGAAGATACTAGGGACACTCCGAGCGCACTCTGAGCTGTGTGCATTGTCGATCTCGCAGGCGATGGAGCCGACGAGATCGACGCCTTGGATGAGGGGGCCCCTTCCACCGCCAGTGAATGAACGTCCATGGGGCACAGGCATGTTGAGCTCTGCCATGTCTTCCCAGCTCCTGACGGCAATGGGTTCTTTACTGTGATCAACTGACAATGGCTCGCCACCAATGTCATCCATGTCGTCTGCTGCGCGGGGGTGCCCCCTGGCGCGGAGCAGAGCTGCCAAGCTCCAGATATCCCCTTCTTGTTGCCGCAACGGCCGCGCGTATCATAGTTGAAATCGCCCGAGCCCCGTTGCGCGATGCCCCGTCGGCTTCTGTCTGATCGTACGTCTTGGCCCCTCCTGTCTTGATAATCCTGCAGACCAGAAGAAGTAATTGTGCTTGTAGGGCCCCTCCTCGGAATAAGTCATTTAGCAAGATCTGCCGCGGCTTTGTTTGCAATCATCCCTTGCGTCGCTGCCCAAAAAAACAGCCAACTCCACCCCCGCCGTCTCGCTCGACGAACAATTCGTGCGAGGGAGGTGGTGGCGGCGTAAATGGTGGCGTTGCTGGTGGTCGTTGCGTTGCTCCTGACGCTGCGCCTCCTGTTGCTTTGGTACCCACTGGGCCAGCGCGGCATCGCCACCTTTGTTCGTGTCGGGCGTAGGTGTTGGCGTAGGTAGTGCTGGTCGTGCTGGTGCTGGTGAGCCCCATAATGATGCCCTGCGCACTGTCGGTGGAGGTCTTGACGATTCCCGCCGTGGTGGAGCAAAAAGTGCAATGATGCCGCTCTTGAAGGTACGGGTACGGTTTTTTGGCCCGAGCCTTGTGGATCAGCTCGCGTAAACCGTGTCCTCTTTGAACTTCTGGAAATATTCAAACTGCTCTGAAAACCAACAGCTGGTGCCCATGTCTGAAATTTGCTCGGCATAGTGAAGTGTCCTGGGCATTCTGCAACCACCATCTCGGGTGCATAACAGCAGGGACTGCACGTGCAGAAAAGACCCTCACGCTGTTGCTACCCGATGGTCTGCACGCCAAACGACCACCTGCCGAGCCTGCAACCGAAGCCACGCATGTGAACTACTGTCCCATCGTCTCGGCTTCGCGTAAACAGTGCCACACGGGAACGAAGTTCCTTCCTTGGGAATTGATTAACACACCCAGAGGAGGGGACCACTTCATCACGTTATCGAGGTCGGGCCCCCGACTGATGAGGATCGCAGTGGCTTCAGTGGTTAAGCCGCGGACCCCGTTGTCTTCAGGATTCGCTGTCATATCAGATGCGAAAAAACGTGAAACTATGGCGGCGACCTTCTTGTTGAGCGCTACGCGAAAGAAAGTCGTCCGCAAAATATTTGGCTACAACGGTTGCAGCCGCTTTCAAAACTGTATCTGGCACCTCCTCGTCACTATTTACCCCTGAGAGGAATCCGGATCTCCGCGGTGGTGTCGACCCCGATTCAATGAATTGGCAGGTGATTTGTCTCGAACCTGTGGTGGTCTCGACCATGACCTCTGCCGAGGTTGCTCCTGCCGGCCAGCCGAACAGGGCGAAAATGATGCCATCTGGCTTGCCCGTGATGCTTTCCCAACCATGACTTGGCTGTCTCGTACTTGTCATCAGACTGGCAACTGACCACTATCGGCTTGGATTTGTCGAGCGACGTGGCCTTCAGCTGAGAGGCTCGAACCACCGTCGCCCTGCCCGTGGGCTGCGATACAAAAGCTGGCCTCTTATCCTTGTCTTCGGGCTGCTTGCCTGCGGGTGATAAAGTATTGGTCGTGAAATGATCCAACACCTGTCGTAGTCTGGCCTGGACGTCCGCCTCGGTTACCGTGAGCTTCTGGGCTACACATCCTGCATGAATGCCCGCACCTAACGCAGCGTTGGAGGGTCCTTCTGAATAGTAGGCGGCGTCCGTCGCGATGGTGGCCGTCTCATTGGCACGTCTACTCCCGTGACGCCGAGCTTCTCCGTCAGCGCTTGGAGCGTCGTGGTGATCTGTGACGCTTGGGCCTGTAGCTGCGTCACCTGGCGTCGCACCATCGTCGCCTTCGCTGCAAATGGCCCCCCCTCCTTGGCCCCACCTCGTAGTGGGTCCTCTTCCGTGTGGTCATCATCTCCTACAGGACCCACCTCCAGGAGCACAGCCTCATCCCAAGATATCAAAGTGAAATTACCCCAGTGCGACACTACCTAGAAGTTGGAGCCCCTAGGAAAGCAGCATTAGTTGCTATGCTATGCTATGTTATGCTATGCCATGCTATGCTGCGCTATGCTATGCTATGCTATGCTATGCTGCGCTATGCTATGATATGTTGTGCTAAGTTATGATATGTCATGCTGCGCTGTGCTATGCTAAGCTATGCTATGCGATGCTAAGCTGCGCTATGCTATGCTATGCTATGCTATGTTGCTATGCTATGCTCTGCTCTGCTCTGCTCTGCTCTGCTATGCTATGCTATGCTGCGCGGTGCTATGCTGTGCTGTGTTGTGCTGCGCTATGCTATGCTATGCTATGCTGCGCTATGCTGTGCTATGCTGGGCTTTGCTATGATGTGCTGTGCTGCGCTGTGCTGTGCTACGCTCTGCTATGCTATGTTGTGCTATACAATGCTAAAGCTCGGCGAAGCTAAGATGAAGGTAAGCTGAGCTAAGATAAACCTGAGCTACGATGAAGCTAAGCTAAGCTAAGATGAAATAAGCCAAGCTTAGATGAGAGAAGCGACGCTAAGCTAAGGGAACGTCACTGGGGGAACCGCGGCGCGGATCCTGGGGGAACAGCCCGGGGTGGGGAGCACTGCCCGGCCCCTTTAAGCAAACACAGTAAGAACCTTTCTAGGCAGAGCCTAGGTAGGGAACTTTCGCCGCCATTAGCTTCTGGCAAGGGTCCAGGCCCGACGAAACCGAGAGGAGCGGACTCGCTCAGGATGATGGTGGCATAGTCGCCCACGTTGAGGCCAGACACAGAGTTAGCCTGGCGAAGGGCCCACCCCCTATGCAAAGGCGCCTAACTTCACGCTTCGCGCTGCGCGAATAACATCGCGTTCTCTCGCCGCCCCCCAGGGAAAAGGAAGATGAGGAAGAATCGCAATCGAACCGCGAAGCGTGAAACGGGATCATATTCGCGCCCTGGACGCCCTTGCCTGTGCAGCTGAGAGCAACGCAAGGCGCGGCACTCTTGCCATACACGGTGCGCGGTAAGGATGCAAGGGCCTTGGAAGGCCGTGTCGACACCTTTCGAGCGGGGCGCGGCCAGCAACAGGGCCAAGGATGGGCCGAAGGGGAAGGATGAACGGGTAACCTTGGGAGGTCGAACGTCCTCTCTATGCGTGTTGACGTTAAGGCTCGAGAGACATTCGGTCCGATACTCGGACCATGTGCGTCTCCAGCGCCTCTCAACCCATAGACTCGCAACATTCACTTTTTCTGAAACCGCATTTGCTCTGCGGCTTCGAGTCCCTTTGAGCGAGGCCCCCGAAGGCTATCAGAGCGCAGGGAATGCCGGGGAGGGGAGGGGAGCCCAAGTGCCTACCAGGCCCCGCTTGGCCATGAATGGGTGAACCAGGGTCGATGCTTCCTCAGTCCTCGTCCTCCTCATCCTCCTCCTCATGTCACGGGCTGGTTCTCCTCTCCCTGTCCCGCCGCCTCCTCCTGCTCCTCGTCCTCCCCCTGCTGCCCCGCCCCCTCCTGCTTCTCTTCCTCCTCCTCCTCCGCCGCCTCCTTCCCCTCATGCTGGCCCTTGCTCCTTCCTTCTCCCTGCCTCCTGTCCAAGTCCTCGTCCTCGCCCTCCTCGTCCTCCTCCTCTTTCCTCGGTCCTCATCACCTCCTCCTCCTCCTCCTCCTCCTCCTCCTTCTCCTCCTCCTCCTCCTCCTCCTCCTTTCCTCCTCTCATCCCGCTGCTCTCCACGTTCCTCCGCCATCCATCCTGCTTGTTCTTCTCCTCCTCCTCCTCCTCCTCCTCCTCCTCCTCCTCCTCCTCCTCCTCCTGCACCTCCTCATACCTTGTCCTCCTCCTGCTCCTCCTCCTTCTCGTCCATCCGTCCTCCTCCTCCTTCCCTCCCCCATCCACGCCACCCTCCCAAAGGGAGGGGGAACGGAGCGAGGTCCAAATTTTCCGCAGCAGATGGGAACCAAGGAGGCCATGCCATCCCAAAAGCCAGGCTGGACTCAACGGTGGGCCTGTAACGTACGGTGATGCCCCGGGGGACGTTCCGTTGTGCACGTGCACGGGGCCGCGGCAAACGCCACAGGGGGCCGCACGCGCACGCGCACGCGCGGTTGGCGGCAGGCTGCAGGAGGCTGCCGCCAAGAGGCCCAGAACTGCGGGCATCTTATAAAGAGAGGCGCGAGATGGATGGGGGGCACTGAAGCGAGGGCGGAGAGGGACGATGGACGCCTCGGCGGGCAGGGCGTGGGGGCTGTGGAGGAAGGCGAGCGGAAGATAGACTGAAAGGCACAAACTGCGCGCAACGAGAAGGGAAACGGGAGCGACGGAGGAGGAGCGACCGTACCGAATGAGTCCAGAAGCGATGAAGGGGGAGGGAGCAGGGAGGAGGGAGGAGGGAGGAGGCGCGGGGGGGGGGCGTGGCGAGGAGGGGCAGACGGAGAGACATGGTGGGTGAAGAACGGGTCGGGGGAGAACGGGCAGATAGGTGGGACATGACGACACGGCAACATATCGGAGTGAGGATTTCGCTTACGCGAATCCACTTCAAGTCGTACGCGCATTGCCTGATTCGGGGCAAGCAAACGTCGCCGCCTGAATAATAGTATGTATCTTCTTATGCTTATTACTAGTACTATTATTATTATTGTTATTATTATTATTATGTTTCTTCTTCTTCCTTCGTTCCGGCCCAGCGGGGCCCGGCCGGGGGGGGCCGCACTTGTGGGGGCCTGGGGCCTGGGGGGGCGCGGGAGCCCACGGGCGACGCCGGTCGTGTGGAGGCCATGGGGGACGGGGCCTGGGGGCCCCCTTGTGGGGGGCCCGCGGCGTCGTGGGGGCCCGTCGCCGTGGCGCCCAAGGGTGGCGTTGGCCTTGCCTTCGTGGAAACGCACCGTTGAACGATAAAGAAAATCGGCGCCTGCGGCGAGCTTGTTCACTGAATGTTCCGTTCAATTTGTTTCCCAATATGCCGTCCGGGGGGCCCGCGGCGTCGCGGGGGCCCGTCGCTGCGGGGCCCGCGAGTGGCGCCGGTCTTGGTTGCCCAATTGCTCGTCGCCACCAACCTGTGCACACGATAAGCTGTATAAGCACTTGGCTCATTTTTGTTTGGGCCTGCCTCGTCTTCTCGGGAAAGCAGCCGTCGCTGGCTTCGCGCCGCCAGGCTGGAAAGTCAGCTGTCGAGGAACGTCAGAACCTGCAGCACGGCCTATCTTCCCGAAAAAATGCAAGCTGCTGATGTAGAAATGGTGCGCTGCATGGCAGTTGTCCGGCTTGTTCCAGGCCGCTGCTGTTGGGTATCCGCGACGCACAAGACGGAGGAACGTGTGCTATTTTGCGTGAGCACCGCGCTTGAAATCCACCAGCACGCCCTCTCCGACTTGTTCGGCCGAGCTGTATTCAGAGAGCGCATTCAATTTTGATGTTACCAGCGCTTGAAACAGTTCCAGCATCCGCCGAATTCTGACCGATGCGTGCTTCCAGGCCCTGTCATGTCTTACAAGCTCCTTCCACGCAGCATAGATTCGTCGATTCTGTTATGCGTGGACCCTGCCGCCATTGTATAATGTAGCCCCCAAGTGCGTCAGCCACTCCTTCTCCGCCATCAGTTGTCCTGCTGGCGTTCGCAACTGCACGCCGCGATTGATTCGAACCGTTTGGACCTTGCCCCAACGCAGCTCCATGCCCACGTCGGCCCCCGCTGCAGCAATACGATCCAGAAGACGTTGTAGGTTGTCTTGGTGCCTCCCCATGAGCGAGGCGTCGTCCGCGTGCAACGGCAGTTGGAGGCCCCCGGCACGCATGTCGGATCGCTCTATGTCTGCGAGCTTCTCGACAGCACCCCGCGCCACAACTGTCATCAACACATCAAGAAGAAATGGCGACAGAAGACGCCCCTGAGAAACCCCAGACAACTGCGATGATTTCGTCGCCCCATCCGCCACGCAAAGCTGCCGCCCACTGCAAATATTTCCCATCGGTGCAATCGTATTCGGTGGCGCGCCGAAGCGGCGCAATGCGACCAGCAGGGCATCAACGTTGATCGGATCAAATGCCTGTGCTCAGTCCACGGGTGCGAACGTCGCGACGCTATCCTGTCGGGCACGCGCGAGTTTGATGAGACGGCGCACTGCGTGAATTGCGTGGGTGGTATTTCGCCCGCGTCTGAGGCCGCACTGCGTCTCTGTCAGCTGGTCTCCTGCCCGTGCTTGTTGGAGTCGGAGCAGGAGGGGGCTGGCCGGCAACTTGCGCGCCGCGCTCAAAGCGCAGATTGGCCAGTAATTGTCGCATGCACGCACAGGCCCCCTGTTCTTGTAAATCGCACTGGCCCTTGGATGCCGCCGCGCTTCTGGCGCTTCTGTCCGCGCCAAGCTGCGTCGCGCAATTCCGCAGTCCATTGTAGTCCGCCTGGTGTCTGTGACACTGATTTCCCATGCACTGCTGGCGCGTCGTCGGGCCCCAACGGTTTCCCCCTTTTGAGCTGGCGAACTGCCGCCCCAGCTTCCATCGGTGTGAAAGCGGACTCGTCTGCCGGGAGGTCGCTCCCCAGCGGTTCATTGTCCGCCAGATTTGCTGGGCGCAGTCGCCATTGAACCTGTTCCAGCAAATCCGCCATCGCATCAACTCGTACGTGACTTTCAACAAGAACTCCCTGAATATTATGCAGTCGCCCGCGTTTGCTTTGTCGCGGGCGGCAGCATTTCCATGCGTCTTCCCTAGTGCCAGCGGCAATCTGAGAATCAGTCGTCTTTCAATCTTACACAATTTACGGACTTCTTTTAGAAGGCGTCGCTCTTCTGGACGACCATTGCGGTTGCGAGCCCGAGGGGTTGAAAGCGTTCCAAGGTGCGCTCGGATACCCAAGGCTGCTTGGCTTCTTCCTGACACTCAGGAAGCACTGCGATCGCAGCCAAGACTACGTTCGCCCCATGCTCACATAACGAATCCACACAACGATGCCCACGAATATCGCTGGCAATTTCGTCTAAGAAAGCGCCAGGAAATATATAGATTGTACTTCCGGGTCCCAGAACAGACTCCTGGCTCTCGGAAGCGCCCGCGAAAGTGGAACTGCATGATGAAAACTAACGATGTCCACGGTTACCAGATCGTGATATGTGGCGAGAGCTGCCTGTCGGTGGCTGCGCAAAAATCGCATCTGTCCAACAGTAACGGCGTCGCGCAAAACATGATCCATGAGACTGTACTGCTCCTCTGTGACGTCGCCCAGCGGTAGCGACCCCGCCTCCATGAAAGTGACAGTCTGCTCCAAAGGCCGGTCAAAATAAGCATTTGCAAATCGCAGGTCCAATCCAAACTAACACTCGAGCAGCATATCTCGTTTCGGAGTATCGTTTTGACGGAGAGCTCGCCTGCCCCACGCGAATGGCCCGACTACTTCTGATTATTCGGCTTCCGCGCGCCCGATTCTGGCATTCGTGTCCCCCATGATGATTCCACCAACTGTCGGTGAACAAGTCCGGAACTTGGAACCCAGGAGTCCTCCAACATTCTCGTCTTTCTGGCCGCGTCTTCAAGATGCGGCGGGCGCGCGCGCGGAAGACTCCGGACACGCGGCGGCCGTGCTTCAGTTTCAGTTGAACCATTATGTCATACATTTGCTTGTATGGCTTGATGAAGGGCGCCTGGCTTGGAGAAATTATAAGCCGACTCCGGACCACGACATGCCATCCGCATCAACACCAAAAAGAATTATGCGGCTCCCGGTGCGTTCGTCGACGTAGTCCTCCGCTTGTGTCTTCCGTGTTTCTTGCATGCATAAGATGTGGATCTCGTACTTCCCCACATGATTCGTTAGTTCCGCAAGCTTCTGGTCGGCGAGGCCGCGAACGTTCCAAGTGGCACAGCGTAAGAGACCCTGGGGTTCGCCCCTGTCGCCAAGTGGAGCCGTGGAAGGAGAACGGGTATCTTTGCCCAGATTGCCCTTCCAAAGAAAAAATCGATTTGGGGTGGCCCCCAGAAGTCAGCATCCCCAGAAGGTGAAACAGCCCTGCGTTCATGGCACCATTATTTTCCCTTGCCCGCACCTTTGCTCATTCGAGCTCGGCTCTGCGCGAGGCGGTCCTTTACTTTCTGCTGGCGGTATTCCCAGTCTCGTGATTTGTGAAGATCATCCCAAAGAACCCAATCCTGATCAAACCAATGAGTGGTGAGGCCATTGTTCAAAACTTGCGCCGTCATGATCGGCTTTCCACCTGCTTTAAAGATTTCGCTGTCCATGTCAAATTTGAAATGTTTCTCGTCACACCCCCACTGCGACTACAGGTGCCGCAAACTCAGCAACAAACAATTGACGACTCGAAGTTCGACTGGGTAACCGGCATTGCACCAAGCCCGCCAGCTCCATTGTCAATGGCAGCCTTTTGCGCAGCCGTGGCCGTGACGAGCTCGATGAAGATCATGCCTTTGAACTCGTCTTCTGGCGGTCCTTTCTGGTTGATCTTCGTGGGGGCGTCGATCTTGCCATCCCTCAGAGCCTGTTGAACCCTGTGTTGTGCCTCTTGAAGAATGGGGTGCAATAAACCGCCGAGTACACTGGTCGATGTTTCCCCTGATGCTGTCGACGGCTTCCGTAGCTCCGAGACTCGACGTTCCAGGTCATGGAGTTTGGTTTTGAGTTCACTGCCCCCCGATCGGGCTGACGCGCTTCTCGCTGAAGTGGGCCTGGGCGGATTCGCCTCCAGTGCCTCGGTCCTCCTCATGATCGCATCCACTGTGTGCTTCGGCGGGCCCACGGCCTCCCGGAGGTCCTTCTGGGAGACTCCATGCGCCTTGACGGCCTCGATGTCATTCTGGATCGGCCGCAATTCCTCCTTCGAGAGCTTGCCGAGGGCCTCCATGGTGACGGGCTTCCCTGCCGAACAAGCTACGCTAGCGCTGCTCGCCGGCTCAGCGACAGCAAGACGGAGTTGGAAAAGGTTCTGTAGACCACGATGTCCATCTTCGTCAGCTCTGAGTGGTGAGCTGCCCGTTCGTGCTATGTTGTCTGGCGATTTGAGCACTCCCTTGACTGGGGTCCCCATGTGGTGCTTTTCAGTCGCCATACCCACGAAGGTGGCCAAGAACAGAGCAACTGGAATCAATCGGAGCTTGTGGTGGTGTGAGAGAAGTTGGGATGTAAGAGTGTAAGCAATGTAAGGATGTGCGCACTTGAGCACTTGAGCACTTGAGACAGAAAAATCTGCGCCTGCGTCGGATTGCTTCACAAACTGTGTCGCTTAACTTGTTTCGGAAACCCGTCCAGTGGGCGGGGCCGCGGCGTCGTGGGGGGCCCACTAGTGACGCCCGTTTCGGCCGCGCAGAAATATATGCGGGGGCATGGGATTCACATATTGCGATGGAGGGCTGCATCGGAAATGTACGCGGACAGACCTGTACTATACCCGCTGGGGTTCCGCAGGCTCTGAATAGAGTGCCATCAGGTCTCCGAAAGTCCTCAACGCCGAGTGTTGCGAATACTTGTTAAGGATGCTGAACGTCCGCTTCTCAGGTGCTTGTACGCTTCCAAGAAGCCCCAATACGGCTCAAAAGAGGTACCCAAGACCGCCCCAAGAGATGCCCAAGAGGGGGAGCACGAACGGAAATGTTTAGCCTTCCGCCCAAGATGGCCCCAAGAGCCTCAAAGAGGCTCCCGAGGCCCCCCAAGACGCCCCATAGGCTCCCCAACACCACGAATCATCAAACCCCCGATGAGGTCCCCCAGAAGCTTCCAGGTTCCCTGGGAACCATCCAAAGAGGCCCTGCTTTGCATCCAAGAGGTCCCTGAACCACAGCCCAGGCACGGTGGCGGGATGGGCCGAAGGCCATTCGATCCGCCGCCCCCTGTGGTCTTGCCATAGGGGTGCATGGCGTGCCGGATCTTTGCGGCTTTCTGGCTTTTTTAAAAATTCCCTCTGGGGTTCCGGCCGATGCCGCACGGCCCACGAGGGTCCAGGATGCCTCCAAGTCCACCCAAGAAGCCTTCAAGACGGCCCAAGACGGCCTCAACAAGTCTGCAAGACGGCCGAAGAGGCCTCCAAAAACGTTCCCAGGAGGGCATGAAGAGACCACAATGATCTGCTGCCTTCCTTTCGTTTCAGAAAGGATTTGGGCATTTGCTTCTTTTCGGCCTTCCGACGGCCCCAGACGGCAAAACAAAATGAACATCGCCCCAAGATGGCTCCAAAGGCCTCCAAGATGACCTCAGGACGGTCCAAGAAGCCTCCAAGACGGCCCCAAGAGGGCCTCCACGTTTGCCCAACATGATTCAAGATGGCATCCCAAACTGCCAAAGACGGTCCAAAAAGGCCTCCAAGACAGCCCAAGATGGCTGGATGTTTGCGGTGTTTTCGCTCTTTCAGAACTTCCCTCGGGGGGTTCGGCCGATGCTGCCGGCCAACCGGAAGGCTGCGTTCGAAGTGGCTGCAATAGTTTTTGCTGGTCTGGATGGCTCCAAGATGGCCCAAGCTGGCCTCCAAGACTCCCAAGATGGCTCCGAGTTCGACCAAGATGGTCCAAGATGGCCCCCAAGACGGCCCAAAAAGGTCCAAGACGCCTGCAAGTCCGCCCAAGAAGCCTCCAAGACGGTCCAAGAGGCCCCCAAGAGGCCTCAAAGACTTCCTAAGATGCCCCCAAGAAGTCCTCCAGGAGGGCCCGAAGAGGCCGAAATCGATTTGCCATAGGTTGTTGACAGATTGTTGCATCTGCTTCTCTTCGGCACTCCGACGGCCCGAGACGGCCCAAGAAAACTCCAAGATCGCTGAAGAGGCCCCAAAAAGATGGCCCCATGACTGCCAAGATGCCCCAAATACTGCCCCAAGACGGCCCAAAAGGCCTCCAACACGGCCCAAGACGACTTCAATGACGGCCCTGAAGCACCACAGAATTGACCCAGATCGATTCAGAAGAAAGACCCCCTAAACGGCGTCCGACGACGTCAGACATGCTGGAAACGCCCTGCGACGGCCAGGGAGGCCCCCAAGAAGCCCCAAAGGAGCCCACAACCAATACAATTAGTACTACTGCTGCACATGCCCCAGTGGGTGCATACCGGAGCACGTCCCAAAGGGTGCGCGCGTATACGTAGTATTACGCTCGTGTCCTAATGGGTGCGTACGAAGCACGTCCCAGAGGGCGTGCGTACTACACGTGTCCCAGTGGGCGCGTGCAGTGGCACGTCCTGGAGGGTGCGCGTGTATGGCGTGTGAGAGTGGTGCGGCTACTAGCTACTAGCTACTAGCTCAAGAGGCTCCCAGGAGGGCTCCTTCTACTCTTCCTCTTCCTCCTCCTCCTCCTCCTCTCCTCTTCCTCCTCCTCCTCCTCCTCCTCCTCCTCCTCCTCCTCCTCCTCCTCCCCCCTCATCCCCCTCCTACTCATTATCCCCCTCTCTCTCCTGACTCTCCACCTCATGCTCCCCCCCAAGTGTTCTCCGAAAAGGCTTCCGCTGCGGCTCGGGGAGCACCTGGCCCGAGAACAGAATCCAAGCTCTGGACCCAAACGTTCGACCACAGAGGCGCTCTCCGAAGAGGCGGGCGCGGCGGTGACTCGCCGCCGGCGCCTTCGACACAGACCCCCTCCCCTGGCAAAGCGTGCACCTATAGAAACCCTTGCCTGGGCGGCGTCGGACCACTGGCCGGGTGTGCCAGGTGTGTTCGGCCGGTGTGCCGGGCTGCTTGGCGCCTCGCGGGCGCCTCGTCGTGGGCGGGGCCTGCGGAGGTGTCGCCCGGGGCCCGCCCGTGGGCGCCTCAATGGCGCCGCGCGCGCCGGGCGGGGCCTGCCGAGGTGTCCCGAGACTCGAAAGTGGGCGCCCCGTGGGCGCCTCGTGGGCGCCGGGCGGGCGGCGCCGAGGGGTCGCGGGGTGCCCCGCCCGTGGGCGCCTCGAGGGCGCCGAGCGTGCGCCTCGTGCGCCCTGCGCGTGGGCGCCTCACGAGCGCCGCGTGGCCGCCTCGTGCGCTGGGCGGCCGCGCACAAACTGCGCGACACGGCGTTTTGCTGCACAGCTGGCAGCACATGGCAGCACGACATATGGCCTTCACCGGACAGCTCACAACGGACGACTGGCAATACACATCTCACACCGCCTATGGTGCACGGGAGAGCCGACTCTCTGTTATTTCCACCTCGTAGCGTGCACCGCATAGCTTACACCACATGGTTGACACATCATAGCTTAGACTATATATATATATATATATATATATATATATATATATGTGTGGGAGCTCAAAGTTTTAACAACATGGCCTGTACCACAGATATATGCTGCCGAATAGCTTACACCACGTGCCTTGTTTACAGGTCCACCGTGTAATAGGCTCATGTGTGGGGTCCACGCTGGCAAACATCGAAAAAGAGATCGTGCGTGCGTGTGAAAGGAAGGAAAATAATGAACATCGAATTAAGATGAAGAGGGAGAGAACGACGGAGAGAGAAGGACTGGAAGCAAAGGCATAGATCAACAATGTCGGGGAGGACGAATGATACGGAGGCGGGAACAGCCAGCCCTCCCCAGATGCTCTGATTAGGCTGCGAAGAGACCACTTGACTACTGTCTTCTTGGTGTCGCCTGCCTTCGCTTGCTCTCATGCCCCAGAATATTGGCATCACAGCGTGGCTCATTGTGTATCGATGCTCGCCTGCTAAAGCCCAAGAGGCTGCATGATGGCCTCAGCGCGGCCCTCAGAAGCCTAAATATGCACACGGGATCGCCCGAGATGGCCCAAATGCGTCCCATCGAGGCCCCAAAGTACCCGCGATGTAGCCCAAGGTGGCCCAACCGGGCCGCAAGGCTCGCCCCAAGATTCCACCCCGAGGGCACCAAGAGGTCCCCCTGGGAGGCTCCATGGCGTCATTCAGATCACCCTCGTGGCGCAAGGTGGCCCCCCAACATGGCCCCAGGATGTCACGAGTGCGAGTGGCCCGAAGATGACCCAAAGAGGCCACGAGGTTGCCCCGAGAAGCCCCAGGGCAGCCCCACGAAGGCTGAACCTGAGGCACCAGCAGCAGAAGGCAACACCCTTCAAATATACACACGGGCGCACTCAATCACAGGGTTTGAGGGGGAGAGAGAGAGAGAGAGAGAGAACAAAAAAAAAAAACAAAAAAAGAAACCAACAAAATATGAGTGAGTGAAAGAAAAAGACACACAGTGATATGGAGAGAGAGGGAAAGAGGGAGGGAGAGAGAGCGAGAGGGAGAGAGCGAGAGAGAGAGAGAGAGACGAACAGAGAGAGAGAGAGAGTGGTGCAGCAAACAATAAGGGGAGGACCACGCTGCAGTTACAGCAAGCCGCTGGCCCCTCGCGCACCTGCCCAGATCGGGAGCAGGACGCGCTTTAGAAGGCCTTAAACGGGGCGCGCGGCAGCAGCGGCGCGCGGGTAACCACCCATGGCCGCTGCTCCTGCGCTGTTCGGGCATCGAGGCCGGGAGGCCAGAGACAGAGGGACACCCCCACACACACACACACCATCCCCTGAGCATGAGCTTCGGGCATTCGCTTCGGGGTCCCAAAACGGTGCGGTGGCGGACCGCGCGGTGACCTCGGCATCCCCCAAGAACTCACCGCACGGTCCGGCCACCGCACGGTGTTGGGACCTTGGAGGCCCCAGTCCCCCGAGACGTCCTCGCATTTGGACACCCGAAATGGGTACCGAAAGAATGGGCAACATGCCCAACAACAAATGTTGTCCCGAACCAACAGCGGCCGCTGTTGGGCGGGCGGCCTCCTGTCTCGAATGGACACAGGCCGCGGCGGCGCGGACAGCGAGTCCTGTTCAAAATGAGCAGGAACTGCTGTTGGGCATCGTACCCATTCTTTCGGTACCCATGTCGGGCGTCCAGATCGGAGCGCGACCCAAGTCCCAAAACCGTGCGGTCTCCCCGAGCCCCCGCGGACTCGCCACACGGGCGAGGTCACCGCCCCGTGCCGGGGGCCCCCGAGAGCTCGCGTTTGTGGCAGACCTGCGCAGGCGCCGGGCAAAACCCCCTCCCCACGCCAAGCGCACCGAGGGGGGGCCGCCCACCGAAGGCGCCGTCTCCAGGCGTGGGGAGGTAAAACGACGTGAAGATCGGGACAAAATCGGATCGGGATAACTCGAAATCTCTGAAAATCTGCGGGTTTGGAGGATGTATTGGGCGCCGCGGCCGCTCCAGAGCGTTCTGGAACGCTCTGAGAGCGCTCTGGAACGCTCTGGAGCGATTTATCCAGATCCTAGCCCTGTTTTAGGAGGTGGCCGGGCGCCAGCGGAAACACCTGCCCCCCGCGGGCATCCAGGGCTTGCGCGACCGCAGCGTGCACTCGGACAGAAAGAACTTCCATCGGCTTCCCGGCGGCCTCCGAGAGGCAGGAAAGACAGCGGACGCCGGGCGTATATACACTAAGGTATCTGGGCCATGTGCACACTCAAGTATATCTGGGCAACGTATAGTGCATCATTTTCAGGCAGGTTCTTCGGGCGACTGGTGTTGAACAGAATGGGTGCACTGCGGTTTGGCCGCCATTTGCCACTAAATGGTGGACAAACACAAATGCAATAACGGACCCCGAATCAAGGATGTCACGGCACAAAGGTTTTCGGCCCCCTATGGGGCCTCGCATCTGGCCGAAAGCATGGCGCTCCTAAAAACTGCCGGCCTCAACATGCCGAAGACGGTGGAAGACTGCTGGAGTGTCCGCCAACGCCCGTGTGCTCTCTCTGGCCTCCGAGACTCGATAATCCTCAGAACGTGTGCTAATGCCAACGCGTGCTCGTCCACCGAAGCACCTCAACACGACGCAGGCCGGCCGTGCAATGAGGTCCGACACGGGCTGCGCGTGCCATCGGAGCTCCACGGGATGGGTATAACACACACATACTTTTTCGGGCGCACGCAGCCGGGGCAGCCGCTGGGACGCTCAAAGCACAGACAGACACAGACACACAGACACACAGACACACAGACACACAGACACACACACACACACACACACACGTACACACACAGACGTACACACACACACACAAACAAACACACACACACACACTTTTGGCGTCGCGGCCAAGCGCGCAGCGACAGGGCATATAAGGTTGAAGAGTAACACACAAATGCACTCTGGGCTAGCACACGTCCCGAGGATCGTCGAGAGATGCACCTCCGCGCTCCTCTCCTCGTCTTGAGGCTGGAGTGGGGCCGGTGCGCCCGCGCCAGCTGCCCAGCGGCCCTCCGGGCCGTCCGGGTTCGGAATGCCCGCCGAGCTCAGCGCACATTGGCGCGCTCACAGCTCACGAGCCCTTGCCGACCCAGGTGGCCTTGATGATGCGCTTTCCTTAGTGTCTGGCTGATCACGCGGCCGATCACGCCAACCAAGCACATGATCCTATCGCAGATGGCTTCCGCGCCGAGCACGGACCGATCACACAGTGAAGCTCAAGCTGAACCGATCACGTGATCGGCGATCGCTTGATCCTCTGATTACTGCGACCTGTAACCGCCGATCGCACGATCAGCAGACACTGAGGCGCTTTCGATACACGGTCTTCAGCCCCGGGAAGTTGGGGGACGCGTGCTCCTTGCGAGGCGGGAATTTACCGATATCCACCACCTGGGAACCGCTGTCCTGGGATACTAGGAGGGTGTTGGATGTGGATGTGGATGCACACACGTATGTAAAAGTTGTATTATGTATGTGTATATATACATACATGTGTGTATTTGTATCGATATATGTATACATACATACATACATACATACATACATACATACATATATACATTTATATATATATATATATATACTCGGGCCCCCCTGGGGCCCAAATATATCCACAGCCGAAAGATCGGGTTCCCAGGGGGTGAAATTGGATCAATCCCAGCGTCGGACTCCTCTTCCACGTTCACCACCTCCTGGTCGAGCTGCACCTGCGCGCGGGCACGAATTCTCGATGCCAGCACTAGTTGTCACGGCGGTAGCGGGGGACGCGAGGTTCTGGGGCCTCCAGAATCAACAACCGCGTTCCACTACTCGCTAAGTAGCTACTCGCAACTGGCCTGAATCTGCCGCGGCGGATTTACGCTCTTTTACATTGAAGAAGACAAATGTTTACGAACGTTTGCGAGTAGGCACTTTGCGAGTAGTGGAACGCACTCGGTGACACAAGGGCCCCAGATCTGGTCGAAATCGCCACAGCAACCCCCACACACACACAGCACTCCCAACATGGGGGAGATCGAGCGAAGCTTCGGCCAGCGCCGCCCACCTGAGCGACGATCAAACACGGGCCTTGCGCCAGATGGCGCAGCGACCTGACGCCGCAGCTTGCGCGGACAGCCAGCGCGGCGCGCTGCATTGGAAGCGAGGGCGCTTTGCGCGCGACCTTACGCTTAAGTCGGGCCTGTCCCCCTACAGGAGATTTTCGACGAAAAATAAAGAATGCCCCAAACATAATCCAAAAATAGTCCTTTTGACCTTTTTGGGGTATTCTTGGGATGCTTTTATTTTTCGTGGAAAAAAACCCTGTAGGGGGACACGCCCGACTTAATCTTACGCGGGCAGCTTACGCGCCCATGTCGGTGAAGACGAACCCGTTTCCTCCCGTCGCCCGCCTGGTTCTCGTCTATCTCCAGCTGCCGGCGCAGGATCCGGCGGGCGCTGAGGAACTGGTTCTCGTCGGGCCGGCGCTTCGCTCCAGGCAGCCGGTCCAGCACCTTCGTGGTGCCGTCGGGGGAGATCTGCTCCGTCTGCACGAGCACTTCGCCTGTGGCCGCCCGGACGATCATCATGACGACGACGTCTACCACGCGGATGATGTTGCCATCTTGGTCTTGCATGAGGGTGGACTCGCCCCTGATGAGCTCGGCGGAGAACTCCTTGAGGGTCTTCGTGGTGCCCTGGCCGAAGGCGGTCACGTCCACGCCCAGGCTCCTCAGGTGGAGCCTCAGGGCGTCCTGGGTGGGCGCTGCTGGCGGCGGTGCCGGGGCGTGGCTAGAGGACGAGCAATCACATAAACACACATTGTCGGAGCACCGCGCGGATTTCTTGGATCTGCGCAGGATCCCCCTCCCTGGCGCGTGGAATGCGCCACGGGCGGCGCTGGAGGCGCCGCCAGGGAGGGCCTAGCGTCAATCCGAGAAACCCGCCGAAAATCATTGTTTATGCTTGTTTTCTTCTTCGAGTGGATACCGCTCTGGGCTACATGACTACACTGGGGGCCTCTCGAGCCTGGCTGGAGGGACAACCCCCCCGTGGCTGTCTGTGCGCCACCCCGAGCTTTCCCCAAGCGTCCTCGCTCAGGCCGATGGGCGCCCTCACCAGGGTGGACACGGCCTCGGCGCCCTCGGGCTTCAGCTTCACCTTCTTGGCCTCCGCCTGGGCATCCTGATGCAGGCGCGGTGGCGAGGACAGGGATGACAAGGAGGTGCACCCAAAGCCTACCCCCCACCTGTCCGCTCCTCCCCCTCCCCCTCCTCCTCCCCTCCTCCTCCTCCTCCTCCCCCTCCTCCTTCCTCCTCCTCCTCCTCCTCCTCCTCTCTCCTCCTCCTCCTCCTCCCCCTCCTCCTCCTCCTCCTCCTCTCCCCTCCTCCTCCTCCTCCTCCTCCCCCCTCCTCCTTCCTCCTCCTCCTCCTCCTCCTCCTCCTCCTCCTCCTCTTCCTTCTCCTCCTCCGCCTCTTCCTCCTCCTCTTCCTCCTCTTCCTCTTCGACCCCCCGCTGCTCTCCTCCTCCGCCCTCATCCCTCCCTTTCCTGCTCCTCCTCCTCCTGCATCCCTCTCTCCATCCCTCTGCAGACATCCGACGCCACGATCGTTTTATGGCATCGGTCTACCAGGCCGTACGCACCAGCAATTCAGCGCGAACATTCCGCCGACGGCACAGAGGGCCCGAGACCGGCCACCCTGGATGCATCAAAACAAAAAGCACAAGACGGCCGCCGCAGTCGTTCTCGTGACCCGCCACGTGTGGATCCTCCCTCATCCTCATCAGTCTCTTACTCTTGCCCCAAACAGCCTCATTCTCCTCCGACCGCCCTCTGGAAGCCTCCTCCCCCGTCCCCCCTCCAGGCAGGAGGAGGGACGAGGAGTACGAGGAGGGGCCTTCCTTGTTTTCCCGTCGCTTCGCGGGCCGCATGCCTGAACAGCAAAAACCGCATGGGCCAGCATCTGACCCTCAGGCTCAGCCCGAGGCAGGCGCTGCCGATACCTACTCTGCACCACCAGCCCGTTTTTTTTTGGGGGGGGGCAGGAGGGGGGACGAGGAGGGAAGACTCCTGCTCATCCTCCTCCTTCCAGACCAAGATTCGAGGTGCGGATCGGTTAGTCAGTACAGGCTTTGAGCACCGACGGACATCCCCCCAGGCCCTCGCCAGGGGGAGGGGAAGAAAAAGAGCCACCCTTCCCCCTCCCTCATCCCGTTGCAACAGCCTCCTCATCCTCCTCCTTCACCTCACCCTCGCCATCACCAGCCGCCTCCCTCCCACAAGGCCTCCTAGCTTCGCGCTCTCGCGCCGCCCCCCGGGGAAGAAGAGGAGAATGAAGAGGAATCGGAGCCCGACCGCGAAGCGCGAGGCGCGAATCACTGCGCGCCCTCGAAGACGCCCCTGCTCCCAGCACGAGGCCTCCGCCCCGCCCCCTCCCTTCGGAGGTCCTTCCGGGAAGGAGAGGGGGGAGAGCCTCCGGGCAGGCGGCCTGGCCTGGCTGGCGGCACCCCCGCGCTTCCTCTGGGGGGGGGGGGCAGTGGAGCTCTGCGAGGCCGCAAGGAAAACCGGTGCGGGGACGACGACGACGACGACGACGACGACGACGACGTCGTCGCCGCCGCGCGGGATCGCCGCGGCCGCTCCCGGAGCCCCCCCCCCCTCGCTCCGAGGAGAGAGGGCCCAGCGCGTCGGAGACGCGTCGCCCGCGGGGGGGTCGGGTCGAGGTCGGCGCCGCGCCGAGGAGGGGCCCCACGGGGGCCTCGCAGCCGCACCGCGGGCGAGACCGCGCCGAGGGGGGGGGGGGGGGCGGGGAGGATCGGAGCGTCTCGGCTGGCGCGGGTTCGACGCCGCCTCAGGAATTGGGGAGCACAAGAGCGCCCCAACCGCACCTGGCCACTCCTCCCAGGGGGGGGAGGGTATGCTGCGTCTGTATGTATGTCTGTCTGTCTGTCTGTCTGTCTGTCTGTCTGTCGGTCTGTCTGTCTGTCTGTCTGTCTGTCTGTCTGTCTGTCTGTCTGTCTGTCTGTCTGACTGTCTGTCTGTCTGTCTGTCTGTATGTATGTATGTTGTATGTATGCTTGTGTGCATGTATATATATACACATGCACATCTATATATATGTATATATATATATATAGATGTGCATGTATATATATATATATATAAGCATATATGTGCGTTCAGTCCGTGCGCCGCTGTCGAGACATCCTCGCAATCGGGTTTCGATACCCGTAGGCCCATCCCAACAGTGGAAAGGATTCAGGTGGGGGTGAACATGTGCTTCCTGTCCCTCAGAAAGCATCTCTCGGAAGCTTTTGGTCGTCCCCATGGCGTCCGATGCGCGCAAAGCGGACATGCTGCAACGACGCCCCATGGCGCGAGTGGGCGCTATTGGTCGCCATTGGACGCTGTTCGAGGCCTAGTTGAGCGCTACTGGGCGCTGTTGGGAGCTGGACGTGACGCTCTTGAGCGCTGATGGGCGGTTTCGCCTGTGCACGTTGAACCCAAGACGAGCGGAAGCGTCTGTGACTTACTGTCTGAGGGGCGGACACGCGCCTTCTTCTTTCTTTCCCCATAAGATTTGGACGCCCGACATGGGTACCGAAAAAATGGGCACTATGCCAAACAACAAATGTTGTCCCAAGCCAACAGCGGCCGCTGTTGGGCAGGCGGCCTTCTGTCTCGGATGGACACAGGCCGCGGCGGCGTGGACAGCGACTCCTGTTCAAAGTGAACAGGAACTGCTGTCGGGCATGGTACCCATTCTTTCAGTACCCACTTCGGGCGTCCAGATAAGAGAACTGAGGACGAGGACGAGGTGGGTAGAACCGCCCGGCGACCGTCCAAATAGGCGGTCAGGGCGGCATCTCCACCGCGGGCGGGGTCGCCGCCGCCGCTCGCCGGCGCCCTCGCCGCCCCCCCCCCCTTCCAAAAGAAGGGGCAGCGATCCGGGGGGAACGGGCTCACGGCCTCCTCCTCCTCCTCCTCCTCCTCCTCCTCCTCCATCCCTCCTCCTCCTCCTCCTCCTCCTCCTCCTCCTCCTCCTCCTCCTCCTCCGCGCACAACAACGGAATCGAGGGCAGGGGGCCGCCCCGTGAGGATCGACAGCAGCACACCGTGCGGTGCTGCCGCCCCGGCATCCCTCTGTTAACGGGCAGACGACCCGGAGACGGAGACCGCTGCACCGCGTGCGGACGTACTCCTCAACGGCTCTGGGCACCTTATCCAGAGAGGCCAGACGGAGACCGCCCGAGATGTGCGGACTTACTCCTCCCGGACTTGGCAGCCAGTCCAGAGATGCCCAGTCCAGACGGAGACCGAGCGATCCATGCGGGCTTACTGCGCAGAGACTTGTAGCATCCTCCGAAGACGGAGGAGGGAGGGAGGGAGGGAGGGTCAGTCAGCATCGACATGGGCAATCGCCTCGACTCGAAAAGTGCATCAGATCGGGCCCTCCTCCTCCTCCTCCTCCTCCTCCTCCTCCTCCTCCTCCTCCCTCCTCCCTCCTCCCTCGTCCTCCTCCTCCCTCGGGCTGCATCGGCACGGCAGGGAGACCGAATCGGATCGGCTGCGCCAGGAGATGCACGGCGGCACCAAGCAAGCATCGGGCCGTACCGCCCGACTGCCATCGCCGGAGCAGCGGAACCATAGTCGGATCGGGCAAGTCCGACATCGAGCAGGATCGCTCGAGAGAGGAGATGGGGAGGACGACGCCCCGCCGGAGCGACCCGCTCCCTTCCTGCGCCGCTGCGGTGAACATCCGCGTCGACTCGGGCCGAGAACGAGATCAGAGCAGCCATCGACCGGATGCGTCGGGTGGAACCCCAAAGGAGAGATCCCCCCAACCGAGCACCTGGCGAGGAGGGCGGGGGAGGGAGGGGGGGACCCTGAGGTCCGGCAGCGCTAAAACACTGCACAGGGGGGCCCGTCCTCCGACTGCACCGTGCTCGAGGCAAGTCGACCCGCTGGGGCCCCGCGGCCCGAAGCGAGGCAGCACCTGCCGGTGGCGGAAAGATTGCGGCGCCCGGAGCTCAGAGGAGGACGCCGCCGCCGGGAGTCCGTGTACCACTCGAAGAACTTCGTGTTACCGTCCGCGTCGGTGGCCTTCCAGTCGGCGAAGGCGGGCAGGCCGATTGCGGCGAGCTCGCCTGCGCGACGGCCGCCGCCGCGGAGGACGACAAGGAGTGCGACCATCAGGAGGAGGAGGACGACGAGGATAAGAAGTAGGAGGAGGTCCAAGAGTAGGACGAGGAGGAGGAGGACGACGACCAGGAGAACAAGCATGAGGAGCAGGACGAGGAGGAGGAGGAGGAGGAGGAGGAAGAGGAATAAGAGAAACGAAAAGAGGAGGGCTGCAAGCGCTTGAAACACACGGGCGTGAACCTCTTGGATCCGCCGCAAGACCACACATGCGCACCGCTTCTGACGCCCCCCCAGGCACCTCGAGCTGGCACGACTGTCCGATATCCGAACAGCGGCGCCGCACAGGCGGAGCCAGACACCCGGATGACCGCCGAACGAGAGGGAGGGCAGGAGGAGGAGCGGCAAGAGAAGGACGGCGAGGGGCGATGGCAACAACAGTGGTCGTCAGGTGGGTCCACCTAGCCGCTGCGCGCGCGGCCGAAGGCGCACGGACCGCCTCCCACATGCCAGGGCTCCTCAGCCTGCGCGCACGAGCCCATTCCGCGACCGAATCGGGCGACTCAAACCGTGCAGACGGGCAACCTTCCAGATGTCCTGAACGGGAACATCTGTGCTGGTGGAAACTCGTGGGCTCCGAGGAGGAAGGGAAGGGGGCGGAGGAGAAGGATGAGGACAGGGACGCGGAAGAGAACCAGGAGGAGTAGCACGAGAAGGATGAGCAACGGCAGTGGGAGAGGAAGACGGCGAGGACCAGGAGGATGACGTCAGGAGGAGAAGGGCAACGACGAGGAGGTTCGGAACGGGAGGAGAAACGCGAGGAGAAGGACCAGGAAAAGGGGCAATCAATTTTGTAACCTACGTCCGTGGGGACGGGTATGAAACGTAGCTGGCGCTGCACTGAAAAATGCAAGCTTGTCTTCAACCTGTCGGAACGACTCCTTCGCAGGGAGGCGCTCCCCAAACACTCGTCGGCTCGCAGGCGCAGGTGCGATGATCAATCGGCTGAGGGACGCGCCCCGTATGATTGGATGGAGGTGAGGCGAAATCAAGTAACCGCGAAGGGCCTTGAAACCCCTTCACCCCCAATGATTGGGGGAAGGGGTTTCAAGGCCCTTCGCGGGCTGATTGACGGATTTGGACCCCCGACGCTACCCTGGGAAATAAGTATTCCCAGGCGACGGCCACCGCTGATGATGATCGGGGGGAGGACCCCTGATGGTGATGATGATGATGATGATGATAATGATAATGATAATGATGATGATGATGATGATGATGATGATGATGATGATGATGATGATGATGATGATGATGATGATGATGATGATGATGATGATGATGATGATGATGATGATGATGATGGTGATGATAGTGGTGATGATGATGAGGGGAAGGACAAGGAAGAAAAGAACGAATTCCATTGCCAGCCGAGAGTGCAGGGCGGGCCGGTGGGCAATACAGACCCTCTGATGCTAATGTAACGAGATGCTGCAGCTTCTGGGCTGGCGCTCTCGTGACTACATGGCGCCGAGGGCTCCGCCCACGCGACTTGCAATCCAAAAACTTTTGCTCAGCGTGTCGCGGAGGCGGCCCCCGCGACACGCCCACCCTGCAAGCGGACGGCGCGTCGCTCCACTCCGCGGGGCGGGATGCTGGGCGGGGCTCGGGTGCAGCTGCCGGCCGGGGCTCGGGATGCTGGACGCTGGGGGACCGCGACGTGGTGCAGCGTGCCGCGCCGAAGCGCGGTGGGCCAAAACCGGCGACGTGGCACGCTACGCCAAAGGTCCGGACCGTGACTGGTCGGCGGAAGTGGTCAGGCTGCGGGCTGCGCGCAGACCGGGGCTGAACCTCAACGGTGTGGTTCGCTTCCGTTCTGTTCTCGTTCTCCCTCGTGTGGTCTTCCATCCACCTTGAACGCAAAAAAAACGAGATCGAAACGAAAGCGGCCCACGAAGTCGCCAACACACCGTTTGGGTCCACCCCGGGCGCAGGCAGCTCCCCCGGGTGGCCCCGGCTGGCCTCAGCACCCAGGCGCCACCTGCGGCGGCGCCTGCGGCGGCGCCCCCGGGGCGCTCCGCGCCCCTGGGCTGAGGCCTTCGGACCACCCTGGGCTACTCTGCGAGGCCAATGCTCATGCGCCACCACCGCCCGCAGCAGTAGTTTGTCGCCAAAAGTGCCAGCGGCAGGGTCATGCCAGACGGTGCTGCGACGCCACGGCGCAAAGGAGCGCGGCACAGCTCCCAGGCGCACGCGGCATGGGGAGCTCCTGAAGCAGAAACAGAAACAGCACCTCTTGGTGGTGGTGTATAAGAATCGCTCCTCTTGGTAACCAAAATTGTATACACCACCACCGCGCGCGCTTTGATGACTTCTGCTCGGTCCTACAGAGAGAGGGGGCAGCCCGGTTGCCGTTGGCGGCGGGAGGGGGACTGCGGGCTTTTCACCAGAGCAAAACTGCACAAACTCGTATCGTAGATTACTCTCGATCTTGGTGGTGGTAGTCATACACTGTGCTCGGATACTCGGAGGGCCTGTCGAGGCCAGCTGGGACCACTCGGGGGGCCTGCTGAGGCCAGCGGGGACTGCCTGAGGGGGGGGGGGAGGGGTCTGCACGTAGTCCGAAGCCCCACCAGCCGGAAGAATTCGAGGTCGCTGGCCCTGGGGGACTGCTGACAGGCCGGCATTGGTCTCGCCATCGCTCGGACGTCCATTCCCTGTGCACGCTTCGATTTCGTGCGCGCCCTACTCGCTAGATGATCCAGGGTGCTGGGCTCCTCGCCCAGGAGACATGCACACGTCCGAGCGATGCCGACGTCGGCCAGACAGTCCTGCCGAGGCTGCAGCCGGCGGCAGCGCCCAGGCCACGGCTCTCCGGGGAGGCAGAGGCGGGGCCCTCCGCGAGGCGGGCGCGTGGCCCCGAGGCTGTCCGCGGGGATGGGTGGGGAGGGCGGGGGGGCAGACGTGGAGAGGCGGGGGCCAGGGCGCCGGCGGGAGGAGGGGGAGCGGGGCAGGGGGTGATGGTTTCGAAGACGCACACCTGGAACAGCTCACAGAAAAGGATCGTGGCCTCGGGGACGCAACCGCTGCGCAACTCACGGGGGAGCGTGGCCTCGGGGACGCGACGATCGCATCATCTGCATGGCATCGTGGCCTCAGGGGGCGCGAACACTGCGCCGTTGGCCTGGGACCCCGGCCTCCGGGCCGCGACGATGGCGTGAACTCCGAAAGCTCGTGGCCTCGGGGGCACGAGCGCCGGGTGCTTCACGAGGGGTGCTCGCTCGGGCTGCGCAGAGGTGCCCACACCGCCGCTCCACGGGCCTCGCCACCGGCGCGCTCTGTGGCCAGCACCTCGGGGCGAGCCCGGCCGTGGCGCGGCGAGGGGAGGGCGGCGGTGCTGAGTGCTCGCTCCTCCTCAGGAGGGCGGGCGCGGAGACCCGGACTCGAGCTGGGGCCGACCGTCCCGGCATTCCTGTGGGCCTACCACGACATGTTCCTGGCACGCCAGGGTGTTCCAGTAACAGGAGCAGGGTCCCCAGACCAGATACCCGCAGACCGGAAACGAGAGATATAGTCTCGGCCAGACATGCTCTGAGAGCACCCCGTGCAGATCACGAAAGGCTCTCAGAGCATCCCATCGGTGGGCCTGTGGGCGAGCCAGGACGCTTCGCTGCTGCTTGACAGGCATCGAGGCGCCGCGAGCAGGCAACACGCGGAGAAAAAACTCGGCCTCCCGTGGCCGCTCTCGAGCCCCTGGACCATCGGGGGGCTGGCCAGGGCCAGGGCGCAAGACCAGCCCCACGACTAGAGCTCGAGGAACACGACCAGCCCGAAAAAACACGAGGCCGAAGGCCTGGGACCCAGGCGCGCGAGGTCTTGAGTTTGTCGAACGTGGGCCCCCGAGCATCGATCTCGCATGGTTTTTGCTTCATGCTCCCAGGTCGCGGACACGGCAACTACAGGCGGAAGCAGCGCGCAAAGCTCAGTCGCACGTCTTACCGATACCATCGAGGCGCGGGGAGATGGGGGGGCATAGTCCGTTGCAGCCTCCTTCTCCTCCTCACCCCCGCGCATACGGTCAAGTCTTTCCGCTCCACGTGTCGCGGCGGCTGCCCTGGCGACACGCTGTTCCCTGTAGGCGGGCAGCGTGTCGCTCCGCGGGACGGGATGCTGGGAAAGACTCGGGAGGTTGAAGCTTGGGGACCGCGACGCGGTCCAGCGTGGCGCGCCGAAGCGACGCCACGCGCCAAGCCAAGGTGCGCGATTGCACGTCCCCGCTCGTTCGCTCTGGCCGCCTGCGTCGCTGCTGATGACCGAGCCCTCCACGATCTCCTCGGCCGAGGACGAGGACGAAGTGAAGGAACAGGACGACATGGAAGAGGAGGAAGGATGATGACGGAGACGGAGAGTTGAAGGAAGGATGTTGACGAACATGAGGAGGAGGAGGAAGAAGAGGAGGATGAAGAGGAGAAAAGGAGGAGGACGAGGCTGAGGAGGCCGAGGGCGAGGAGGAGGAGGAGAAAGAGGAGGAGGAACGGGAGGCGGAGAAGACGAGGAGGAGGACAACGGCGACGATGACGAGCCCAATATAGCCAGTGGGTCGTGGATGATTTGTCCGGGCCTCTCTCCTGCTCCTCCTATACGTTTACATTCGTCACCCGTCCTCCCCCATCCTTGTTATATCTGTGTGATACGAAGGCTTGCATTTCCCCCCCCCCCACGAGAAAGAATTTGAAACGCTCGCTCGCATGGGAATTCAGTTTCCTCCGCACCACCAGGGGATCAGCAGCACCGAAATGCCGACGGCGCCGACTCCAGGCCAACAGGCCGTTCCCACCCGTCCCGCTTGCCCGCCTGCACCATAGCGGCGGGGTGCACCCGGCGGGAACCGCGCGGTTCCCTAGGGGCTGCGAACTGCGCAACTATCGCCACTTCCTTGGGCTCCTGGGAAGCCCAGCGGAACGGAACTGTCAGCGCACCCATCCAACCCTCGCGGCTTTGGGGCGCTGGAACCTGAGCACGTGTCGCCATTTTCGTTGGTTCCTGGGAAGGTCAGCGGAGTGGAGCTGTACGCGCACCCGCCGGTGACCTTGCGGCTCTCTGGGTGAATGCGAATTGCGCGGGGTGAAATTGCAAACGCGCCCGGCCAAGACCTCGCGGCTCCCCAGGGGGCAGCGAACGGCGCGCCTTTCTCCACGTTAGCGGGCTTTTGGGAGGCACGGCGGATGAGGGCAGCGCAGATCACGAACCGGGCAAGTACCGCCGCTGTCGTGGGTTCCTGGGAACCACGGCGGGGGTGAGGGCAACGCAAATCACTTTGACACCTCGTGGCTTCTGGGTTTGCGATGCGCACAATTCTCGCCTGTTTCGTGGGTTCCTGGGAGGCACGTGAAGGCAGCGCAGATCATTTGAGACCTCGCTGCTCCGTCCGGCGATGCGAAGTGCGCGACTGTCGCCACTTTCATAACCTTCTGGGGGGCACGGCAGAGCGCCGGCCAACACAAATCATTTGAAAGCTCGCGGCTCCGTCGGGGGCTGCGATGTGCGCCATTTTCGTAAACTCTTGGGAGGTATGGCCGAATGCTGGGCAGCTCGGATCATTTGAGACCTCGCGGCTCCCCCACGGGCTGCGAACTGCTCGGCTGTGCCCGCTTTCATGGGCTCCTGGGATGCTCGGCGAACTGCACAGCAACGCGGATCCTTAGATTGTTCGCGGCTCCATCCGGGGCTGCGTAGTGCGCGCCCGTGGCCACTCTCATGGGTCCCTGCGAGACACGGCGGAATCGAAGTCAACGCTGATCATGTGGGACCTCGCGGCTCTCTCGTGGGCTGCGAACTTCGCAGATGTCGCCGCCTTCGTGGGATCCTGGAAGCACGGCGGAGTGCAGGGCGCCCACATGGCGAATGCCCACATGGCGCGTGGCGCCGACGCGTCATTTAGCGCGCAGCGCTGTTGCATCACAGAGGGCAGTGCGCCAGAACGTCACGTAGCACACGGCGCTGTCCTCAGTGGCCCACTCCTGGGCAAGTATGCTACGCGCGTGGCCCGACATTGTCAGGCGAAGAAATGTCAGCGCGCTGCATATCTCGCAATGTGTTCGTCTGTATGGAACGTTCATCTGACCAGTCGCCTCGCGTAGAGAAATGGTTGGGTGAGTCACGGGACCTTGCTGTGTTCGTTTATCTCGATGGGTTTCCCAAACCTCCTGTGTTGGGTTAACGTTTTGAATAAAGCACTATGGTCAACGCCCTCCTTCTTCTCTCCTTCTCCTACCGCTGTGTTCCCAACCCTCCTGTGTTGGGTTCATGTTCTGAAAACAGCACCGTGGTTTCCTCCTCCTCCTCCTCCGTTTCCTCTTCCTTCTCCTCGCCGTTCCCTGGGGCTGCGAACTGCGCAACTGTCGCCACTTTCGTGGGCTCCTCGGAGTCGCGGAGTGGAGGGTCACGCACTCCCAGCCGAGACCTCGCGGCTCCCTGGGGGCGGCGAATGGCGTAACTGTCGCCACTTTCGCGGGCTCCTGGGAGTCCCAGCGGACTGGAGGGCCACGCACACCCAGCCGAGACCTCGCGGCTCCATGGGGGCGACGAATGGCGTAACTGTCGCCGCTTTCGTAGGCTCCTGGCACGCCACACACATTCAGCCGAGACCTCGCCGCTCCGTCGGTGGCTGCGAACTGCGCGATTGTCGCCAGTGTCGTGAACTCCTGGTAGACTCAACGAAGTGAAATTGTACGCGCACCCAGCCGAGACCTCGCGGCTCCATGGGGGGCTGCGAGCTGCGCAACTGTCACCTCTTTCGTGAGTTCCCGGGGGGTCCAACGGAGAGGGGGGCCACGCACACCCAGCCGAGACCTCGTGGCTCCCTGGGGGGCTGCGAATGGTGCAACTGCCGCTTGCGGAGTGCACGGCAGCGACGATCGTGCAGATCTGGCGATGTGTGTGTGTGTGTGTTGTATCCAGCGTTCACACAACTATTCGCCTCGCGTGGAACGAGGGGTTGGGCACGTCTCATGTAATCAATTGTATGTCTTGTTCTCCGAACCATGCTTGTATTTCCGGGTTCTTACGTCTGTCCTGCGGAACTGGGCCTGGCCGCCGGTCTGGCAGCTATGTTGCCGCCGTCGCCCCCCGTCGACCTCTCGTCGGCACCCGTCGTCTGGGCCCGACCGCCGGACTGGCGGTTATGTTGTCGCCGTCGCCACCCCGTCGCCGCGCCGTCGCCACCCGTCGTCTGGGCATGGCCGCCAGTCTGGCGGGGTTCTGTTGTCGCCGTCGGCGCCCCGTCCCGTTGCACCCCCGCACCCCTGTTGCAAACCAATCGATTGCAATCGATGGCAAAATAGATTGCAGCGCAAATATTGCACCACATATATTGCCCGTCAAAGATTGCACCACATAGAGTCCACAACGTAGATTGCACGACATAGGCTGCACAACGTAGATTCTCCTTTCTGGAAGATTGGGATCTACCAGCCCCATCGGACTTAACAGACCACACTTTCGCATTGCAATTTACATATGATTCTGCTCCATCGTCCATCCTAAACATGAACTCATACCATCCCAGGCAGGCCGGAGTTTCCCCCTCATCCTCTGCAAAAACACTATGCGCGCGCACTCGTCTATCAAAAACCATCAGGTTTAAAGAATCCCTTGCCAACAATGGGACGGAGTGCACACGCGCGCGCGTCGTCGCGCGCGCATGCCGAAATCCTACAAACACGAACATG
>CAUYUJ010022441.1:60000-84660 GCA_963575745.1 Prorocentrum cordatum
CTGCTCTCCAAGCGAAGGATGTTGAGCCCAGAAACAAGCAAACCGCTGAGACATCCCCACAAAATGGCCAAGAAGGATGTTGAGCCCAGAAACAACCAAACCACTTGAGACATCCTCACAAAATGGCCGCGAACGAGCCCGTGCAAACACCCCTGGCGGCTCCCCTTATGTGAGCGAGCAACGACATATGTACATGTACGCCCTCCGCGATCTTGAGTGCACGAACGTCCTCGTTCAAACGCCCTCCAGGGGAAGCTAACCGCGTACGTGTACATATGTTGCTGGCCTCTGATTATGGGTGCTGAAACCAGCGCCCCGCCTGAGACATCCTCACATTCTGCTCTCCAAGCGAAGGATGTTGAGCCCAGAAACAAGCAAACCGCCTGAGACATCCCCACAAAATGGCCGCGAACGAGCCCGTGCAACCACCCCTGGCGGCTCCCCTTAGGGGTGCTGAAACCAGCGCCCCGCCTGAGACATCCTCACAATCTGCTCTCCAAGCGAAGGATGTTGGCCCAGAAACAAGCAAACCGCCTGAGACATCCCCACATGGCCGCGAACGAGCCCGTGCAAGCAAACCGCCTGAGACATCCCACAACAAAGGATGTTGAGCCCAGAAACAAGCAAACCGCCTGAGACATCCCCACAAAATGGCCGCGAACGAGCCCGTGCAAAAACCCCTGGCGGCTCCCCTTAAGGGTGCTGAAAATGAGTATGCCTGAGTAGGAGTAAGTCTGTGTATGAGTAAGTCTGTGTATGAGTAAGTCTGGGTATGAGCAGGTCTGTGTATGAGAAAGTCTGTGTATGTGTACGTCTGGGTATGAGTAGGTCTGAGTATGACTAATACTGTGTATGAGTAAGTCTGGGTATGAGTGAGTCTGTGTATGAGTACGTCTGGGTGTGAGTAAGTCTGTGTATGAGTAAGTCTGTGTATGAGTATGTCTGAGTGTGAGTAAGTCTGAGTATGAGTATGTCTGAGTATGAGTAAGTCTGAGTATGAATAAGTCTGTGTATGAGTAAGTCTGAGTATGAGCAAGTCTGAGTATGAGTAAGTCCGAGAGGAGGGGAGGAGGAAAGAGGAGGAGGGAGAAGGAGAGGGAGTAGGAGGCATCCAAGTAATAACAAGAACCCCATCTTAGGATATGGGGAAAAACGAGTACCGAAGATCCGGCCCGATCGGCAGAGTCTGAAGACCCGGCTCCCTCCTCCTTCTTTCTCCCCTCCCACCCTCCCACCCTCCCTAGAATCGACCCTCATCCTTCTCAACCTCGTCTTCTTCTCCTCCTCCTCCACCTCCTCATCCCTTCTCCTCTTCCTCCTCCTCCTCCTACTCTTTCCCCTCTCCCGCGCGCGCTGAAGCGCACCATCCGTGGAGGTGGGTCGCCCGTCGGGGTAAGTGAGATCAGGAACATTTGCATAGAATGTCGCAGTGGCGGCCCTGACGACACGATACACCCTGCAAACGGATAGCGTTTCGCTCCGTCCCGCAGGGCGGGAGGCTGCAAACAGCTTGGGACGTTGAACGTCGACATGATCTGCCCTCGTTGGGCTCCTGGGTGCCTCAAGAAGACCTCAGGAGACCCCACCGAACTGTGAATAGCCCTACTGCAACCTCCTCTGCCACGTCTTCTCGCCTGCTTGCTACATGCCATGCCACCCAACGCGCTCTTGCACGACCGTGGCAAGCTCCCCAGACGCTTCCTTGCGGTAGACGGTCACCACGTTGGGATACGAGGGGGACTCGATTTCCTCTGCGGCCACACTTGGAAGGAAGGAAGAACATGATCAGGATACGCGGGGCATGGACCTCCCATCTGTTCTTGCTCCTCAGGTTGGATGCGCGTTCTGGGACATTCTGCGAGTCGCTCGCTCCACTCGTGCTGCGTCAATAACGTTACGTCTGCTTGAGTCGAGCTGGAGTCGAGCTTGCGTCGACCACGAGTCGAGCGAACAGGTGCGATAGGTAGGCCCCAGGTAGGTCACCCAAACGAGCATCTAAGTCAATATTACTTCCTCCTGCTCCTCCTCCCTCTCCTCCTCCTCCTCCTCCTCCTCCTCCTCCGCCTCCTCCTTCTTCTTCTCCTCCTCCTCCTCCTCCTTCTCCGCCTCCTCCTCCTCCTCCTCCTCCTCTTCCTCCTCCTCCTCCTCCTCCTCCTCCCCCTCCTCCACCCCCACTGCCTCCCAGTCCTCCTCCAGACTCCTACTGCCCCTCCCCCCTCGAAATCGGCACTCCAGACATCGTGCAAGGTGCGCCCTAGCCAAGATTTCGAGGCGGACCCAGCCGTGGCCACGACGAGCAGCCCAGGAGGCCCAAAAAAAATTGAGAAACTCAGAAAAGATTGTGTCCTCGGTGCCCCACGTGCCATGTTGTACCGCTCTACCCCTTGCCGGCGATTGTTTCTCCTCCTTGGTTGTTGTACGACGCTCCCTCGGCCCGCAAGACGGGCCTCCAGGGACTGAAAGCTTCGGACAGCCACGTGAGGAATCGGTTCGGGCGAGGGGTCGAGAGAACTATGGGGCACACGGGCTGAACAAATAGTCCGACAGAGGCAGTCTGGGGTCGCTGTCGTCGTCGGCGTCGCCAGCGGCGACAGAGGGGCGCCGTGCACTCTCGGCAAGCGCGCATCCAGCAGGGAGGATGAGACGCGGGGCCGCGCACGGGCAGAGCGCGCCTGCAAAAGAGCCAAGCAGTTCAGATTAAACAGCCAACCACAGATCTGGCTCTCCAGATGCGGAATCAGCTCAGCGACGCTCGAGCCTTGCCTGTGTTCATGCGTGGGCAGCAAGGTAAGACGAACACGCACGCTCGCGAAGAGAACGGTGCAAATGTTAGCGGCCGTCGGATATTTCGCGAGAAGAGCGGGTGCGTTATCGGATGCGGCAATCAGCTCAAACCAATATCGTGAGTACCCACACATGCTGGATTACATTGACTTCGACCTTACTGGAGTACGCCAGCCTGTGTGCTGGGAGGGCGGGAAGATACAATAAGCACATTGAAAAACACATCGGCCACTCAGCAAGCGCCCCACGGAAAGCTGCAATCGCCCGACGTCACAGGATTCGCAGCAGCTGTGGGGAACCGTAGGGCCCTAGAAGGTCCGGTCCACGAAGGGTTACGGTATGCTCCAAGATCTCGTGCAGCAAGGTTCCGTATCAGATCTGTCTGCTGTACACTAGGCTGCACAGACGTGAGGAACGACAAACTGTGGTGCGGCTAGCGTGAACACGTGCCCGACGGGGCGAGTACGCCTTCCGTGATCCAAGTCCTGAGTATTAGACGTTGCGTGAGTGCCCTCGCTATGCTGATATGATAAAACGAAGGCACGCGCGCATGCATGCATAAGCCATCCGCCTTCCAGAAAGAGCGAAGCAGCGCATGGCTGCGGACTGCGATGACACGCTCCAGGCGGGGTGTCGCTGGTGAGCACGCTGAGCAGTGAGTGTGACCCGATGCGGCGAGCACCAAGTTTCCTAACATCTGCGCGGCACCGAACACTCGGGCAGACGACAACGAGCCAACCGGCATCGGGGATCTTCTGACCCGGGTCAATCCACACCCGGGTCAGCAGGAAAACAAACAACTGCAATGCAAGACAACAAAAACCGCAACGCATGTTTTCGCAAACCCGGGTCAGCCAACATGCGCGGCCGCCTCGCGGCCACAAGCGGCTCGCTAACCCGGGTAAGCCAGAGGGCGCCTTCGCAGGATCCTGCAAGATCTGGCGCTCTGGCTGACCCCAATTTGCATTGACCCCCGCCTCAAGGCTCCCGACGGCAAGCGGTCCTCCTCGTACCGGTCGATCCTGGTCAGATCGAACTTGACGCAGTTGGCCTCGCGGCGCCCGTGGCGGAGGGCAAGCTGCAACAACAAAAAACACCCCTCGGGGCACGAGGCGGGGAGCGCAGACAGCGCAAACGCACGCACAGCTGGGATGAAGAAGCGTGGTGCAGGGCTCGTGCTGTTCCCATCGCACTTCAGGACCACATCCCAGAAATGACTTCGATCACCCAGAACGAGTGTCGCCTCCCAGGTCCCGGCACGCGAAAACCCTCCAGTTTCGGTACCTTCTTGGTGCTCGGAATTCTGTATGGTGATCAAGGCTATAGTTGATTGGAACACCATAATGCAAAGTGTGAATTGATTAGTCTCGAGCTCTACGGAGGAGGCAGAAACCGACCGACTGGCTGACTGGCACATGCTCTGAACGGAGTTCGCAGCGTCCCTCGCCGCGCACCTCGCGTCCCAAGGGCAGGGCCTCGCCAGGCCGTTCCATCTCCTCCCTCCCTGCCCGAGAGCCATCGCGCTACCAGAAAGAACGCCAGAAATGGACCCGAAGGGGCTTTCCTGGCAACGACGAGCCTCGGCCACAAATAGGTCCCACTCACGACCTACACGTGAGGAACGGCCTGGAAACCAGCTCCTCTCGAGCCCGAAGAGGTCCTTCTCTCAGCGTCTTGACTGTACCACTCCAGCTCTAGGCTTGAGGGCAACCTTGGGAAAGTCAAGGTGGAGTGAGGGCCGGCGCACCTTTCCAGCACCTCCTGCGGCCGGGGTAACAATTTAGGGGCCCTGCAGGGCCACTCTCCCGCAACCCCTGGCTGCTCTCATGTGTTTTGCTGTCCCCTTCTCCGTTGACTGCCACCCGATCGTCCTCGTCGTCCTCCTGGGGCCGAGGCAGGGTCGCCAGCTCGAAGCTCGAAGCTGACCGCCGGTATGTCACGCTGTGACTGGAGCGGTCGGTTGCCCTGGGCCATCGCCAAAAGCAGCACGAAAGCTAACTTGGTAGCCGTGTAAAGCAGGTGGGACAGAAGAAGGGAACGACAGAACGGCGGACACGACACCTGGCTACGAAGGAGGGGGAGTTGAAGGGCTGATGAGGGTCTCCTCTTCCTCCTCCTCTTCCTCCTCATCGCCATGCTGCTCCATCCCATCATCATCATCATCATCATCATCATCATCATCATCATCATCATCATCATCACCACCACCACCACCACCACCACCACCACCACCACCATCATCATCATCATCATCATCATCATCATCATCATCATCATCATCATCATCATCATCATCATCATCATCATCATCATCATCATCATCATCATCATCTCCTGCTCCTGCTCCTGCTCCTGCTCCTGCTCCTCGTCGTCCTCCTCCTCCTCCTCCTCCTCCTCCTCCTCGCCCTGCTGCTCCACCTCGTCGGCCTGCCGCTGCCGCCCCTCCCCCGAGCTCCTCTTCCACCTGCCAGGCTCCCCCACAACACGCCGATTCTCACACCCCCTCCTCCCCGCGCTGCTCACCCTGCCTGCCCCCTCCTCCCCCGCTCGTCCTCCTGCCCCCCTCACCCGCCTTCGCCTCATCCCGCCTCCGCATCCACCTGCCCCTGCCCCTCCCCCGGCTTCCCCTCCTCTGCGACCTTCCCCCGATCGCTTCTGCCCTGGCCCCTCCAGCCCCTGCTGCCACCCGTCCCTCAATACAATCGGCCCGTACCAGAAGGATGCGCGATAAGGATACAAGGGCCTTGGAAGGACATTTCGAAGCTACTCGAGCGGGGCGCGGCCAACGAAAGTGGTCAAGGATGGACAGAGGCGGCAAGGATGCAAGCGCACCCTTGGGAAGGGTGCCCCTTCCTACTATGCCGGTTAACTGTACGGCTCGTCGCCCCCAGTCACCCCCCCTGCTCTTACCCAATTCCATACAACCGATGCCGGCCGGGTTTGTTGTCGCAACGTGGCTCTCCAGAAAGGGTCTGGCCCGCGTCTCGGGGAATGGCTGCCCATCCCGGGCAATTCTTGTTGCAGCCCTGGGGCCCGGCACGGCCCCGGAGGCCGAAAATGGCTGCCCACCCACCCCACAAGAGAAGTTCCGCCATCGTTCAGGAATGGAAGAATACACACGGACACAAAGAATCCTCGGTGCCCAGTCAAATCGGAGGTTGGGGTGGAGGTCGTATTGGAACGGAGAGAGCCCCCCCAATGGGAGATCGGTTTCGGCTGCGTGTTCGTGTCGAGCGCGCGGGCGAGGCGAGGCTGCGTGGACGGCGCGCGAGAGGAATGCTCCCGCCGTTGCTCGGACGATGCGGATGCAAGAGGCTGACCCTCTGGTTGGCGCGTGGTGCCTGCGAATGTCCCGCCGTGGTGTGCAGCGCTGCCCCGATGGTGTCCCGAGGTGTCTCGCCGTGGGCGCACGAGAGGAATGATCCCGCCGTCGCTAGGGCGACTCGGATGGAAAAGTCCGGCCCTCCGGTGGGCGCGCGGTGGCTGGGGGTGTCCCGCCGTGGTGCCCCGCGTTGTCCCGATGGTGTCCCGCGGTGTCCCGCCGCGGTGTCCGTGTCCCGTGGTGTCCTGCGGTGTCCCAGTGGTGCCCCGTGGTGTCCCGTCGTGTCCCGTGGTGTCCCGCGGTGTCCCGCCATGGTGACCCGATGGTGCCCCGATCGACAATGAGATCGATAGTGAGATCGATAACGACCAAAATGTGGTGAGATCGGTAGTGAGATCGATAGTTGGATCGATAATGAGGTCGATGGTGGGATCGGTATTTCCATCGTTCGTGCGAACGGCAATGAGATCGATAGTGAGCTCGGTAGCTGCGTCGATAGTGTAGCCGATAGTGGTCTCGATGGTGCGATCGATTGTGAGATCGATCGTGAGATCGATAGTGAGATCGACAGGATCGACTGTGAGCTCGAATGTGGGGTCGACTGAGATCGCTCCAGAGATCAAAAGTGAAATCGATAGTGAGATCGGTCGATCGATAGAAAGATCGATCGTAAGATCGATAGTGAGATCGATTGTGAGATCGTGCTCAGCGCCACTCAGTGTGAGATCGCTACTGGGATCGATCGCTGAATCGATCGATGCTAAGACTGGCCGTGAGGTCGATGGTGGGATGGATCGAGTGAAATCGATAGCGGGGTCGAAAGTAGCATCACATCGCGGCGCAACATCGTCATCACGCTTCGTCGCTGATTCGAGGGCGCGCCACCAGCATCGTCATCATCACATCCATCGCAGTTGCCAGAAGGGGTTCTTGCCCCTCCCCCCAACCTACTGATCACCCGAAGGGTGGTCGTAGGAAGTACGGGAAAATTTGGGAAACGGCGGGGAAGACAACATTAAATTAATGTTTTAAGAATCTAGTGAGTCATGGGATTTGTGTATCTTTGTTTGCCCCCTGGGCCCCTTGAATGCCTTGCTTCACGACGAGAGGTCAGGGATGCTGGCGGGCTCCACGGACCCGAGAGTGCGAGGCGGGAGCTTTTATCCATAGCCGCCGCCTGCGGCATCGACCCTCCGCGACCTCGGCAGGCGGTGGACATGGACATGTTCTTGGCCCCCCTCGGGGGGCCCGAATGCGACCAGAACCACCGACCGTCGAGGAGTACGAAGATCGACCCCCCAAGGCGGTGGCCACTCGTGGGTAAAGCCCCTCCTCGGAACAAGGGGGAGGAGGAGGAGGAGGAGGAGGAGGAGGAGGAGGAGGAGGAGGAGGAGGAGGAGGGAGGAGGGAGGAAGAGGAGGAGGAGGAGGGAGGAGGAGGAGGAGGAGGAGGAGGGAGGGAGGAGGAGGAGGAGGAGGAGGAGGAGGAGGGGGAGGAGGAGGATGGGGAGGAGGAGGAAGAGGAGGACGAGGAGGAGGAGGAGGAGGAGGGTAGGAGGAGGAGGAGGAGGAGGAGGAAAGGAGAAGGAGGGACTTTGGACGCCTGCGAAGCAAGCGGCACAAGACCGCCGGAGGTCCGCGCAGGCTTCTCGGACGTCGGCACCGGGCCCCCCTCCTGGCAGGCGCGGCAGGTCCCGCCGAGGGGTCCGGCTCCGATCTGAGACACCTGCACGGACCTCCAAAAGAAGCCGTGCACATACAGCTCTTGCTTCCTCTTTTGCTTCTTCTTCCTCTTCTTCTTGTTCTTATTATTATTATTATTAGTAGTAGTATTATTATTATGATTATTATTATGTATTATTGTTATGATTAGGATTATGATGATGATGATGATGATGATGATGATGATGATGATGATGATGATGATGATGATGATGATGATGATGATGATGATGATGATGATGATGATGATGATGATGATGATGATGATATTATATATTATTATTATTATTATTATTATTATTATTATTATTATTATTATTATTATTATTATTATTATTATTCGAGGTGTGGGGTGGCGACATCCGAACCCTGCCCCCCCCGCCGCCCATCGAGTTGCCCGACTCGTCGATCGCCGAGGCCTCGGACTTCGCCGGCGAAGGTTTCTGCCTTCGTGGTCGATCACCACGAGCGCAGCTGGTCTCTCCCCGCGGCCACGGCCCAGCGCCGTGCCCCTGCGGGGCGGACCGCCCGCCGCGGGCGCCCTCCGGCGGCCTGCGCAGGGCGGCGGGAGGCGGCCGGCCGGCACCCACGACGGCTAGCGTCGGGAGCGGCCGAGAGGGGGGTGTCCAAGAGGGGGGGGGGTGCAGATCATGACCGGCGGCATGTGCGCGGCCCAGCGGGGGGGCCAGGGACGTAATGAAATAAGAAGGGGCGCCAGGAAACCTGGGGAAATATCATGGGCCCCGCCATGATATCCCACCGCCCCTAGTCATCACCCCTCTCTTTTCCGCCCCCGATAGCGGGGCGGCATGACGGCGCCGACCTCGGAGGCCACCGGGGCTCCACGCTTGCGTCGGTGCCGCGTGGGACGTCTCCGTGGGCTCGGGAGCCCAACCCGGCTCGAGCTCGAGCCGAGCTGGAGTCGGGCTGGAGTCGAGCCGGAGGCGAGGCACAGTCAGGCAGGTCCGCCGGGCGGGCCCCAGGGAAGTGGCCCCCGCTTGGGGGGAGGAGGAGGAGGAGGAGGAGGAGGAGGAGGAGGAGGAGGAGGAGGAGGAGGAGGAGGAGGAGGAGGAGGAGCTCTTCTGGGGCATCTTCTGCTGTGCCAGGGTGGCAGCAGGAACGCACAAGAGGCTGCGCGACCCCGGGACCAGGCGAGCCCCCGCTCGACAAAGCGCCGCCGCCCAGGATGCCTCCGCTACCCGACTGGATCACTGGGACCACTGTCTCCTGCAGGAGAGGGAGGAGGAGGGAGATCTAAATTCTAAACCACGTTTGGCTCTTTTGGAGCCTCCGAGGTCCCTGGAGGAGCGCCAAAACCCCACCAAACAACGAATGGCCGGGTGGGCGAAATCACTCTCACGCGTTCGCCGAGGAATCAGAGCGACGCGAGACGCGTGCTGACACCGAGTTTCTACCACAGCCAAAGTAAGTCGTAAGAATGGGGCATACGGAGGATAGGAACGCAGAGCGCGCCAGGATGCCGGGGCTCCCTTGGGCCGCAGAAGCAGTCCAGAATCGAGGGATGTGACGGCACAGTGCCTCAATGGGGCCGTTCTCAGGGCTGGTTTTGGCTGAAACCATGCCAACAAAAACGCACGATCGACCACGCGCCCAAGGCCAGCTTGAAGGGCGGAGCGCGTGGAGTGATGTCCTCCCTCCCTCCCCACATGATCGACTTCGGAAGCCCTGAGCCCAGGAATCGTGCTATCGTCGGGCATTGGCAGAACTGGGTTTAGTGATGTGCACTGGGCGACGCCCCCCCGCCCCGTTCCACCTGACCGGAACTGCCGCCACCCGAAAAAACACCCACTACGGCAGACCTGGTTTAGTGACTCTGGCCGCTTTAGGGGCTCCAGGGCCCTACTAAGCGGGTCCCCCTGCCTGGGGTCCTGGCTATACCCGGCATCTCTTGGGGGCGCCTCTACTTCCAGCACCGTCCGCCGGCCTTCCGCTGGTGGAGCCGCCCTGGCTCTGCTTCCGCCGCCGCTCCGCCGCCGTCCGCCGAGAAGAGGAGGTGTCGACTCCTCGGGCCCTCGCTGGCGGGGCCGTGTCTGGATCGCCCCACGTGGTGGGCGCCTGGCCCTTCGATCGTCTGGCCACCCTCAGGCCCAGGGGGGGCCCCTGGGGCCAGGCGGGCAGACCTGCAGGGGCCACGACAGCAGACCGACAACTCGGCCGACTGGCCGGTTGCCTTCCTCTTGGCCAGCGCCCCCCTGAGCCAGGACAGTGCCAACGGTTGGGGGTCCCAAAACCGTGTGGTGACAGACCGTGCGGTGACCTTGGAACCCCAAGAGACCTCACCGCACGGTCCGTCACCGCACGGTCTTGGGACCCTGGAGGCCCCTGTCGCCCGAGACATCCTCGGTGAGGGACTCGAGCTCCAGAACCGTGCGGTGACCCCGAATCCCCACCGACTCCCTCGCGGTCTGGAGTCCAGGGCGCGAGCCCGCGGCCCAGCCCGCGAGGCCGCGGAGACGAAGATCTGCCTCGCCCACGAGCTGGGACCCCAGAAGATCTGCCAGGAGGGGGGGGGGGCTGAGGCAAAGTCCCCACCAAAATCGGCCCCTGGGCCCTCCCGGGGTCCATCTCAGGGGAACGAAGAATGACATAGACATAAAAACTCGCAGGTCCGCGCGGATTCCTCGGATCGGCTCTGGACCCCCCTGCCCGGCGCGCGGAGCGCGCCAGGGGCGCCGCCGGAGGCGCCGCCAGGGGGGCCCCGGCGCGGACCCGAGAAATCCGCGCGGACCTGCGAGTTTTTATGTTTACGTCATCCTTCGTTCCCCTACATCTGCTGCAGGTTTCCATCTCGGACCCGTCCTTCACGGCCACGGGGCCCGGAAACGATCCGAGAAATCCGGGCGGACCTGCGAGTTTTTATGTTTACGTCATCCTTCGTTCCCCTATACATCTGCTGCAGGTTTCCACCTCGGGCCCGTCCTTCACGGCCACGGGGCCCGGAGACGGCCCCTGGGAGCCGCAACGGGCGAGGAGACCGTCCCGAGCCCAGCACGTCGGACCTGCCCGGCCTCCCTCCCTGCTGGCCCGACCCGGTGCCCGGCCACTTCGGACCCCAAAGCGGCTCCTCCTCCTCCTCCTCCTCCTCCTCCTCCTCCTCCTCCTCCTCCTCCTCCTCCTCCTCCTCCTCCTCCCCCTCCAACTCCTCCTCCTCCTCCTCCTCCTCCTCCTCCTCCTCCTCCTCCTCCTCCTCCTCCCAGCCCTGACCCGGGAGGAGGACTGACCACGAAAAAACACATCCCCAATCCCAAAATCGCGGATTCACCGAGGATTCGAAGATCGGCCAAAGGATTCGGGGTATGTCTTGCGTTCGTCGTTGTCGCCTTGGTAAAACCCTACCCCAAAATCTCCCTCCCCGAAGTCTCGAGGAGCCTGCATTTTGTCTTGGCCCTCGCGTTTTTGGGATCGGGCATCTGTTTTGACTTAGTGAAGGACGGCTTTGGGCCCAAAGGCGTAAAAACGAATTCGAGCATGCACGCAGTGCCGGGCGCGCCGAGCGGCCCCTCAGCGCAGGTAGGTGGTGTGGCGGCCAGCCCCCGCCGAGGTGCCCACGAAGAGCATCTCCGTGTCCGACGTGCCGCAGAAGGCGTCGTACTGGGGCTTCCTGCGCGCGCACGCGTGCTGGGAGCTGCCGGCGTCCATGCTCCTGGGTGGACGAGAGCTGCACAAGCAGACACCTGCCTCCGCAGGTCCGCGCGGACGTCCTGGATCGGCGCCAGGTCCCCTTTCCTGGCGCGCGGAGCGCGCCCAAGGCGCCGCCGGGGGGCCCCGGCGCCATTCCCAGAACTCGGCGCGGCCCTCCAGAAGCTTACGCTGCTGACGCTTTTCTTCTTCCCCGGGTGGCGACGAGGGACGGATGGCGATCGACATTGAGGAGACCGACAGGTACCGATGCCGCTGCTCCCTGGACCTCTCTCGGGGTGCGCTCTGACAAAGGGATCTCGAGGCGAAGCCAGCCGCGGCGACGAGGGTCTCCCAGGAGGCCCACGCCAAACTTGCCTGTGCCGTCCGCTCTTCTTCGGGCTCCTCTCCCCCGAGACGTCGTGGACCCACTCCGTGGCCACCCTGACGCCGGGCTTCCGCGGGCAGCCTGGGCGGCTCCGCAGAGGGTGTGGTACAGTCGAGGCGTTGACCTAAGGAACCCCAAATAAGGAACGGGGCCCCGGGGCCCCTATATCCCATACGTTGAACTTCGACTGTCCATGGAAAACCTCAGGAACACCCGAGGATCACTGTAAAACTACTAAGGAACACGGAGCCCCTCCCGAACGAAAAGGGTTCCTTCTTCAGGGCCCCGACTGTATGCAGAAGGGCGTGGGTTGCGGCCCGCGCCTGCGGGGGGTGGGCGGGGGCCTGGGCAAAGATCTCCGCCGCGCCCCGGCGAGGGCTCATCACGGAGGGGAAGGGCAGCGGGGGCCACGACCAAGACTGAGCGCGGAGTCTTCGCGTCGGTCTTGGTCACCGTCCACCTTGGTCAGCGTCGTTTCGTGGATCATCTCCTCGCGAGCCGTCGACGGCCGACGTGGACCGTGGCCAGAGTCACATCGACGGGATCCCGCGACGCCTTGGTCGTGGTCACCGTGTGCCTGCCCTCGACACCAAGCCCCTGGCGCAACGTGATGGCCTCTGAGCCCCAACGGCGCCGACCGCAAACCACACCCTGGCGTGACCACACCCATTGTGGTCGCCGACTGCCGCTCGGGTGCCACACGTAGCAGCCCGGCTCGGACGGCTCGTGGGGCCGCACGGGGGCCACCCACGCCATCACCGCGGCGGCCACGCCGCAGAAGTGGTCGAAGGACGCCTTCCTGAGGGGCCACGTTGGGGGGGGGACCGGCTCACGGGGGGGGGGCGGGAACATGGAGCTGGAAGCGGCGGCACGTCGCCGATAGATCGGCGGTAGGACCCCGACAGCGCATCCGCACGGTGCTGGGATGACACCGCCTGTCAGAACGGCCAAAAGCACATTCCGTGTGGGAAACATGACATGGCGAAGAAGCAACGTTGAGCAGCCTCAATGTGAAACGCCAGTGCGCGGGGGGGGGGCGGTGGAATGGAGCCAACATCGACGACGCCAGAATTCCATGAGGGCCCCCAGCTATCGACGGGGGGGATAGGGTCCCCAACGGAGATGACTGGACGTTCGGAGGTCGATGCGTCCCCCGTGAGCCTACACCCCCTTGCCATCATTACCCCCGACGTCCGCGCCATGCACGCCGACTTGCTGAAACGGGCGCCCTTGTTGGCCTCGCCCCAGGAGTCGCGCTGCCACACCTGCTGCTCCAGAGGAAGAAACATGTATACACACACACACACACACGTTCGCCAGCGTGGACCCCGAACAGTATGCTTCTCGCAACGTGTGGTGTGCAATCTAGGTGAAGCAACCTATACTTTGCAATCTATCATAGATAATATGTTGCAAAATCGATGCAGTGCACAATGAATGCGGTGCAGCCAATGTTGTGCAATATATGTGTGGTGCAATGTATGTGGTGCGCACCTTATGCGGTGCAATCGACGTGGTACAAACTAAGTGTTGCAGTACATGTTGTGCTATCAATGTGGGGCGATGTATGTGATACAATCCGTGTGGTGCAATTTATGGTGCAAAACGCGGTGCAATATGTGATGTGCTGTCTATGGTGTGCAATATCTGTGGTGCGGTCTACGCGGTGCAATATCTCCGCCGACCCCGTCCTGGGGCGCAAGGCTGCGAAGGTGTGTGCGGTCTGCTGTCATGTGTTGTAGTGTCATGTGTTGTCTGGCCTTTTGTCTCTCCAGTCCTGTTTCCTGCCTCCTGTTTATTGTCTGCTAGGGGGCCCCGCCGCGCCACCAAACAACCAACGCAGGGGGTGAACCTCAAATACTGGCTGCTCCGGGCCACCCCAAGATTCTCATGGTGACGCCACCGTGCGGCCAGAACGGCCGGAGAGACCTCCAAGATTGCCCGAAGAGGCTCCGAAGAGAGCCTCAGGAGCCCAAGGCGGCCCAAGATGCTGCCAAGACGGCCCAAGAGGCCTCCAAGAGGCCTCCCAAGAGGGCCCCACGAAGCAAGAATCAACGATTTTCCTAACGTTTTTGAAGGTTTTTGGCCCTCTCGCCTTTTCGGGCTTCCCAACGCTCCGAGACGGACCAGGAGGTTCACAAGATCGCCCCACGACGGCACCAGAAGCTCCCATGACGGCCCAAGAGGCCCCCAAGACGGCCCCAAGATGGCCGAAGAGGGCCCCAAGACGGTCCAAGAGGCGACCCAGACGGCCCAAAAGAGCCCTGAGACGGTCCCGAGAGGGGCCCAAGAGGGAGCCCAGGAACCGAAAACTCGACCTTTCCGCCCCGAGAGGGCCCCAGGAGGCCCCAAGAAGGCCCCAAGAGGCCCCAAGAGGCCGCCAAGGGGCCCCGAGGAGACCCAAGGAGACCCAAACTATGCCCCAAGAGGCTCCAAAACGACTTCCAAGAAGCTCCAACAGTGACCCGCAGGCGCTGCCGAGAAGCCTGCCACGAGAAGCACCCACGGCGCCATCCACGCAGCCGCGCGCACTGGTAACAGGGGGGCCGGCGGCAGAGGTCGAAGCCCTTGAGCTATTTACATGTGTATATATACATATATATATATATATATATATATACATATATATGTATACACATATGTATATGTATATGTGTATCCGGCCGCTCCCGCCCTGCGGGGTGGACCGTGCGAGACCTCTCGGACAGAGTGTTTGGCACAGTCTTTGGTCCCCTTCGCCAGTGCCTGGTAAAAAACCTCCTGAAAGTCCCTCCGAGGGGGCCCCACTCTGCCGCCGCCCCCCCCCCCGGCCTCAACCCCCTCAACGTTTGGAACGGCCCGGGGACGACCCAAGAGCGTTCCAAGACGGTCCAAGAGAGCCCCAGGACGGTCCAAGAGAGCCTCCAGACGGTTCCAGATCGCTCCAAGACGCCCAAGATGGCCCCCAGAGGGCACAAAACGCCTCCAAGACGCCCCAAGAGGCCTCCAAGAGCACCCCCCAAGAGGGCCCCAAGAAGCAAAATTTACTGATTTTTGAAACATTGTTTTTGAAGGATTTGGGTGTTCTCGTCACTTTGGCTTCCCGACACTCCAGAACGGCCCAAGAGGCCCTAAAGATCGCCCCAAGACGGCCCAAAAGGCCCCCTAAGGGAGCTCCAAGACGGCCCAGGAGGGCACCAAGACGGCCCAAGAGGCCCCTGGGACGGCCCAAGAGGGCCCCAGGACGGCCCCAAGAGGGGGCCCAGACGGGGAACCCGAACGGACATTTCGAGCTTTCGGTTCCAAGAGGCCCCCAGGAGGACCTAAGAGGCCCCCAGGAGGTTCCCAAGAGGCCCCAAGAGGCCCCCAAGAGCCCCCAAGAGCCCCCAAGAGGGCCCCAAGAGGCTCCCAAGAAGCCCCCAGGAGGCCCCCAAGAGGCCCCTAAACTCTCCCGCAGAGGTCCCCGAAAGCCCTCTCGAGAGACCCCAAGAAGCGTCCATGAGGACTCCGACCCAAAACCCAAGCACGGTCGCGGGATGGGCCGACGGCCATTTGATAGCTGGCATACGCGCCGCGTCACACATTTCGATGCTGCGCACCACTTCGGTAAACTCCCAGGGAGCGGCCGGTGATGCGCCGCCGGCGTCCTCGACCTATACACGCATAGATGTATACACGCATAGATATGTATGTATGTATGTATGTATGTATGTATGTATGTATGTATGTATGTATGTATGTATGTATGTATGTATGTATGTATGAAGTATGCATGTATGTATGTATGTATGTATGTATGGATGCATGTCTGTATGCATGTCTGTATGTATGTATGTATGTGTGTATGTGTGTATGTATGTATGTATGTATGTATGTATGTATGTATGTATGTATGTATGTATGTATGTATGTATGTATGTATGTATGTATGTATGTATGTACTTGATTATGTCTATGACTATGTATATGTATATGTACATGTACATGTATAAGGTTTATGTAACGGTATATGTATATGTGTGTGTCTATGTATATGTATATGTAAATGTACATGTATGTGTATGTGTGTATGCATGGATGGATGGATGGATGGATGGATGAATGGACATATGTCTGTGTGTATGTATGTATGCATGCATGCATGTATGTATGTAAACATAATATGTACTCTATGTGGTGCAACCTCTGTGTTGCAATCAACGTGTCGACTTTGAAACTGTCAACTTCACTGCTCGTGAAAACATCTCACCCTCCTACCCGCAACTTGGTCGCAAGATCTCTTATCACCGTGACGGTGGGTACCAAATGGCACTTGGCAACGACACCGACGCCGACGACGACAGCGACAACGACGACGACGACGCCGCCGACGACTACGACGACACCGACGACGACTCCAAAGACTTCGACGACGACGACAACGACGACGACGACAAAACCGACGACGACGACGACGACGATGACAACGCCGACGACGCCGACGACGCCGCCGCCGACGACGACGACAACGACGGCGACGACGAAGACGACGACGACGACGACGTCGCCAACGAAGACGACGACGACGACGACGAGGGAGGAGGGAGGACGACGACGGCGACGACGACAACGACGAGGGAGGAGGGACGACGACGACGACGACGACGACGACGACGGCGACGAAATAGGAGGGACAACGACGAAACGCCAACGAAGACGACAAGGGAGGAAGGACGACCACGGCGACAACGACAACGGAAACGACGACGACGCCAAGACGACGACGACGACGACGAGGAAAGACAGAGGACGACGACGGCGACGACGACGACGACGACGGAGGAGGGTGGACAGCGACGACGACGACGACGACGACGTAAGAGCGCACGTGCACGCTTTTGTTGAGAATCCGTGTTGCGAAACCTTGTGAATGTGTATCTTTTTAGGACACACGATTTTGAAATCCTTCCGAAACCGAAGGTTTTAGAAGGATTTCGGCATGCGCGCGCGACGATGCGCGCGTCTGCACTTCGTCCCATTTTTTGCGGAGGATTCTCGCGACGGCACGCGCGCAAGGGCGTTCGAAAGATTTCGACATGCGCGCGCGACGCCCGTTTGGTAGCTTTTTTTGTGGAATCTGGAACAACCTATGGTTTTCTGAAGATCTCGCAAGAGCGCGCGCGTAAGCTTTTTTAGAAACTCAGTGTTGCGAAACCATGTTTTTTATATATTGTTTGGACACACGATTGTGAAATCCTTCCACAGCCGCAGGTTCTTGAAGGATTTCGGCATGCGCGCGCGACGACGCGCGCGTGCACTTCGTCCCATTTGTTGCAAGGGATTCTTGAAAACTTCTGATTTTTGATAAGCGAGAGTGCGCGCATTGTATTTTTTGCAGAGGATGGCGGGGGGGAGTGATACCGGTGTGGCTGGGATAGTATGAACTCATTGTTAGGATGGGCGATGGGGCAGAATCACATGTAAATTGCAATGCGAAAAGGTGTATCGTCAACTCCTGGGGGGGTAGAGTCTAGTCTTCTCTTAGAAAGGAGAATCTACGTGGTGCAGCATATGCGATGCAATCTGCGTTATGCAGTCTAGGCGACGGGCGGCGACGAGGCGGCGCCGGGGCGGCGACGGCGACAACGTAGCCGCCAGACCGGCCCGCTTAGAAACGAGAGAAGAAGCCCAGAGTGCAAGCACTGCTTCGGGAATAGACTGCCGCAGGTCTCTCCCTCCCTCCCTCCCTTCCCTCCCCCATCCCCAACCGCCTCCCCCTCCCTGTCCTCCCCTCTCGGCCTGCTTGCCCCCCTCCGCAGTCCTCCGCCCATCTATTCTGTTGGTCCCCCATCTCGCCCTGGAGTACCTCCCCCTTCCAAGAGGACCAAAAACGGCAGACACATGAATTCTCAATGAACCGCGCGTATTTCTTGGATTGGCGCTGGACCCCTCCCCTCCCCTGCTCGCACAGCGCGCCAAGGGGCGCCCGAGGCGCCGCCAAGGTGATCCAACGCCGATTCAAGGAATCCGTACGGAGATCCGAAAAAGTTAATTTTTACGTGTTTGTGCTGCTCCTCTAGCCCCGCCTGCTGCTCGTGCCCGGACTGCTGCTGAAGTCGGGGCGGTCCTGGGTGGCGGCATCCGAGCCCTTCCCTCACCAAACACCGACTCTCTGGAATGATGGGAGGCGGCGGTAGGGCTCGGATTTCTCAACGTTCGGGCGGGCGTAAGGGGGGGAGGGGGGTTTGAGAATCAGCTCACGTAGCTGATTGTCCCGGCGCCTCCCGGCGCCGGAGGCGCCCATGGGTTACCCAGAAGGGGGTCCAGCTGAAAGGGGGTGGTGCAATACATTTGTGGAAATTGTATTGCAAATCTATTGCGCCAGAGACTTGTATTGCATTGTGTTGCATTGCAAATAATGTGCTGCACGCGGAAATACAGCAATACATTTGTGCCCCGAAAGTATTGCACGCCCCAAATGTATTACAACCCCAAAAATCTAATGCACCAAATCTGTTGCACCACCCCCTTGTCGCTGGGTCAACCCGACGTGTATCGAGGAATGGGCCCGGCGGCGGGACCGAAATCAGCTGCATGCAGCAGATTTCGTACCCCCCCCTTTCCCTATCCCCCCCTTTCGTCCGGCCCGAAACGTGTTCGACGACTCCGAAGCCTGCCACCACGACCTCTCGAGTTGCCTGACTCGTGGAGCGGCGACCGTGCAGGCGATCGACAGTTGGTCCATGCCCCTGCTCGCGCCCCGACGCCGCGAGGAGCCCGAGCGGGGATGCGGATGAGCTCCCGGCTTCTGGGGCCACGTGCTTTCACAGCACAGTCGGGGCGTTGACCTAAGGAACCCTAAATGAGGAACGAAGCCCCTTTTTGTTCATAAGTTAACCCTCGACCTGCAACCAAAAACTTCAGGAAAACATTGGGCAAGGCGTGGAACAATTGAGGAACACCGAGCCCCTCCCCAACGAAAAGGGTTCCTTATTCAGTGCCCCGACTGTACAGGCCCTTCTTCCCCCGGCGCCCAGAGCTCGGCGTTTCGCTCGGGCGCCCCTGCCCCGTGCCTGCTTCGGCTCCGTGCGTGTGTGCAGGGGCCCTGGGACACACACAAAAAAAACACACAAATAAACAGATTCCCCATATTCTCCCACATGTTCTGGGTTTTTGTCTTCCCCCCCAATTCCCATATGTTCCCATGTTTTCTGGGGGATCGACGATTCATTGTGTCTGTGTGTGCTTTTGTTCCTCCTGAGTGTCTTGCTCGATGAACCAGGGTGCTCCTCGACGGCCCCCGCCGAGAGAGCGTGTGCACACGCCCGAGCGGTGCCAGAGAAGTGCGGGGGGGCAGCAGCAGGGTTATGTATTATGTTTGAAAATTCGGCAGCATAGAGGACCACTTCGTGAACTATTCACCTGCTCGTGATAAGCACGTGTACTACACTCGAGAGCCGACAGGTCACCAGTGCCTCGCTGTCACGCCGCAGAGCGTGATCCCACAATGGGCAGTATGCAGTCCCCTCGATGAGAGCTGAGAACGGGGCAGCAGCAGGGGCATGGAACAATAAAACACGTCGATCGCCGCGTGGGTCTGGCTCGGATGCCGCCGCCGAGGTCCCCGCTCGCCGTGGCCGTGGCAGCCCCCGGGGACCCACGCGAAGCAGCCGGGCTCCGTGGGGCCCTGCGCCGGCGGCGCCGCCTCCGGAGAGCACGCGAAGCCGCACCTGGCCATCGCTCGGACGTCCATTTCCTGTGCTTTTTTCGATTTCGTGCGTGTTTTTTTCGCGAAGAATGCTCCTCGATGGTCCTCGCCGAAAGAAAAATGCACACGTCCGAGCGATGCCGAGGCACAGACCGAAAGCCTCGACGCTCCGCGCGGAGCCCGGCTCCGAGTATCGCTTAACCGATCCCCATCCCCACCAGCGTGGCCTGGGCGCCACTGGCTGGTTCACCCCCCCTAGACCGGGACGCAGGCCGTAGCCTTCGGGTCTCGAGGGGCACATCCCCCAACTGGGGGGGGCAAGTTGGCGGGAGGCTCGAAGGGGATGGGGACGGGGATGGGGGCCGGTGAAACGATACTGGGGCTCTCCCCCCTGGCGCGTGGGGAGGCGACGGAGGCGGCGCCCAGGGGGGCCCAGCGCCGCCCCGCGAACTCCGCGCGGAGCTCCAGGAGTTCGTGGTTACTCCAGATTTCGTAAGAAAGGGAGGGGGGTCTCATTTCGGGGGGGGGGTCTCTTGCAGGCTATCTTGGAGGGCCTGGGGGGGTCTGGGGACGATGTTTTGGAGGGTTCTCCCACGGGGGAGGTCTGAAATGGCCTGTCTTGGAGGGTCCAGACCCCCTCCCTTTTATTACGAAATCTGGAGTACGTAGTTGCTTCCCTCTCGAGCCTCGGCGTCGGCGGGCAGCGCGCCGGCGTGGGCGGGGAGGGGGGCGCGCACGCCGCCCGCTGGAGGCGCCAGCAGGTCGCTGGCCTCCTCTCGCGGGGCGCTGGGGCGCGGTCGCAGCCGCTCGCCCTGGCCGCCGTGCTCCCGGCGATGGCCGCGGCCGTCGTCCTCCGGCGTCGCGCTGTAGCGGTTCGCCCAATCCTCGGGGAGCCAAGAGATGTCGAAACCGCTACGCCCTGCACCTCTCCCATGGTGCGCTCTGACCGAAGTGTTGAGGCGAATCCAGCCGTGGCGACGAGGGCCTCCCAGGAGATCCCAAAAGGCGAAGACGAGGCCCGGGTAGCGCCATAGGTGCCTCTTCCTGCTCTGGGATCCTCCGCCACGAAGGCCATCTCGGCGTCGCTCGTGCCGCAGAAGTTGTCGAACGTGGCCTTGCGCTTGGAGCAGATCACGGCGTCGTAACGCGCGCCCGCGTTCTGCTCGGCCCATCGGTCGTGCTTCCACCTGAAGGTGGACGGTTTCCCCCGGGGCCGTAGGCGACCCGAGGAGGAGGAGGAGGAGGAGGAGAAGGAGGAGGAGGAGGAGGAGAAGGAGGAGTAGGAGGACGGGTCGCCTAAGCCCTTCGGAGAAACCCTCCACCTGAAGGAGCTCCTGACGCCCCTGCTCGGGCAGCCGCTGGGCTGCCACACGTAGCACCCCGGCTGCGCGGGCTGCTCCGGCTGGCGTCGGGCCTCTGGGCGGACCAGGCGCATCACGGCGTCCTGCACGCCGCACCTCACGAACGCCGAACTCCTGCTCCTCCTCTTTCCCCCCCAAGGCCTGCCTTATCCTCCTCCTCCTCCCTTCTTTCGATTCCTCCTCCTCCTCCTCCTCCTCCTCCTCCTCCTCCTCCTCCTCCTCCTCCTCCTCCTCCCCTCCCCCACCTGCGTACCCGCGCCCTCGCGATCGAAATTCCGGGGCGCGCCCCCGCGGATACGCCAATGCACTGATGCGCTCCGCGCGGAGCACCCGCGAGAAAAAAACACACACACTTCCGCGGCGCCGCGGCCCCAGGGGGCCCAGGGCCGCGAGGCCGAGGCTGCGGACGCTCTTTGGCTACCCTCGGGCACCAGGCGTCGAACGTGGCCTTGCGCGCCTGGCACGCCGCGGGGTCCCAGGCGGCACTGGACCGCGCCTCGCCCTCGAGGTCCCGCTTCCAGTGGTAGCGCGCGTGGAAGCTGGCGTGCCTCGAGCAGCCGCTGGGCGTCCACACGTAGCATCCCGCCTCGGTCGGCAGATCGGGCGCGTCGCTCTGCGCAATACCCTCGTAGGCCGCGTCGGGCCTCGTCGCAACTGGCACCGCTGGGGCCAGAACCAGCACCATCACTACGCTGGTGGTGCCACACCAATCGTTGAACATTTGCGCGCGCGCGAAGCAGGCCGCCTTGCTACTGGCGGCGTGATTGTGCAACTCGCCGTACTTGTCCTGCTTCCACACGTCTGCATGGAAGGTGGGCTGCCTGGGGCATCCTTGCGGCGTCCAGACGTAGCAGCCGGACGCTTTTGGAAGACTCGGGGCCCAGCTTGGCAGCACCTGTGAGGCCATCGGCGAGAGCTTGGCGGACTGCTCCGTGGCAGGGTCAGGTGGTCCAGGCGCCAGCAGAGGCTCCGAGCTGGCGTGGGTGCTTTTCTGGCTGCCAGCGCTCAAGCCGTCGTCGCTCTTGCCAGCTCCAACTCCGAGGTCGTCGTCGCGAGGGTCGTCCGCGTTGTCGGCCGCGGCCCACGGCTGCAGTGGCTTCGGGATCAGCTCATTCCTTGGCCGCGGCCTCGCGGACCCCTTGACGGCTGGCGCCTTCGCCTCTGCCTCCTGAGCGGCCTCGGCGACGGCGGCGGGCACCTCCCCAGTATCGCTGCCGGCGGCCGGCTGGCCAGCCGCGCCTGCGGGGGCCGCCGCGGCGGCGGCGGCGGGCGCCCCCGTGGCGCTGGCGGCGAGCTGCTCGGAGCCGCCGCCGGGTCCCGCGGTCGCCGCCTCGGGCCGGTCGGCGCTGCCAGCGGGTGCCATGGGCGCCGCGGTGGACTGGTCCGCGTCGCCGGTGGGCGCAGTGGTCACGGCGGCAGGCTGGGCGGTGCCGCCCGCAGGCTGCGCAGCGTCGGCCATGTCCGGGGCCTGCTCCGGCGGGGCTGCGGCCTCGTCGCCGGGCAGCTCGATGCTGGCCATCGCAGCAGGCTGGTCGGCGTGGAGGGCCCCCTCCTCGACAAAGAGCATCTCCGCGTCGTCGACGGCACACACCATCTTGAAGTGCTGGGCACGTGCTTCGCAAGCCTTCCGAGAAGCCTTCTGATGCTTCTGGATGGGCGCCCCAGACTGTTTCTCGCCCCCTGCATCATGAAGCCAAGCGGAGGTGTTGACTGAGGCTGCGAACAGGATCGTCTCCTCTCTGTCGATGTCGATCACGCCTGGGCACCCAGACGGCAGCCAGACGAAGCAGCCTGGCTCCGTGGGAACGCTCGGGGATTCCAGCGTCGCCCCACCGAGGAAGAGCGCGTCGCTGACGACGAGCTGAGACGCCTCAACTAGCGCACTCGCCAAGACAAGTGCGGACAACCATTCGTTGGCGGGCCTGCGTGCAGTAAGCATGCAAGAGCAGCTTAAAATAATAGAGACATGTACCTGATAGAGTAAAAGCCTGGGCCAAATAAGCTTGTCGGGGAGACCTGGCATGCTGATCTGCTTCAGGGAGCATGGACAGTAGAAGATGGATACATACCCAAATGGGGATCAACACAAGATGGGACGGTGCCGAGCAGAGGGTGCAATCGGACTCTGGTATTGACATGAGCTGGCCAGGCAGAATCGACAATGAATGGACCAGCTTCGCTGTGATACCGAAACGCATCTCATCTAAAGCTGGCAAGAAGTGGTGTACCCAATCGTCTTCGATGCGACTAGCTCGCATGGGAACGGGCGTAGTAAAACAATAACAAACGATCAATCGCCATCCGGCGGCGATTGATCGTTTTTTCTTGTGTTCGCAGCACAGTGGCACGCAGACCTGCGCAGACGCGCCTACCGCAGAGGCACAGCGCAAGACAGGCCGAGCCATCACCCACTGCAAGTCTCTCCTGCTCCCTGCCGTCGCAGACTGTCGGCGAGGGGGGGCAACACTGCTCCCCCCCTCGCCAAACGTTGCGACGACAGACAAGCAGAAAGCAGAAGGAGCCGCCTTTCCCTTTCTTGAGCAGGGACCGACCGTCCCGGCATCCCTGTAGTCCTACCTCGAAGTGTTCTTAGAACCCAGAAATGTTCTAAGGACAAAACAGTGTCCTTAGAACATAACCCCGATGTGATAAAACAAGAGAGTCCCAGCCAGAAATGTTCTGAGAACACTTCGTGGGAGCCACAAAAGGCTCTTAGCACATTGTTTGGTAGGACTATAGGAACGCCAGTCGGGAGCGGCCAAGAGGGGGGTGTCCAAGAGGGGGGGGTGCAAATCATGACCGGCGGCATGTGCGCGGCCCAGCGGGGGGGCCAGGGACGTAATGAAAGAAGAAGAGGCGCAATGAAACCTGGGGAAATACCATGGCCCACGCCATGATATCCACCCCCCCCTAGTCATCACCCCCCTCTTTTCCGCCCCCGAGCCATGAAGCTTTGCCACTGCTTGACTTTTCCCCCAGGGCGAGGGGCACGGCAGGGAGCACGCGAGCCACCGCTGCTCTCCAGGCTCGGGCGGCCGAGAGCGCACGCGCCGCCTCCCCCCAGGATGGCCCCGGCCCGCTCTGCCCAGCCAGCACCGACGGCCTGCGGGCCTGCCTGCCGCCACCATCTTCCTCTCTGCATTAACGGGCGAAGGACGGCATAACATAAATAAACTGTTTCGCCGTTGGGGGCGCCTGCCCCAGGGCGGCTGGAAAGTTTATACCCGTACGGTGGCACAGTAGGGGTACAAACTTTCCAGCCGCCCAGGGGCAGGTGTCCCCGACGGCGAAAAAGTTTACTATCTTGCACAGCTGTGCTCTAGAGCTCGGACATATGTATTTTCGTCGTTCGTCGTGTCGTTCGTCCCCCTCGCCCCCCCCGGTCCACGCTTCCCAGGGTAGCCCCCCTGGCCACGGAACCCTTTATTCTCTTGCACAGCTGTGCTCTAGAGCTCGGACATCTTTATTTTCGTCGTTCGTCGTGTCGTTCGTCCCCCTCGCCCCCCCCCCTGTCCACGCTTCCCAGGGTAGCCCCCCTGGGCCACGGAACCCTTTATTCTCTTGCACAGCTGTGCTCTAGAGCTCGGACATCTTTATTTTCGTCTTTCGTCGTGTCGTTCGTCCCCCTCGCCCCCCCCTGTCCACGCTTCCCAGGGTAGCCCCCTGGGCCACGGAACCTTTATTTTCGTGAACAGCTGTGCTTCTTGAGTTCGGACATCTTTATTTTCGGTCTACGTCGTTGTGTTCGTCCCCTTCGGGCCGGCCCCCCCCCCCTGTCC
>CAUYUJ010022441.1:84760-123655 GCA_963575745.1 Prorocentrum cordatum
ATTTTCGTGTCGTGTCGTGTCTGTGTCGTTTGTCCCCCTGCCCCCCCCCTCTCCCCCCCCCCGCCCAGGCTTCCCAGGGAAGCCCCCCTGAGCCTCGGACACCTTTGTGCAAGAGCCAGGGCACGCGTGCCACTTGGCCCCCCCCCGCCCAGGCTTCCCAGGGAAGCCCCCCTGAGCCTCGGACACCTTTGTGCAAGAGCCAGGGCACGCGTGCCACTTGTTTTATACCGTTCTTCGCCCGCTGACTGCAGGCAGCCTGGCGACGAGAGCTGCCGGCTCCTCCCCGGACGGAGGGGGGCACCACGGTGACGAAGCAGACCCAAGGGGCCGAGCACAGGCTGGCAGCAGGGCAAGCCGAATGGGCGGTGCGGTTGCCTAGAACCGCCCGACAGGAGGGAGGAGGAGGAGGAGGAAGAGGAGGAGGAGGAGGAGGAGGAGGAGAACACCAAGGGAGAAACGGCGAGCCTGTATCGCAGTGAATGACCACGAACGGAAGCCGCCTGCTCGAGGGCGCGGGAAACTTCACATGCGTTCGATAATGCCTCGAGACTGGGACCTGTACAACCGGTCGGGGTTTGCTGCGCCGCCCTGTTGTCGCATGTGGACCGTCGCCGTGTAGCAACAGTAGACGAATATAGCGACTTGTTTGTGCGAGTCCCTCCATGCCCTCCCAAGAAGGAAATCGTTGACACGCCTGGCCCCTAAACTCTAATTGCTCGTGCCAGCGGGCTGCCTCCATCAGGACCGGGCAGCGCCAGTGGTTGCTATCGAATCGGATACCAACGTCCCCACGCAGCACAAGTACGGCGCCACCCGCTGGAACCGCCGGGCACAATTCCATCCATGAAAAAGACTGCGAAGGCATTCTGAAACCACAGCTGGTTGTACTTGCCCCTGAGGCGAGTAAGATTCTGGAACGCATGCTGGGCGGCAGCACCGAACAAAATTGGACCTATGTGGTCGCGCCACCGGCCGAGACGCCGATGGACAAGACTTTCAGCAGCTATGGCATGAAGGCTGGCGTGCACCTGGGAATGTACAGCGGCCCGGGAAGAATGCGTTCATAGGTCCCCCTGTACAGAAATGCGTCGGCCTATCAATGCATCACAGTCAGAGCTCAGCGCGACCACCGATAAGGAGTTCAACCGAGATTGCCATCGCCATATGATAGGAGCCTCGTCGCAGAGGACCGCGTCCTATAGTTTGGCAGAGATCTCAGACAGTCACACGCGTGTGTCGCGGGTCTACTCATCAATGCGCCCCACAGCGTCTGCACTTGACAGGGGCCTGTGTTCCCAGACCCCTGCCGACTCGACCGTTTCGCGACGTCGTGGGCTCCCGGAGGCTCTGGGAGCCACGAGAGCGGCCTGAGAAATCAGAAACCCTGATTCTCGATCCCTGCCCCCCCCCTCCTCTCAGGTGCGCGGCAATATGGATTGCAGATCCGTGGATCTGGCACGCGGGCGGGGGCGATGCCGGTAGAGCCTGAGTTGGCGACGGCGCGCATCCATATTGCATGGAAGCGGGACCCGTCTCTGATCCGCTCGCCCGAATCCCCGTGGCACTTCCGACTCCTCCCCCCTCGCTCAGGGGGGGGGTGGGGGGGGAAACATCGAGCTGGAGTCGGCGATGCCTCGTCGGCAGATCGCCGACAGGCCCCCGATGGCGAGCCCGCCATTCACTGGGAGGGGTGGGGCATCGGGCTCCCATCGGCGGCCACTGGGCGGTTGGAGGTCGATGCATCCCCCCATGAGCCTTGACCCCCCCCAACGTTGCCCCTGAGAACCTTGACCCACGAGCCCCGACCTCCCTCCCTCCCTCGCTCGCCCAGCACGACGCGAGGTGCCGAGGCGGTGGGAGGAGCCAGACGAGCTGCAGAAGCGTAAACTTTTGACGGTCCGCGCGGTTCCTGCGGGCAATGTCTTTATCCACATCCAGTGCGTCTTGGAGTTTCGGACACTCTTCCCAAGAAACATGAGGCGCACTGGTTATGGGTTATAATCTGCCTCCAAAAGGCTAAATAATTATCCATATCCAGTGCGCCTCGGCCTTGCGGCGCCCCTTCCAAGAAAGTCCAAGACGCACTGGATATGGACAGAAATATTGCCCGCAGTTCCGGTTCTGGGATCGGAGCTGGACCCCCTCCCTGGCGCCTGGGAGCGCGCCCCGCAGGGGGAGCCCCAACGCAGATCAACAAACATCCGCGCGGAACGCCAAGAGGTTGCCCGTCGGTCGGAAGAAGCGGGTAGAGGCACGAAGTAGGAAGGCGTTCGAGGTAGAGTGAGCGTCCGCCCGCCCCCTGAAGAGGAGGGACGAGGGAAGACCATTCGGTCCTTGAAGCAGGCAGGCGCCTGAAGTAGACTGGGACCCGAAAGTGCAGAAATACATACTCCGAGTTTCTTGATGAGCGTCGGAGGGGCCCCCGTCGCGGCGCGACGACGAGGCGAGGTTGACGCCCGTCGGGGGGTTTACCCCCTCGCGCTTATTGTCAGCCACGCGCAGAGGGGGATGGGAAGAGGGGGGAGGGCTTCTTAGAAGCGCCCCTGCTTCCTAGAAGGCGCGGGCCTCATCTGTAGATGTGTAAGGCCGGCGCCCTCTAAGAAAAAGCAGCCGCCCAAGAAGCCCTCACCCCTCCCTCCACCCCCTGGTGCGCGCCGCCCCTCAGACACCCAGAGCACTTCCTGCAAGTGCCCTGGAAACCCAAAGACAGCAGGCGGCATGCACGCCAGTCGCTGGAATCCGAACTGGACCGTCAAAATCCAGGACGCGCTCGTCAAAAAAACGTCGGCAAACCCGAGTTCCGGCTTACTCGGGTCTTGCGCTTCCCCGACTAAGAAACCCAGAGCACTTCCAGCGACTGGCGTGTGTGCCGCCTCCTGTCTTCCGCGCGGTGGCCTCCGCGGCCCCCGCCCCGGGCGCGGACGCCGCCGCCCCGCGCCGGCGGGCCCGCCGCCGTCGCTTGCCTCCGCCGGCCTGCCGCCGGCCTCCGGCCGGCCTCCCGCCGAGGACGAGCTGCCCCCGCAGGCGGGGCTCGCTCTGGAGCGCCCAACACAGGGACGGGGCCAGGGGCTCCAGCCGCGATATGTGTGTGTATATATATATATACATACAGTAGGGGCCCGACCACAAGAAACCTTCCACAGGAAACCCAACCCTGAGACCCCAGGACGTCCATTGGTTTTTGGTGTGGGAGCGTCACGCTTTCCACAGCAAAACCATTGAAACCCAAGAAACCCAGGGCACCCTGCAGGCAGGCAGGGCATTTCCTGACATGCGCCCCAACTGTATGTGTGCGTGTGTGTCTCACGGTGAGGCGAAAATTTCCTGGCGTATATTTTGAGGGGCCATCCACGTTGCCGAATTCTGCCCCGGACCCACCATCATTTTCGCCTTCGGCGCCCTGCGACGCACCACCTTCAGATCGGTACCCCTGCGATGAGCACTTCGTGCCATTGAGCATCGGCATCGGCACTGGCAGCCTCCAGCAGGGACTGGCGTCATCTCTCTCTCATCTGATTCATTCGCTGTTGCCGCCTTTATCTTCAGCATTTCCTTGAGCACCCTCTCCGCCGTCTGCCTGGTGTTCTCGTGCGGCTCCTGATCGCAGCACCATCCACTCTCTCTCTCTCTCTCTATCTCTCTCTCTCTCTCTCTCTCTCCTCTCTCTCGATCCCTCCCTCCCTCCATTCCCCTTCTCATCCCCAACCCCCTCCCCCTCCCAGTCCTCCCCAACAGTCCTCCCCGCTCCCCTCCCCCATCCACCACCAGTCTCCTCCATGGATCCCTCACTTCGCCCTGTGCCCCCCCCCCCTCCCTCCCTCCTCCTCCTCTCTCCTCCTCCTCCTCCTCCTCCCTCCTTCATCATCCCTCCCTCCTCCCAGTCCCTCCTCCCTCCTCCTCCTCCTCCTCCCTCCTCCCTCTCCTCCCCTCCTCCTCCTCCCTCCTCCCTTCCCTCCTCCTCCTCCCTCCTCCCTCCCTCCTCCCTCCTCCTCCCCTCCTCCCCCCTCCCTCCCCCTCCTCCTCCTCCCTCCTCCCTCCTCCTCCTCTCCTCCTCCTCCTCCTCCTCCCTCCTCCTCCTCCTCCTCCTCCTCCTCCTCCCCCTACAGGAACAAAACAATGACATTCACAGACGTTCTCGCTGGCCCTCGCGGATTTCCTGGGTCGGCGCTCACCCACCTCCCCGGCACGCGGAGAAAGAGCCAGGGGCGGCGCCGGAGGCGCTGCCAGGTGGCCCCAGCGCCGATCCAAGAAATCCGCGCGGACCTCCGACAAATGATGCTTACAGTAGGGGCCCGACCATAAGAGACCTTCGAAAAAACCCAACCCTGAGACCCCAGGAACTCCATCGATGTTTGGTGTGGGAGCGTCGCACTTTCCATGGCAGAGCCATCGAATCCCAAGAAGCCCTGGGCACCCTGGAGGCAAGCAGGGTGTTTCTTGGCATGGGCTTCTGCTCTTCGACTCCCCCTTCCACCTCCATCTCTCGGAGCTGCAGTGCTGGATTTTGCAGGACCTGGATCAGTGATGTCTACCGCGGGACGCCCCCCCCTCCCACCCCAGTCCCTGATATTTGTCGCGCCACCGTGCCGCTGGGCACGGAGATGGCGTGTTCTCAGGTCCTTTGCCTAATCCCATTAGCGCTCCTGAGGACTCTTTGAGGGGCTCGCTCACTCACTCACAAGCCATGCGACGTCCTGCGCGTGGGCAGAAAAACAAGGTCAAGCAATCACAGGCAGCAGAGGGTTAAACGCTGCGCCGGCTACATTGATCAAGAGGAGGAGGAGGAGGAGGAGGAGGAGGAGGAGGGGGAGGAGGAGGAGGAGGAGGAGGAGGAGGGAGGACACGAGGAGAGAGGGAGGAGGAGGAGGAGGAGGAGGAGGAGGAGGAGGAGGAGGAGGAGGAGGAGGAGGCGGAGGAAGCCACGGGCTGAGGGGGGCTGGGCCGTCGTCGCCCTCGTCGGTCGCCCCCTCGTGCTCGGGCTCGCGCGCCGCGGGCCATCGCTCGGCGCCGCGGCCGCGGCAGGCGCCCCGCCAGGACGCCTCGTGAAGGCGAACCATCCTGGCATCGGCGCCAGCGGCAGCAACGCGCTCAGGCGCGCACGCTGCTCCGAGTCCTCTCTGCCGCGAGGACCCTCGCGGAACACCACAGCGCCCAGCCCGTCGACAAGATGACGCAGGACTGGAAGCACCAGCGCGCCTGGGAGCAGGCGACTGGGAGCAGCCACACTTCTCGTGGTCATCCCGTCGGAGCTCAGCCATGGCCGTGGAGGTCGGGATCTCAGACGCGAAGACGCAGGACGTACGGGAAGAACGACGACCAGAGCTGGCAGCAGGACCGCGACGGCCACGACCAGTACGACGGCAACGCAAGCACCCGTCACAACAGCCACTGCCAGCAGCAAGACGCCAAGGACGAGCATGCTCACCACTTCACCCACCACGGCGAAGACACCCACAAGAAAGGTTCACGGGCTCGCTCCACACATCGCACAACGACACGGACGCAGAGCAGGAAGCACTACGGCGCGCACAACTTCTTCGACGGCTTCCAGTTCTCCAAGAAGCAGCGCGAGATCCTCGACCAGGTCCTCCCTGCCGACGACGTGCGCATGCAGTCCCACGAGAGCTTCTCCACGCCCCCGCTGGAGGAGGACATGCGCCGCCTTTGGGTGACAACCAAGCGCGGACGCATCGCTCGGTTGGCAGACCAAGCTCAGGGCGCACGCGCCGTCGGCGTCGACGATGCCAAGATCGTCGCAGAGCTGTCTGTCAACAAGGCAATGCTCCTCCTCACGTTGTCTCCCGACGAGCGGGTGCACTACTACCGCCGATGCATCGACACCACGGTCAGGCGAAAGAATGCGCTCAAGGACGACATCAGGAAGATGCAGACCGAGCTCGACAACACGGAGGGCAGCTTGAGGATACTACGGGCTCTACTACAGGAGTCGAAGTTTAAGAGGGACGACGCCACACCCGACCTCGAGTACGACGACTTCTACAGCGACAACGACGAGAGCGAGAAGGACCACCACAACAGGCGCAGGACTCGGACACAGACACCTCACCCACGACAGCGCGAAGATCATCGACCCCAGCAGTACGCAGCACCAGCAGCAGCACCACTTCGACAGCAGGACGACCCACACCAAAAAGGTCACAAAGAGCTGCTCGCGATGATCACGGACCTCTCCAAAAAGGTGGACCAGCAGCGACAACACACGGGACTCCATCAGCACCACCTAGCTCACCTCCACCAACAAGCTGATCTCCGACAATCCGAGCACCGCGAACAGTTGCAGGAGGAGTTTGCGCGCATGGAAGCACACACGTCTCAGAAGGCCTTCAACGAGCTTCATCTCGAACTACAGCACCACGAGCAACGACTCCAGCGCCGCTTCCAGGAGGAGATAGACGAGATCAACGTGCGCAACCGCCACCTAGAACATCAGCAAGCACAACGGTTCCTACGACAGTCCGAACAACGATGTCAGGAAGATGAAGCTGAACAGGCACATCGCATGAAGACCGAGCTCGAACAGCACCAACTACTTCACGACGCCGCACGCGGTCACCTTGCACGGCGGGAAGCAGTACAGCAACACGAACTACGGGAGGCTAAGCCATATTGGCTCCAGCATCTAATTCGTGAATCCGAGCACCGCCTTCAACAGGAGGAAGCTCAGTGCGCTCACAACCTCCTACTTCAGCACGAGATGAGAGGGCAGCAACAAGAAGACGCACTACGACTGGCTCAGCAACGACAGCTTCATGAAATCAACTGCAGGGCTCATGCGGAATCATCGGCACTCATGCAAGCCAAAGAGAAGATCCTCGAGGAGTACGGTGAACTGCGGGCGCAACAACACGAAGCAGCCACGATTCGCACCGAGCACCAGCACGAGCGAGCCCGACTCCAAGGCGAACGTGCCAACCTACACCTCACCGAGCAGCAGCTCCACGACAGGTACATCAACCACTTGGCGACGACCGAGGAGATGCGAATAAAGGAAAGGGAGGAAATGCAACGTGAGTTTCGACAAGCCGAGCTTCTTCATGACCCTCTTGATCTTGAACTGTTGCAAGAATTGAACACGAGATTCAGCGAGAGAGACGAGGAGGAGAACAGACAGCAGGCGTTAGCCGACTCAGAGGAGAAGCGCATCCACCGCGAGATCGAAGGCGCCCTCACCGCGATCATCCCAGGCCCCTACGAGCTGCCTCACCCACACGCCGACATCTACCTCGAGCAGCTACGACAGATGAGCTCTCCACCGAACGCAGCTCATTCCACGTCCAACTCAGACGCATGGAGCTTACGAGACCTCGGCTTTGCAGCCGCACCACCCACCTCACCACCCGCCCCGAACCCCGACCACACCCACGACAGAACGCCCACACACCCTCCAGCCAGTATCGCCCCACTCAGCGATGCCGACCACGACAAGCCCTCTGAAGCACACCACGGCGATACACAAGCATACCAATCGAGCTCTCCGAGATCTTCGTGCTCTCCCACGCCCATCGCCGACGACGGCTACCTCTCTCAGCACGACGACGGACAGTCTACGCCCATTCCTGACCTTCATCACGACTCCGACCTCGAAGGCACCGACACCCCCATCCCAGCTGCGCAGGCCACTCCCCCCACCCCACACATCATCTTCCCCGAAGTACGTGCCATGTCCGCCCCCCCCGACAAGAGATCGACACCCGATGACCAACAGCGATCCACGCCCCTTACCACAATTCTCATCGATCTCAGCGACGACGAGCACGAAGTACCCACCACGCCCAAGACTCGACCGATCACCAGCATCACCCCAACCCAAGCCTACAGCCCCATCATCCCTCCACCCAGATTCCATATGGGAACGCCCGACAGGGCCCAGTCAGCGCCACCCTCACGAACCCGATCGGCCCTCAAGAGACAGGACTCCACATCACGACCACCGCGGAAGGTCCGTATCCACGACAGCGGTGACGGCTTCGTGGACATATCCGACCGCGTCCCTCTCCGTGCCGATCCCGACGATGAAGGATCGGACACCGCGCTGCGTCCAAAAAACTAGATACGAACGACCCCGATGAGGGCGCTCTGGCTCATCGGACCCGTCGAAAAAGACCAGAGCAACAGGCCCCTGGTCGGCCTCAAGCGACCATACGTAATTATCGGCCCAGCGCCACACAGCATCACAATGTCACAGACGCAGCAACGAACCTTGCGACCCCTGCGGTGCAGGTAACTTGCAGCTTCAGACACGCACACCCACCCCGCCTTCCACTAGGGAAGCCTACGACGACTGACCTCGACAGGCTGACACCCGCTTTGGGGACTGCGGATCAGCACCGAGCGCCAGGCAACATAGACAGCCGACTCTGCCACCATCCCTCCGCGACAGCAGACTCCACTGGCTTGCAGACAGCAACCAACCTGACGACCCAGGGGGTGCAGGTGACTTGCACTTCTGACAGCCACCTTCCGACACACACCATCAGTCCACGCGCACTGACTCCTGCTTTGGGGATAGCAGATCAGACCCGACGGACAACGGCAGAAGTTTCACTTGCTTCACACTACCAGCACGACGCAACCGTTGGACCACCAACAACTACCCACCATAGGCGCTACCCGACCGAAGAGTGGGAAATCTACTCGAGCGGTTCGCGCCCCCACCCAAGCTCGACTGCCATACTGGGGAGGGTCCCCCCAGATGGCACCTCGCGCAGGTCGACACCTCCACGAGCGCCACCTGGCTCCTATGCCGCCACCTCCGACACTTCGCCAAGGCACGACCTACCTCGCTCCATCATCTCTGAGAGCACTCAGCGTGTCACGCCGACCACACCAAGGGCGAGGCCAGGCGACGAGACGAATTGGTTACATACACCACCCCGACTCGAGCGACCCAAGCCCGACCTAAGGACAAGGGCGACTAGCCATTTTGGCTCGCAGGCGCCCGACCTGCACGACGTCACGGTCACCACAACTAGCCATGTTGGCTCTATGCATGCACGGAAATTCAACGGCTCCGACGTCCACAACGAGACGCCCGAGTACCACAGCGCGATCACGATAGACTACTTCCCTGGGATCGAGGATACCTTCCTCGATAACAGCAGCGAGATGGATAGCGGCAACTTCCACCTCGATGACGACGCCATTCGCACGCGGCTTCTGGCACGAGTCCGACGGCAGCAGCGACGGCGACTAACAGCACAGCAGACATCTACGCACACCACGACCCACAATCGATTCCAAGCCCTGCAACCCAGCCCACCGCCACCCTCAGCAAGACATACCACCACGCTTCCGACACAGCAGCCCACCGGCCATCCACCAGTAGTCCTGACAGCATCCCAGGGCGCTGGACATGGCACAGCAGCACCCGACAGAGACTGCCACGTGGCCACAGGTGAAAGGCGTCAACGACAAAAGACAGCCATGCACCCCTTTCGATGCCCAGCAGGAGTTTCTGCAACAACGCACAACGGACAAGCTGCACACAGACGACAGCAGAAGGCGACAGCAATGTTACCGTTTCGAGTACAGCGACCACCCAATCCCAGCGCCGACAAGCAGCCCCAACAACCGCAACCATCTTACCACGAGGCCAATCTCGACATCACAAGATATCACGGCCTGCAACCACCAGGCGACTGCACATGCGACCTAGGGGACACCAGAGGACTGATCAGACGAATACGGGCCACGACCGCCCCCTTTCTCAACGCCAACATCGAAGGTGATGACCTGCACCCAGCAGCAACATATGCGCTCAACAATACGACGAAAGGCAACAATGCCCACAGCGCAAAGCACATCTTCACTGACGCTTCCCACAACGCACGGAGACCAGACTGCTGCTCATGGGCATTCTTGGTACTACAAGAAGGTGGTGAACACGACCAACGCACGTTCAGAGGAGCCTTCAGCAGCATCGTCAGCAAGAGCCACAACATGAAGTTGAATGACCGCAGCACCACCAACACCACAGGCGAGATCATGGCCATCGTGCAGGCTCTCATGTGGTCCATCGCCGTCGCCGAGCCGCAACCTATCTGTATCCACACCGACTGCGAGACGGCCATCAACATATGCATGGGACGCGCCACAGCATCAGCAGACGAACATCTTGCGAGATTCATGAAGGTCATCTTCGACACACTCAAGAACGAAAACGACATCACCTTGCATCACGTCCCGAGTCACGAAGGCATGCCGTGGAACGAGCTCGCCGACGGAATCTCAAAGAGGACACGCAAGCGCTACGAGAGAGGCCACGACTACGACACCATCCCGCACAACTTCAGAGACATCATTGCGGACACAAAGTACTACCAATGGGAGTCGATCCTCCAGCCTGATCATCCCGATCGAGCAGCTTACCCACTACGCGAAGGTGCCACCTTACGCTTTGGATTACCAACTCGGAATGCTAGTGTTCGACACCTCATGGCGCCTAAGACGGTCTCTGCCAAAGAAACCAAGATCGAGCTCTCCATTGCAACCTACAACGCCGAGAGTGTCAGAGAGTCCGACGCTCAGCAGCAGAAGAAGTTCACAAAGGCAGCTCGGCTTGCACACCAGTGGCGGGGACCCTTGCTTCGACGACAATTTCAAGAAAAGCGACTCCACATCATCGGCATTCAGGAGGCGCGCAACGAACGACGTACAACAACTGGGAATGGATACTTCATCATCAGCAGCCCGCACGACCATTACAACGCTGGATGTGAGCTATGGATCAACGTGGAGGAGCCCTACGCCTACAACAAGGACGGCCCACAGCACTTCGAGCCCAGACACTGCCACGTTCTCATCAGTGAGCCAAGGATCCTCATCGTCAAAGTCACTACGGACTGCATCAATACCACCATTTGTGTATTTCATGCTCCTCACAGCAAGAAAGGTCCTCAAGAACGACAAGACTTTTGGCAGCGACTACAGAAGCTCGTACAACAGCACAGACCCAACCTCATGCTCGCCGACGCCAACGGCCGACTTGGAAGCGTGCAGTCGACATCTGTTGGACCTGCTGGACTCTCCCAGACCGAGGACAGCAACGGCAAGGAACTTCACGAGATAGCAGCCGCAGGGCACTACGTCATCGCCAACACCGTGATCTCCAACGGCGACGAGCACCACACGTGGACAGACGCATATGGGCACAAGCATCGCATCGACTACATCATCGCGGACGATACGCTCATCAGCCACATCACTGACGTCAAGACATTGGCCGACATTGAGACCATGAAGAAACACCGACAAGGGCAGCATCACCGCGAGGATCACCTGCCAGTTACAGCTCGAGCCTGCTGGACCGTGCGGCACACTGCGCCAAAGCAGCTCTTCCCGAAGATCGACAAGCACCAGCTCAATGACGAGAAGGCCGTCGAGACCTTCAAGATGCACCTGGACGCTACTGTCTTACCGTCATGGGGGACGGACTACGATGAGCACATCCACCAGTACATGCTGACCATCATGGACGCAGCGACCTCAGCGTTCAAAAGAAGCGGGAAGAAGAAATACCAGGAGTACATCTCAGAGACCACGCTCGACTTTGTCCTCAGCCGACGGAAGTTCATGAAGCTCCTCCGTAAGGCAACAACACATGGAGCGACAGCTAGCACGACAAAGCGCAGAATCCAAAGGCTCATCAACGACATCCACAACGACCCGACCCTTCAGATGACTCCCGAGGCGATCCACACTACTTACTGCGAGACTTACATGCTCAACTACGCTGCAGCGAATTTCCCTTACAACCCTGACTATCATGGGTTTTTACAACACGTACGGCACTGGATCGACGCCACGAGAAAAGTAATCGTCAAGATGACCGACAGGGACTACGACGCGTTCTTGGAAGAGCAAGCACAAAAGGCAATGGATGCAAAGCGCACTGGCGACACGTACACCGAGTGGAAGTACACCAAGAAGCTCCTGCTATTCGGCGGCCGCAAGAGACGTAAGCGGCAAGCATACCCCATGATGAACGCAGCAGACGGCACTGTCCTCGACAGCTCCACGAGCAAGGCCGACGCAGCCACACGCCACTTCGGACACAACGAAGCAGCCGACATCCTCTCCGCTCAGGACGTGGTTGACAGATACAACGCCAAGGAGGACAGGACCGACCCAGCTCAGCCCAGGAGAACGCGCCACGTCAACAACTTCGCCAGCATCTACGAGCTCACCGACATCCTTCACAAAGCGAGACCTCACCGCGCACCAGGACCAGATCGTGTATCCGACGACTTCTCCAAGATCGCCCCACGGCAGATGGCCCGACACATGCATCCGATCATCACCAAAGCGGCGCTCTTCTGCAGGGAGGGCGTAGCTCTCAAGGGGTCCAGGATGACGTACTTCTGGAAGGGCAAAGGCAGCGAGGAGGACCTGAACAACCAACGGTCAATCACGTTAGCCAACACCGTCATCAAGCACCACTACAGATACATCAGACAATGCATGAAGGACCTCATCCCCACGATGCTCTTCTCCACTCAGACGGGAGGCCGACACCACTACAGCACGGACATCAACCACATGACGATGCGGCTCCTATCCAACACCGCCTACCACTTGAAGCACGACATGGTCATCATCATGATAGACTTGAAAGCAGCCTTCCACAAGGTAGTCAACCAGCTCGTGTACAACTTCACCCAGACCAAGGAGCAGCTGGACGACCTTCTCGCCCACATCGACATCCCCCATGTCATGCTTCCCGCGATTGAGGCCCTCATGACCGACAACGGCATTGTCAACCAACACGTGGACAACCAACACATTGTCGACATGCTCACAGAGGCACACACTGGGACTTGGTTCTATATCGACGACCAGTGCAGCTACGCAGCACCACGACTTGGTACACGCCCTGGCGTACCAACAGCCGACTTCACATTCAACATGCTCATGGCGGACGTCACGCGAGACTACCACGACCACGCCGTCGAGGATGGAGCGACTTTCGACATACCGCATGCCCCACCACGTCTCCGAGCTTGCGACCACAACGCCACACTGTCCTCTACATCCTTCGTAGATGACGTCAAGGCGGCTGCATCCACGGCAGACGGCACCATGATCCATGCACTCATCACCAAGATGTGGGGACATCTCATACGCGCGACACTGCGAAGAGGCCTCCCGATCAACACCAAGAAGTCCAGCTTCATCGTCTACCCCAACACCGTCGCAGGCAAAAGAGCTACACGGACCATGATACGGGACAACCACAGCATCACCGACATGGGGCTCTGCGTCACCATCGCTAGAAGCACCAAGCTGCTGGGCGCGATGTTCAACGACAGGAACGACATGGGCCAGGAGACGGCAGCACGCACCATCGCGCTACGCGAGACAACAGGCCCACTCCGACGCACCTTGTTCCAACGACAAGCCATCTCCATCCAGACTAAGATCCACTACCTCGAGTCATTCGGCTATTCAAGACTGCTATTTAACGCGGGGACATGGCTCATCACAACAGCGCGGGACTACCACAGGATCAACACAGCCTACGTCACTGCGGCTCGACAGGCAATAGGAATTACGCACAAGGCCATGAAGGACAAGCACATCACCAACGAGCAGATACTGGCACGTGCTCAACTACCGAACCTCGAAGACCGACTACGATGGCTACGACTGCGAGAACTTTTGCGACTCATAAAAGGATGCCCGTACGAAACGCAGGCACTCATTGACTACGACATCGAAGTCAACGGCACCTGGACGCAAACCATCAACAACGACATCCACACATGCCGACAGCACTGCGACGGCACCCGCATCACCACCGCACCCAAGGACATCATCGATTTCATCAAGGCTGCACGCAACGACATGCACACGGTCAAGTCTTTTATTACGAGCACCTACAAGCGCGCACAAGACTCATCCTCCGACCGAGCAGCGCAGGACCAGCTGCGGGCAGACCTATCGCTAACGGCAACAGCACTGGGAGTGCCGCCACTACCCCGACAAGCAGGAACCACGACACCAGCACCAGCCAGAGTTATGTGTTACCATTGCGGTGCTACATTCAAGACCAAAGCAGCACACAACAAGCATGTCTACGCCGTCCACCAGGACAAGCACACCATAGACAACTACATCGTCGGCGACACCTGCCAGGTATGCTTGAAGTACTTCTACACCGCGAACAGACTTACCAAACACGTCAAGTCGTCACACCAGTGTGCAGCCACACTGATGCAGTTCGGAGCGAAGCCGCCAACAGAAGACATCGACGCGCACAAGGAGGAGACCCGACGCGTACGACGATCCAACCGACACGCTGGGCTTCCAGAAGACTACGCCGAGCGGCCACCCATCCAGCTACATGGGCCAGCACTGGGACCACCAACCCACGCCGACCACGACCACCGACCAATACCAGCCCAAATACCCACCGACGCACCCACCACACAAGACAGCGGACCCAACCGAGCAGACACGGGGATGACCGACATCACAGGAAAGCCCAGCATCGTACTGCTCTTCACCGCCAACCACGACCACACCAGCGCGGTGACCGACGCCCTCCAAGCCACCGCAGACAGACACAGCATCTCCATCGAACTCCACCACCTGCCAACCATGCACCCACCCCAACCTGACCCAACGGCTTCCGACATGGCCACGACACCATACGACCACGCTGCCTTCTGCATCATCGACGCCGACCTCACGACCTTCGACCGCGACCTCAACCTCAGGACGCAAGAGGCACCTTGGGGACGACTGGATCTCACACCCACGCAGCACAGAGCGGTACGACAAGACAACGACAGCATGCGGCACGTCTTACGGACCGCACAGCGGATGATGATGACGCGCACACCTACCATCATCTTGGACAGCAGCCTCCGACACCTGCTGCTACAGGAATACGCATACATCACAACGACGTGCAGCACAACCCTGACCACAGCATTCACTGCTTGCAACTGCCCTGCAGACATCACCACGACAACGACACTGACGCAGGCCATAGAGCAAACACTCCAGCCCACCGCCGACGCATACACAAAGGCACAGACGTGGCACTATGATGGACATGATGGCAACGGCGACCACATCAGCACCGAACGCCGACCCAGCACCGACGATATGTGGCATGCTCGACTGCATCGTCATCCACAACAGCCAGGACCCGACTGCTGGATGTCAGAACGTCCAGGCGCGGTGCTCCTCGAGCCGCGACCTGGATACTCGTCGCCACAAGCCTCGAACTGCCTCGCTTCATCAACCACGTCAGAACGCACGACCGACCACACCACACGTCGTCAGACAACGGAAAACGACATGCCCGTAACAGGGGCACAAGAAGAGCAACGGGGGCAACCACCACGCGATGGCGCCGAGTACGCATGCGAACGAGGCCAACCCCGAGGTGAACGCCCCCTCGAGGAGGACGACCGATACGGCGGACACATGGGCGACTTCTGCGGCCCCCCGAACGACAACCACGGCGAGCACCACCCCGCGGAGTACAGGTTGGTGACCACCCCCTCGCGGTGAGCGTGCCGGCCCCCAGGAACGGACCTGGGGGCGCTGGCGGCCGCGAGAGGGGAAGAGACCACCTTCATCCTCTGACACCTGGGCCCGCGGGGCGCCCCCCCCCCCCCCTAGTAGGTTGTGGGCCCCCCCTCCGTTCCTTTCTCGCGCCCATGCAGGCTTTGTTTCTCTCCTGTTGAGGGGTGGGGGCCCACAACCCTACAATACATTTGCCCCCCCACTACCACCACCTCCGCGTCTTTCGAGCGAGGAGGAGTACGTACTCCACTATGGAGGTGGTGGTCGGGGGGTGGCGGGCCCAGTACAAACCTAGGCCCGCCCCAGCGCCTGGACCCTGGCTCCGCTTTCCCCTCCTCCTCGGCCCTTGAGGTCCCTCCCAGGCCCCTGTGGCTCCTCTCTCCCCCGTCTGCGGGCCAGGTTTCCAGAGGCGTTTTGAGGCCCCCTCCTGAGGCCCCTCCAGAGGATCTCAGAGGCAGGGGGTCGTGCGTCGCGCCGCGCGATCGGGCGCGCGCGCGGCGCGGGCTGCGGCGGACAAGAACCGCTTTGCCCGCAGTGCCGCAGGAGAAGGAGGAAAAGGAGGAGGCGGAGGAGGAGGAGGAGAAGGAGGAAGAGGAGGAGAAGGAGGAAAAGGAGGAGGAGGAGGAGGAGGAGGAGGAGGAGGAGGAGGAGGGGGGAGGGAGGAGGAGTCTTTGAAGGGGCCCAGGCCCCACATTCTCGCAAACCTCCCCGGGACTTGCCGCGGTTCCCCGTGGGGGCATCCCTGCGTGCCCCTTGGGCGCCCCCGCGTCTCCCCGCGTGCCTTCTCTGAGGCCCAAGGGAGGCCCCAACACGGGGCAAGAGGGCCCGAAGAGGGCCCGAGGACGATCCGAGCGGGCCCCGAGTCGCCGAACGATCGCTCCAAGACGCTCGGCCTCCAAGACGCCCCAGGAGGCCTCCAAGAGGCCCCCCCCTAGAGGGCCCCAAGAGGCAAAATCGTTGAGTTTCCTTTGGTTTGTGAGGGTGTCTGGCTGTCACGCCATTTCTGTTGCCCGACGCTCCAGGACGGTCCAAGAGGCCCCGAAGACCACCCCGAGACGTCCCACGAGGCCTCCAAGAAGGCCCAAAAACTGCCTGAGAGTGCCCTAAAACGGCCCAAGAGGCGCCCAAGACGGCCTAAGATGGCCCCAGGACAGCCCCAAAAGGGGCCCAAGAGAGGGAACACAAAGCGAAAATCCGAGCCTTCCGCCCCAAGAGGCCCCCATGAGGCCCCAAAATGCGCCCAAGAGGCCCCACGAGCCCCCAAGAGGCCTCAAGAGGTCCCCAAGAGGCCCAAGAAATACCCCAAGTGGCGCCAAAACGGCCCCCAAGAGGCTTCAAAACTGCCTCCAAGAGGCCCTCGAGAGGCCTCCCACGAGAACCGAACGAACATCCAATAGGCTTCGTACCCACAACCCAGGCACTGTGGTGGGATGGGCAGAAGGCAATTCGATATACTGGAATTTTCCAGTCGCGACCGACGAGATCGGTCGCTACCGGTGTTGCTTCCAATTCTGGAATCGGTCGCCACCGATCTGCTTCAAAAAATCTGTCGCGACCGATCAATCGCCATCGACTTGTCGCCATCGGTCGCGATAGACTTGGAGTGCCGATCGGTCGCCACCGATCGCGACCGACAAAATGTGGTATCCAATGATCTGGGCCCCTCTGACTGGAACTACCGCCACCCGAAGAAACACCACTTACGGAAGACTCGGTTTAGTGATTATGGTTTATTTCTTGGGTTTGGAGGCCCAATCACTGACTGGCTCCCCTTCACCAGATCCCTAGAGATTTCCGTCTGGACGCCCGAAGTGGGTACGAAAAATATGGGCACGCTGACCAACAACAAATGTAGACCAACACCGAGAGCGGCCGCTGTCAAACGAGCAACGACCGCCACGACGCCGACAGCGAATCCTGCACAGAATGAGCAACAACTACTGTTGGGCTTTGCACCCATCATCAGGAATTTACTGACCCGGGTCAATCCAAATTCGGGTCAGTCAGGCCTTGCAGGATCCTGCAGGATCCTACACCCAAGCCTGGGTCAGTGCACCCCTGGCCCTGCAGGATCGTGCAAGATCCGGCGCTCTGACCGACCCCCGTTTGCACTGACCCCCGTCTCTCGAGCCTAGACATCCTTGCCTGGGGCGCACAGGGACATACCATTACGACATGTCCTCCTTGGAGGCGCGCGTCCGACCCGACCCTACAGTATGCCCACTGCAGCATATCGTTCCCCGAGCGGTGTGGCCAGCGAGCGCCCGCCACGACGCACGTACTGTGAGATTTCTCGGTGCGCGCATCGCCCCTGGGGGGGGGGGGGGCGACGCACACACAGCATTGAGTACTCCAGATTTCGTAATAAAAGGGAGGGGGTCTCATTTCGGGGGGGGTCTCTTCCAGGCTATCTTGGAGGGCCTGGGGGGGTCTGGGGACGATGTTTTGGAGGGTTCTCCCACGGGGGGGGGTCTAAAACTTCTCTCTGGGAGGGTTGAGACCCCTCCCTTTTATTACGAAATCTGGAGTATGGGGGGGGGGGGCGCCGATGCTCCGCCACCATCTGGCCCCCCCCCCCCCCCGCAGCCGAATCCCTCCGCCGAGCCCACCCGCCCCCAGCCCCGGGCGGCACGCGGCGGTCCTTCTTGGTGCCCGGGAGGCGCACGGTGGCGCGCTGCCTCCCGTCGGGGAACTTCTCCTCGGACGCCCGGCGCGGAGGAGGGGGCGCGGCCCCGCTCCCCCACGGAGGGGGGGGAGGGGCTGGCTCTGGCTCTCCAGCCCCCCCCCCGCCCCCTACGAGGGAGGAGGGAGGGCGGAGGAGGGCGGAGGAGGGCGGAGGAGGGAGGTGAAGGTGAAGGGGGGAGGGCGCGGGGAGGAGGGGGGAGGGCGTTAGGGGGGGGGGGTGGTGGGGAGTGGGGGGGCGGAGGACGGGGGAGGGGGGGAGAGGGCAGGGAGGAGGGGTGGAGGAGGGCGGAGGAGAAAGGAGGGAGGATCGGACCGGATCGGCAGGAGGAGGCGTCGAGCTCCGCAGCGCCGCGTGGGGGGGCCTCCTGTGGGGGCCACAGGTGTGGAGCTTCAAGCTCCAAAACAAGACTGCCAATACTTCTATCCCGCCCTGCCTGGCGACAAAAAACACCGCGGGCCCAACCGTGCACCCTGGCCGGGGGCTCAAGATTTACGCCCCGCAAAATCAGCAGCGAAGCTTCCTCCCAGCCCCTGATACGTACCTCCACCTCAATCCCTGCCCCCCACCCCTCAGCACTAGGGCGAATGCCCGCACCGTGCATCGTGCGGCCAGGGTCCGGTCCCCTAGAGGGAAGGGAGCACCTGGCCATCGCTCGGACGTCCGTTCCCTGTGCTTTTTTCGGCTTCGTGCGTGGTTTTTCCACCAAATGATCAAGGATGCTCCTCGATGGTCCTCGCCGAAGGAAAAGTGCACACGTCCGAGCGATGCCAAGGCACAGGGGGGCGCGCGAGGAGCGGGTAGAGTGAGCAGCGATACATCATACAACGCGGATTTGCAATGGGATTTCAGCGATGACAAGCAGCAACCTGAACCTCAGCGCTACAGGCTGTTCCTTGGACAGGCGGAGGCTGGCAAAAAGGCGTTGGGATCGCTGCGGACCGAGGGACCGGGGGCGGAGGGAAAGGAGGGGAGAGTGGTATCGTCGTCGGTTCGCTTAGGCATCCCCATCCGCCTAACCACTTTCGCTCGCGATACTCATCGAGGAACGAAAACATCTTCCTCACGGCTCACGGTGTCCGCTCAATCAATGTGCATCGGTCTGCACTGAAGGCATCACTGGAATCTGGTGGGTCGTGCTGGTAGTCGAGCTTGTGTTGTAGGGAATGTGTGCGCCGAATCCTCCGCCAGAGTCCAGGATCATGGCCCTCCTCGAGTCGTCCTCATCGTTGACGGTGGTGAGCACTTGCGCCTGCACCCCGAACTTGAAGCAGCCCACGCCCGAAGGGCAACTGGGGTCGCAGACGATCGGCAGCCTCTCGCTGATGCGGGGAACTAATACTGCCGCGCCCGAAGGGCAACTGGTGTCGTAGACGATTGGCAGCCTCTCGCTGATGCACGGAATCTCGTAGCCGCTGCACAAACCTTGCGGGCGCCTACGTCTGGCGGGGGACCTAATCCGCAGCGTGGGGCGGTACTGGAAGAGACACCGCCGTCCGAGCCCGGCGGACGGCTGGGGGCTAAGGGAAGTAGGCCTGCCCCAATGGAATGGACACACCTCAGAGCCGCATGAGGGAGGAGGAGGGAGGAGGGCGAAGGAGGGAGGGGGGCGGGAGGAGGAGAAGGGGAGAGGGAGAGGGGCAGGACGAAAGGTGGGAGCGCTCGCGCCACATCTGACATCCTACCTCCCATCCCTCCCATCCCTTCAGATTGCAATGATTTGTTATCCATCCTTCAACGGGTGTCAGAGCGGACCAGAAACACCCCAACCGTGTTGGGCGAAATCTGAAAAGAGGAGGTGTGCGTGTGTGTGCATTGGGTGAGGCGGTGGCGGATGAGCGGGAAGATCAGCAGGAGGCGGCGAAGAGGGATGAGGAAGGAGGAGGACGTGGAGGAACTGCAGCAGCAGGAGCAGGGGGACAAACGGAGCAGCAGGAGGGCCAGGGCGAGGCGGGGAAGGAGGACAGGGAAGGGGGCAACGCCGACGAGGAAGCCACCGGATCCAGCAGTGCAGCCCGCGCCGGGGCGGGAGCGCCACCCTGAGAGCGGCGGCAGTGCAGCGCCGATGCCGAGATGGGGCCGGCGCTGCAGCGGGGGGGGGCTCCTCCTGGGAGGGCCGAGAGGGGTCGGATGGGAAAGCACACAGAAGAGCACACCACTCGCGCGCTTGGACTCCGTGGATAAGAAGGCAGCCCGCGGAGGGCGGCACGCCACTCTCGGGACGTCCTCGGGGAAGAGAGAGAGAGAGAGAGAGATATATATATATATAGTAGTACTCAGATGGAAACATGTAGATGTGGCCCCCGCGTCCTGTCCACGGTATCCTCCAGGTCCTCTCGGCCTCCTCCCCAAACGAAGGAAGAATATGGTGAGGAGGAGGAGCAGCAGCAGCAGCAGGCGGAGTGTTTTTAGATTTAGCTCTCCGCCACCACTGGTGAGGAGGGTGGGATGGGGTGAGGAAGCAACTCCTGGGAGGTCTTCGCAATAATGATAAATCAGAAAATCAAGGTTCGACTGACGCCGATGAAGGAGACATTAAACTGCACTGGCCTGGACTAGGCCCAGAATGAAGCCCGGGTAAGCCTGATCAAGGGACCAAGACGGCAGACTAAGCGGGAGTATGCTGGATTGGGCCGCAAGCTCTCTACCACGGATATGCAAGCGCCGACGCTGAATCCCACCAGCCCTCTGGGCGTATGTGGTTCAACGGACTCTTTCTCTCCTCTTCCTCAACCCCCCCTATTCCCCTTCGGGGAGGAGGCGCGAGTGTGAAGGCTTTAACCTCCAAGGAGTTGCCTTCTAAGGGGGCGGGAGCAGGCTCAGGAGCTGCATCCTAAGACTGACCATCGCTCGGACGTCCATTTCCTGTGTTTTTTGTCGGTTTCGTGCGTGGCTTATTCGCCAAATGATCGAGGATGCTCCTCGATGGTCCTCGCCGAAGGAAAAATGCACACGTCCGAGCGATGCCAAGAAGAGGGAGGGGGCCCCCGAAACACAGCACCTCGACGAGGGTGAGGAGGCGCGGCACAGCACAGCACGGCCCACCGCCGGGGGTGCCGGAGGAGCTGGCCGTGGCACTCGCGATGAAGTTCCCGTGCCCACCAGCACATCCACAGGAGGCTTCTAGCTCGGCTCAGAACTCTACTGAGTATCATTTAACCGATCCCCATGCCTGACAATTCTTCGAGCCCGCCCGGAGCGCTTACGGGCAAGAGTAGTGCATCCCCCAAGGCGATGAGAGGAAGCGATTCTTCGAGCACCCCGGTGGCTCCTGTGGAGGAGTCAGGGGGCTCCTCTCCACGCATGCGGAATCGAGCAGGCAAGCAGCACGCTGGCCGTGACCGATGCTAGCGCACCTGCAGCGGACGAGCGTGGCGGTGTCATCACCGCTGCATGCTAATTCGGTGGTCCTGGGGACCAGAAGCTATCAGGAAGAGGACGGCGACGAAGTCGAGACAAGGATGAGGAGGAGGAGGAGGAGGAGGAGGAGGAGGAGGAGGAGGAGGGATGGGGAACGGGAGGAGGGCGAGGAGGAGGGAAGGAGGAAGGAGGGGGGGGTAGAAGGTGCTCGAGTGCTGCTGGAAATCTACTGGGCTGAAGGGTGCCCTCCTCCTGCCCCTCCGACCACCTGCTCCTCCTTCCTCCTTCCTCCGTCCTCCCTCCTCCTCGACCCTCCTTCGACCTCTCCCTCCCTCCTCCTTCCTCCTTCCCCCTTCCTCTTCGATCCTCCTCCTTCCTCCGCCCTCCTTCCTCCTTCCTCTTCGATCCTCCTCCGACCTCTCCCTCCCTCCTCCCTCCTGCCCTCGGCCGCAGGCTGGCAGCACGGACGACGAACCCGCGGACCCTGCAACCGGGCGCCACCTCCACGGATCGGGGCAGGCACTCCCCGAGACGCGCGGGGCCAGTGCCGCCTGACAGTGGCGACGATGCGTGCCGACCCCGTGCGGAGACGGGACCCGTCGCTACTCCGCGCGCCTTGCTCTACGGTTTTGGGGGAAGCCATAAGAGGACGATGCCGCTACCCTCGAACCTCTCCTGGTGTGCGCTCTGACCAGGATTTTGAAGCGAATCCAGCCGCGGCGATCAGGGCCTCACAGGAGACTCAGAAAGGCGAAAACGAGGGAAGGGTAGCGGTACGGGAACCTTCCCCTCACCTGAGTTTGCGCTACATCGATCTCCCTCCCCCTCCCCCCTCCCCCTCCCCTCCTCCTCCTCCTCCTCCTCCTCCTCCTCCTCCTCCTCCTCCACCTCCTCCTATCCTCCTCCTCCTCCTCCTCCTCCTCCTCCTCCTCTCCTCCACATCCTCCTCCTCACTCCTCCTCCTACCTCCTCCTCCTCCTCCTCCTCCTCCTCCTCCTCCTCCTCCTCCTTCATCCTCTCCTCCTCCTCCTCCTCCCCCTCCTCCTCCACCTCCTCCCTCCTCCTCCTCCTCCTCCTCCTCCTCCTCCTCCTCCTCCTCCTCCTCCTCCTGCTCGCCCCGCGTCGGCGGCGTCCGAGGTCTCGATGAGCATGCGTCTGTCCTGCGCGGCGCCACTCCCTCAAGAGCAAGAGGGGGAAACACTACAGTATACACATACGCTATAAAATCTTGCGATTCCCCAGCCAGTGCTTGCACTGGAGGGGTCCTCGCGGGTAATTCCTGATGAACGATTTGGCGGAAATTCTGGCCCGATTTCTGTGGGCGGCTGGGTTCCCGGGTTCCTGGTTCCAGCAACTCTGGGCCGATTTGGGTAGGCTGCCGGTCCTCAATCGGGGGTAGTCTGGCATGCAATGTAAGAACTCCCGGGTGTCCTGATTCTGGGGTTCCTTGCATTGCAAGGTTGGCTGGGTTCCCGGTTTTGCGGTTCGGTGGGCAGCTGGGCTCCCAGGCTACCAGGGTTCCCGATGCTGGGGGCTCCAGAAATGTATAGCTTGGTGTGGTGGGTTTCTGGAATTCCCGATGTCTTGGTTGTGGCCAAGCGCCTGGGCCTCTGATCGTAGAGGGCACAGCGGGTCGTTACCTGCAGAGTTGCGAGTCAAGTTCATACCGCCTAAATGCTGCTTAGGCTCTCCTGTTGGCGTGACCGACAAGCCTCGGGAACCCTTCGTCGATCGTTGCGGGTCGTCTTTGGGCACCCCAGGAGCTTCCGTGGGTCCCTGGGGCCCTCGGGGAACAGGAAAGCTCTGCGTGGGCACCTGCTGGCACCTGCTGTCCCCCACGCAGGGGTGGAGAGCGGGCGGCTCGACCGCCAGACCTCTCTCTCCGCCGGGTCGCCGCCGACAGCGGAGGAGCTGGGCGGCGGAGCTGCGAGTTGCGAGCTACAGCCAACCCGTATCAGGAGGATGCGCGGTGCGGGTGCGAGGGCCTCGGAGGCCCATGTGAGCGGTCTTTCGAACGAGGCCGGCCAGAGAAAGACGCCAAGCTTGGGCCGAAGGGGCAAAGATGCAAGGGTAGCCTTGGGAAGGCTGCCCATCCTCGCTGTGCGGGTTGACCGCACGAGGCATCCCACGCAGCGGTCGAACCTAACCAGGAGCGACGAATCTGCTCAGCCCTGCTGAGCTGCGTTGGCCGCGTGCTTGCCTCCAACATGGTGGGAGACTCTTGCCTCCGAGGCCCCACCTCACCTCAACAAGGTCGACCACGCTCACGCAACTGGGCAGGAGCAGGAGGGAGGAGGAAAAAGGGAGAAGGCGCGTGGAGGAGGGAGGAGGGTGGCAGGGTGGAAGGGGTGAGAGGCTAGTTCAGACTGGGCCTGCTGTGGTCTAGGGCGCGCACCCTGGGATGGCGATGTCACCTCCCATTTGACGAAGCCACTGAAAGCCTCAAGAGGCCTAGAATGGACAGAACAAATCCAATCACCACGATCCTCGCTCATCGTTTCTGCACCCCGTTCCCCCTCCTCCTCGTCCCCCTCCTCCTCGTCCGCCTCCTCCTCCTCCTCCTCCTCCTCCTCCTCCTCCTCCTCCTCCTCCTCCTCTTTCCTCCTCTCCTCCTCCCTCCTCCTCTTTCTCCTCCACAATCCTCCTCCTCCTCTTCTCTCCTCCCTCTCCTCCTCCTGCCCCCGCTGCTCCTGCTGCTCCTCCTCCCTCCTCCTCTCCTCCTGCTCCTTGCTGCCTGCTCTGCCTCCTGCTCCTGCCTCATCCTCGTCCCCTTTCCTCCTCCTCCTCTTCTTCCTCCTCCTCCTGCTGCTCCTCCTCCTCCTGCTCCTCCTCCTCCTGTCCTCATCTCCTGCTCCTGCTCCTCTCCTGCTCATACTGCTGCTGCTGCTCCTCCTCCTCCTTCCCTCCTCCTCCTCCTCCGCCTCCTCCTCCTCTTTCCTCCTCTCCTCCTCCTCCGCCTTCCCTTCCTCCTCCTCCTCCTCCTCATCATCATCCCTCCTGCTCCTGCTGCTGCCCCTCCTCCTCCTCCTCCTCGGTCCTCCTCCTCACTCCAGCTGCTCCTCCTCCTTCTCCTCCTCCTCCTCCTCCTCCTCCTCCTCCTCTCCTCCTCCTCCTCCTTCCTCCCCTCCTCCTCCTCCTCGACCCCACCTCCTCCTCCTCCTCCTCCTTCACCTCCTCCTGCTCCTCCTCCTCCTCCTCCACCTGCTCCGCCTCCTCGCTTCTCCTCTCTCCTCCACCGGGCTGCAAGCGGCTGTCCGCGCCCGTGCCCATTCTGATAGGCGAGTTCAGCCGCAGCGCCTCGGCGACGGGAGTGGGGCGAGCCCAGCCGGAGCGGGTCTCTTCCCCGTCGCCTCGTCATCGTCGTCGTTAGTCCTCGGTCTGCGTCCCCCTCTCCTGTCTCCTCCTCTTGTACGCCGTCCTCCTCGGCCTCCTCGACCTCCTCGGCCTCCTCCTCGGCCTCCTCCTCCTCCTCCTCCTCCTCCTCCTCCTCCTCCTCCTCGTCCTCCTCCTCCTCCTCCTCCTCCTCCTCCTCCTCCTCCTCCTCCTCCTCCTCCTCCAGTCTCCTCCCCCATCTGTCTTCCTTTGAACAAAACCTGGTCGGACAAGAACGGGAAACGCCGACTTTGTCCAGTGGGCTCGTAGGGGCACACGGCGACAATGAGGACGACGACGAAGAGGCGGCGGACGTCGAGGATGGCAGCGTGGATGACGGGTGGGGCAGCGAGAGGAGCAGAAGGACAAAAGCGCGCTGGATGCGCGTGCGGGGAGGGGGGGGGGGCGGCGCTCCCTGCCGCGCGAGCGCCAGGCACGCCGAGAGACGCCTGCGGGGGCTCACAGTGCGGCGGATGCCTGCAGCGGAGCCGGGCCCTACAGGGGCATCCAGCAGTGCCCCAGCGTGGATCGGGCCCGTGGGTGCACGCGAGTGGGTTCGCACTGGGTCGCAGAGTTGGCGACGACAGCGCCAGATTCTCGTCCCCGGGACCTCCCTTCAGCCACTCGCTCCGCTCATGCGTGGAATGCTGCGCCGAAAGCTCCTCGGCTTGAGTCGAACTTCAATCGGGCAAAGCTCCTCGGCTTGAGTCGAACTTCGATCGGGCTTGCGTCGAGCTGCACTCGAGAGCCAGAGTCGAGCCAGAGTCGAACTGGACCAGAACAGATCTGTTATGGCAGGCCCAAAGGTTGGCACCAACACCGAAGTTGGCGGCGTGCCTCAACCGAGGAGAGATGCTCCCGATCTCGGTGATGGTGGTAATACTCTGGCTTCCCAGGCGGCCGAACTATTGCCACCAACACCGAAATCTGTGATCCTCTGCCCCCGGTGGGCGCGCCCCCCCCGTTTTGGTGCTGGTGCCAAACTCGAAGCCTCCAATGTCAGGTGGGCCCCCCCAAGTGAACCCTCGACAGAGCTGACGACGACAGAGGCCGCGCGCCACGACGTCCACCACCCGCACCAGCTTCTTGTGCTCGGTGGCGTCGAGCATGAGGCGCGAGGCGCCGCTGTTCACCTCGCGCGCCGCGCGCGGGCGGCCCTCGGCAGAGGAGCGGAGGGAGCGAGGACCGGAGGGAGCGAGCCCCGAGCGGCGAGCGCGCCCACATCCGCGCCCTCGCGGTCGCAGGCCTGGAGGTTGACGCCAGCACCAAGATCGGCGGTGTGCCTCCACCGAGGGGAGACGATCCCAATATCGGTGACGGTGGTGATGTTTTGGCTGCCAAGGTGACCGAATTTCTTGCCAGCAGCACCGAAAAATCTAGGACCATCTTCCCCCTGTGGAGACAACCCCTCGTGTTGGTGTTGGTGCCCATTCCTAGGCCTCCAATCGCGGTCTGGATGCCGTGGCGCGATCCCGCGGACGCGCAGTCGCACGCGCGCGTGCGGCGCTGGGGGCCCTGCGCGTGCAAAGTGCTCCGTGTCCGCGGGGTCGCGGCCCAGGGGGCCCGGCCCGCGCAGCCGCGAATGCGGAGCCGTGTCTTGCCCACGAGGGTGAGCGAGCGAGATCGGATCGGAGCCGGCCCAAGTCTCGTCGGGGTGGAACCAGCGGTCTCATCGCAAGCCGGACTGGATCCTGCTTCAGTGAGCAGCTCCTGGGAAGCCTTCGCAAGAGCGAGTAGGGGCTACTTAAGCCGCGTGAGGGGGGCGTGAAGCCAGTCTGGCCCAGACAATGTCCAGGATTGCGCGGGATCGCGCGGGCTTAAGCGGAACGGAGCGGGGTCATGCCCGACTGCGTGGGCCCGTTTCCGACCACGGATATACCAGCTCCGATGCTGAACTTGACCTCTGAGGCCCCCGAGCGTGAATCCGCACGCCCATGGGCAGGTTGGGGCTATCAGGCCCCTATTGGCGATCCATGGGCGATGGGGGGTCGATGCAGCCCCCCTTCTGCCTCTCCCCCCCCCCGGGCCTCGCGGGCCCCACTCCCCGGAGAGAGCCCTTCTCCTTCGCCCCGCAGGCCCCGAGCACTGTCGCAAGAAACCCTACTCCTGCGGCCCGAGGAAATCCCAGAGGGCCCCGAAGAGGAGTTCCGTGGAGATTCGGCTACACGTAAGAGTGACCCTGGGTAAGCGTGACCTTTGGTGCGCGGCTTTTGGGGGGGGGGGGGCGCGGGGAGGCCAAATCCAGGCGCGCTAACCGCTGCTGCCGCTTCGCGTTCGGCCATCTGGGGGCCCATCTGTGCCCGCGCCGAGGGTCACTCCGGCGAAAGGTCACTCCTACGTCGAGTCGAGCGATGGCCTCACGACAGCCCACCCCCCACCCGGGGAAGCTCGCTTCTCCCCCTCCTCCCTCTGCGCGCCCCCCTCGTTGCCCCCGATGGGCGGGGCGGGAGTGGACCTCTCTGCCTCTCGGGAGGCACACCGCGGGGGGGGGGAGGCAGGAGAGCGGAGGCGGCAGCAGCGCCCCGACGGGTGCCCACGGCAGCAGGCGCTGGGAGCCCGCGGCAGCCACAGCCACACGCGGCCACGCGCATGCTGCTAAGACGACGCCAGGACGAGCACCACTTCGGGGGGCATCAGGCGCCGCGGCCCCTCTCGGAGCGTCCCGCGAAACGCTCAGCGAGCGCTTCGGAACGCTTTGGAGCAGACTTCTTGTCGTCCCTGCCCGGTCCGGCGTGCGCGCGTCGGTGCAGCTGCCAGGCCCGACCTTCGCTCTGGCCCCGTGCGCTGGCAGCTGGGGGCGCGCGTCGGTGCAGCTGCCAGGCCCAACCTTCGCTCTGGCCCCATGCGCCAGCAGCTGGGGATCCACCGACACGGGTGGATGCAAACCTGGGCCCGTCGGGCTCTGCAGGATCTCCTGCGGGATCTCCTGCGGGATCCCGCGCGCCAGCCCGGGCCCATGCAACCGTGGCTTTGCAAGATCCTGCAAGATCTGTTAAGAGGCATCTACTGGGAGGTCTTCGTAGGAAGGACCATGGAGGAGTAAGCCCCGTTGGGGGGCTGCTACTCCGAATCAGGCCGCGGACTCGGCGGCACCAAGACGGACTCAGCGGGATTACAAGCCAGATTGAGCGGGCTTTCGGACCGGGGCAAACTATCAGATACTTGACCTCCCAGGAGTTGCATCCGAAGATCTGAGGCTCTGGCTGACCCCGTTTGCATTGGCCCCCGTGACTAGACCAGCTCCCCAGATCCCCGACGTCATGATTTTTTCATGACGCGATAATTACCCAGAGGTCCGGACCCACTCGCCGGGATCGGTTCTTCATCCCGAGTCGTTTTTTGACGGTCCCGAGGCCCGGTGAGCCCCCAGAAGCCGAAAATATCGGGGATGGACAAACCCCCCTTTAGTCAAACGTGGTTTAGTGAAAACGACCTGAGACCCAAACCTGGCGGGCGCAAGCCTGGAAAATAACGGCCACGGCGCCCTCTCGAACACCGTAAACGGACAATTCACTACTCGACGTGTCACTATTGGGGGTTCTGTCCACCCCCGAAAATAGCGAAAAACCTCCCGTCGTGATCTTTTCCATGACCCGAGGGGGTCTGGGTCCACGGAGCCCCGTCTTCGGCGCGCCGGCCACCCCTCCTCCCCCGCGGGCCTCCGGCGGCCTTCGGCCGCGTGGGGCGGAAGGGGTGCAATCCTTTTTTTTTGCAATCCTTTTTTTTTGCAATCCTTTTTTTGCAATCCTTATTCTATTTGCAATCCTTTTTTTTGCAATTTGTTTGCATTTTTTCTGCAATCCTTCATTTCTTTTGCAATCCTTCGTTCGGGGGAGGGCCAGGCGCCTCCGCGGCCAGCTGCTCCACGGTCTTGGCCTTGCCCTTGCCGAAGACGGCGGTGTCGATCCGGTGCTCCTGCGGCCCCGCCCCCCCGCCCCGCTCCCCCAACAGAAATGCCGCGAGCGCCGCTGCACTCCGCTGCGCTCAGGTCGGGCATGCCCTCCTACAGGCGGATTGTTCAAGAAAAATACAAAGATTCAAACAAAGAGCCAGAAACGAACACGACAAATCGTCACCCGACTATGTTTCATGTACTTTTGGACTCTTTTTCCCGGTGCAGGCACATGCCCACAACTCAACGCCACCCCACTTATACGAGGATGCGATGTTCCCAATCCCAGCGTGTTCCCTCGACGCCCGACTCGGTGATCCGCTGACCCGGGTCAATCTAAACCCGGATCAGTTGGGCATTGCAGGATCATTCAAGATCCTGCACCCAAACCCGGGTCAATGCGAAGGATCCTGCAAAATCCTGCAGGATCCTGCACCCAAGCCCGGGTCAGTGCGACCCTGGCCCTGCAGGATCCTGCGAGATCGGGCGCTCTGGCTGACCCCCGTTTGCATTGACCCCCATCGTGAGGCTCCCGACCGACTCTGCCGAAGCCACCGCCGGCGTCGCCGACGCACCGGCAATGCACCGGCGATGCGGCGCGAGATCCCCCGACGCCAGCAGCGCGGGCCCCATCCTGGGAGGCCGCGGTCGGGGCCGCCCGAGCCGCGGAGGCACCACAGATGCGAGGCGGTGGGCTTGTCTTTCACCACCACCACCACCACCAGAAGTAGACCTCCTTCGCTCCTCCAACTCCTGGTGGTGGTGGTGGAAAACAAGCCCATCACCCACCGCCTGGGAACCGACGCCCTGGTGCCCCGGCGGGCGGTGGACATGGATAGTTACGTCTTGGCCCCCAGGGGCCCGACTATAGATCCATGTCCACCGCCCGCGCCGAGGTACCCGAAGGCTTGATCCTCCAGGCGGTGGCCATGTGTGAGTTCCCGCCTCCGAACAAATCAGATCGGCGCATGGCTGGCCCCGGACTGCCCGCAGGATCTGGTGCAGGGCTGGACCTAAACGGGGTTTCTGGCGATTTCGTGGGCTGGTTTACAGAACGAGAACGAAAAGCACCGTCGTCGGGGGCGGCAAAGAGGGGGGTGTCAAAGAGGGGGGGTGCAAATCATGACCGGCGGCATGTGCGCGGCCCAGCGGGGGGGACAGGGACGTAATGAAACAAGAAGAGGCGCCATGACGTCTGGGGAAATATCATGGCCCCCGCCATGAGATCCACCCCCCCCCCCTAGTCATCACCCCCCTCGTTTCCGTCCCCGACGTCGTCGGGGACGCCGCCGCAGGCAGCCCCCCGAGAGTGCCAGGCGCCACAGGGGCCTCGACGCCTGGGCGGGCGCGTGCGGGCGCAAGTGGCCTGGGTGTGCAGCCCGGTGCCTCTCTGCCCCGCCCCTGCCGCAGCCGCTCCTCCTGCCCTCCCCCTCCCTCCCTCTCTCTCTCTCTCGTTCGCTCCGGCGTCGCTCCCCCTCGAGGATCCTGTCCCCAGAAATCCGGCGTCCTGCTCCCTCGAGGCGGGCGGGGCCCCAGGGAGCACCCGACGCCATCCCCTGAGCCTCAACCAGTATATGATGGCCCTGGAGCTCGATGGCGGCCTCCAGACGCCCGAGACCGCGGAGAAAAACTCGAGCTGAATCTTCCTAAGCCGCCAGACGTCTGAGTCTGGGTCACTCCAGGTGAGGAGGAGGGCCTCCCGAAAGGAGGAGGGGCAGCGGCCACGGACTTTGACTATTTCTCAGCAGAAGTAAGCGAACAGTGAGCACTCTGCGCAACTTTGCAACGCGCTGCAATCGCCGCGCCCCGCGACCGGGTGCCACACGGAGACCGCGCCTTGCAGGACCCGTGCCGCCCCAGCGGTAGAAACGGCATCACCGTCCCGAACTCGGGCAGTGCTGCTCGAATTTCAACCACTTTGGTGTCTGTTTCACAAGAGCCTTCGTGGCCCCGAGCGCTGTCCGATTTGGGCCCGGTTCGGACCAGATTTGGAACACCTTTGAGACCGGGTTTGGGCCTGATTTGCCGCTTCGCAAGGGAGACGAGAGGGGAACCAGGGGGAGCAGGGACAGGAAGGGCGAGGAGGAGCAGGAGCAAGGCCTCATGCGGTCCAAATGGTCCAAACGCAAGAAAAGCTGCCTTCAAGGTCGCCGCCCAAGGCTCCCGGAAACGCACACACACATTTGAGCAGGGACCGAACGTCCCGACATTGCCACAGGCCTACCACGAAGTCTTCTTAGAGCCCAGACATGTTCCCAGAACAAAAACAGCGTTCTGAAAAGTAGCCCGATGTGTTAAGGCAAGACAGTCTCAGCCAGAAGTGTTCTAAGAACATCTGGTGCAGACCAACATAAAGACAGCTCCTTAGAACAGCCTGTGGTGGGCCTAAATGGGCAACCCGGGACGCCTGGCCACTGCTGGAGGCAGCGAGCCCTACTTCTGCAGAGACATCTGGAAGAGGGTGGGCCGGTAATGCTCGAAGATGCAGTGGGCGCGGCGCTTCTGCCCCTCCGTGAAGCCCACCATGCACGCGTCCGGCGAGTAGTCCATGAAGTTGTGGACCGGGGGCTCGGCCTCGCCGCAGGCGTCGTCCAGGACGCAGTCGTAGTGCGGCAGCCGCTCGGGCGCCGTGTCCGCCACGAAGTCGCCGTGCCCCCACGCGCCGCAGCCGTTCTCGAAGGTGTGGTAGAGGCCGAAGGCGTGCCCGCTCTCGTGCACGACGGTGTCCCCCTCGTCGTACGCCATGTCGGTGTTGTGCCGGCTGGCGTAGCCCTTGAACCCAACTGCCGACACCACAACCATCTGATCATGGCTGTTCTCAGGGACGTTGAAGGGGAACTCCGTCTGACCCAGGACGCCAGATTCGTCGTTTGTGATGATGACGACGGTGAAGTACTTTGCTGCGTCTTGATTATACTGGTACAAAATCTCCGGGCTCACGAACCCACGCTTGGCACAGTCCGCGTCGGTCACGATCTTGACATCTACAAGCTTGAAGCTAATCTGCATGTCCTCGGACACTGGATGGCCTGAGTCGAACATCATGCGCGTCCAGGGCGAGTGCCCACCGAACGCTTGGTTGACCCAATCGTTCTGCTCCCGCACCATCTTCTCGGTGAGGCTGTCGTCATCGTCCGACTTCCGGCAAACGACGTACCTCGTTGGAATCTCAAGCCTCTGGGTAGAGGGCACCTCAGGCAGCTTGTCGGACATGCCGCACGGGGTCAGCGACCCGTCTGTGGCGCTCCCCCGGCGCATGACGGCGTGCCTGTGCGGCTTCGCATTCTCTATGTGGAAAGACCACTGGTCCGGAAGCCCGACGTGGCCCGAGGTCTCGTAGACCTTGCTGCAGGGATGAACCGAAACGGTGTTGTTCGTTTTCGTATTGTTGTTGTGTTTCCCTCGTTTGGTCTTCAATCCACCTCTGCTGCCAAACGAAGTCAAAACGAAAACGGCCCACGAGATCGCCGAAACACCGTTTAGGTCCAGCCCTGCCTTGATGCTGCCCTCGCTCCCGCCGACGCTGGCCACCCTGAAGCAGCCCCGCGAGCCGCGCAGGGTGCCCTCGCCGCAGGAGGACGGCAACCTCAGCCCCGAGAGCGCCGTCTCGCTGCAGCTGGGGTAGTACGAGTTGGCGACCATGTCCCTGAAGAGCGCGGGGTATGGGTGCTCCACATGGTTATAGAAGGACGCCCAGACTCTGTCGTTGGGGAGGTAGAGGCACCCGCCCTTGGGCAGCACCGGAGCTCCGGGGTTCGACATCACAAAGTGGAGGATGTGCTTCGAGTGGCTCATGTTGTGAGCTCCATCCAGCAGCTGCCTGGCCGTGCGGTACACCTCCAGGTGCTCCTCGGCCTCCTCTGTTGCTATGCTCCTGTACTTCCTTCTCTGCTCAGGGCGCACATGCTCAGCTTGATTTGTCGGTTCGACATCTTCCTCGTCAAGCAGGAAAGACGGGTGAATCTCCTTCGTGGACAGCGCTTCAGACAGGTCGGTGCACAGGCCGAGTAGCACAACCCCCGCCAAGGCGTGGACCGCCATCGGAACCGGTTACGTATGCAAGTAAGTACGTGTTGCTAGAACTACGGCCACGTCTACGGTTTGACCCTGTCATATTCTTGAGACAAAACGGCGATTGAAGGAGGAGGATTTGGAAGGCGAGGAGGTGAAATGGGAGAGAAAAACCAGAGAAGTACAATGGAATCAGAAGAGGCACAGGCAAATCATTGCCAAATACGCTGTATGATTGAAGGATGATCGAGCTCCATCTTTCGCCATGAGACGAGCACCCGCTAACAGGTAGTGGAGACTGTGGGAACTTGACAAGAAGGACGCTTGCTTGCCACCAGTGGGACCTCCCGACAGGAGGACGAAAGCGGAAAGAAAGTCTGAAGATGTAGATTCGCACGTGCTCTAGAATGACGACGCAGTGTACGTTACTCGAGCTGGCACACTGCAGGAAGGCCCCCGGCCCCTCCGCCAACATCTGCGCGAAGATCTTCGTCTCGCCGGACTCCTCCTTGACGTGTTGCTTGTTGTTCTTCAGGTTCGCCTGCCGGTCGCCCGAACGAATCCCCTCCCTGACAAAAAAGACGGGCGACGACGGCCGACGACCGAACCCGACGACAACGACCGATGACGACCGACGACAATGCGACCGATTACCACGACGACCACCACCAACGACGACGAAGACGACGACAGGGCAGGTCCTGGGCAGGAGATGGAGTTGGTGGGGGCATGGGGAGACTGGAGAAGGAACTGCAGGTTCGTGACGTGACGACAACAACGTTGGCTTCTGACACCGCGTGTGCGAGACGGGGATCTATCCATATTCACCGCCCGGGAACCGACGCCCTGGTGCCCCAGCGGGCGGCGGACATGGGTAATTATGTGTATATATATATATAACCTCATGCCCGTGAGAATAAACACTAGGGGATAATAAAGTTCGGGGTTCAGGGAGAGATAATAAAAGTAGCCCAGCAGACCTCATAATCAAGTTCAGGCGAGCGTGGGGAGAGATAGAAATATAAAAGAAGAAGAGGAGAGTAGAAGAAGAATACGAGGAGAAGAAAAGAATAAGCAGGAAGAAGAAGAGAAGAATAAGAGAAGAAGAGAACAAAAATAACAAACAAAAAAAAGTTTCGAATGTATTAGATTTTATTTACAAACGCTTTGTGAAAATTGATGTTTTTAAGTGCTCGTGTAGGGTAGCTCATGTGCCTCACTTTCCCTGGATACTCAACCCCAGGGATAATCAAGTTCAGGCGAGCGTGGGGAGAGATAGAAATATAAAAGAAGAACAGGAGAGTAGAAGAATAATAAGATGAGAAGGAAATAATAATAATAATAAGGAAGAAGAAGAGAAGAAGAAGAAGAGAAGAAGAGAATAAAAATAAAAAAACAAGTTTCGAATGTATTAGATTTTATTTACAAACGCTTTGTGGGAATTGATGTTTTTAAGTGCTCGTGTAGGGTAGCTCATGTGCCTCACTTTCCCTGGATAATCAACCCCAGGGATAATCAAGTTCAGGCGAGCGTGGGGAGATATAGAAATATAAAAGAAGAAGAGGAGAGTAGAAGAAGAATAGGAGGAGAAGAAGAGAAGAAGAAGTCGTTTGAGTCTGCCTCCCAAAATTATTGGTTTCGCTTGACACATCCTGAAAAAGTGTGATCGCTTCGCTTGATGTTGCTATATCAACATCGCTTGATGTTGCTATCTCAACATAGCGTTTCGAGGTGATAATGAAGTTCGGCCTCAGCGCTCGCCGCCCAATTTGAATTTTGTATAGGGCGACGATAATCAACTCTAAACACTGAAGGGGGGGTCCCTTTATTATCATCGGCATGCGGTTATACTAGAACCATCGCGCGCTTCGCACGCGCTCAAGTTCTAGCTAGCTTCTTGGGGCCTCCTCGGAGCATCCTGGACTGCTTCTTGAAGTCGTCATGGGACCTTCTTGGCATGTCTTCAGGGGCCTCTAAGAAAGAGTTTTGAAGCCTTTTGGGTGCCGTCTTGGGGCCTCTTTTGGGCTTCTTGGGAGCCTCTTGGGGCCTCTTGGGGGCCTCTTGGGGGCCTCTTGGGGCCTCTTGGGGGCCTCTTGGGGCCTCTTGGGGGCTTCCTGGGGGCATCTTGGGGCCTCTTGGGGGCATCTTGGGGCGGAGAGCTTGAGTTTTCAGTTCGCGTTCCCTCTCTTGGGCCCCTCTTGGGGCCTTCTTGGGACCCTCTTGCGCCGTCTTGGGCGGCTCTGGGGCCGTCTCGGGGCTCTCTCGGGCCGTCTTGGGCCCTCTTGGGGGCCTCTTGGGCCGTCTTGGAGCGGTTTGGGGGGCCTCTTGGGCGGTGCTTTAGCGCCGGGAACACGAAACGGAGAGAGTGCAAAAAAACATTGAAAAAACAATGAAAATCCATGATTTTGCCCCTCTCGGGGCGCTCTTCGGCGGCATCTTAAAGGCCTCTTGGGGCGTCGTGGGGGCCTCCGGTGCAATTTAAACGCATCGTGCGTCGACGGAGACCCCTGGACGTCATCTTGGGGGTGTCTCGAGACCGCCTGGGGCCGCCGAGATTGCTGTCTGAGGGCTCCCCGAGGCGATTTTACGCCTCCCAGAGGCGGGCCCGGGCCCCGGGCCCCACATTTGTGGTCGGGGTCCCAGCCCCCGGCCCCCAGACCCGGGTCCCCCCTTATATGTATATATATATATATATATGTATGTACGTATGTATGTATATGTATATGTATGTTTGGCCCCCGGGAGTCCGAAGATGTCCATATCCACCGCCTGCCGAGATCCTCGAAATTAATCCTCCAGGCGGTGGTCCTGTAGAAATTCCCGCCTCGGAGCGTGGACCGTTCCAAGTTGAACAAGAGCGGACCCCCCAGAAATCAACTTGCTCGATGTCGGCCGATGCCGGGCCACTTGATGGGCCTGTCTTCCACCACCACCACCATAAGTCGGAGGGGGAGGCGGTCCTCCTCCTCCTCCTCCTCCTCCTCCTCCTCCTGCTCCTCCTCCTCCTCCTCCTCCTTCCCCCCTCCAACTTATGGTGGTGGTGGTGGTGGTGGAAAACTGGCCCATCACCACTGGCAGCGTTAACCTTGAAGGCCCGCGAGCGGGTCGCTTGGAGGCGACGCGGGGGGGGTGAACTGCATGGGCCCCGAGAAGATCGGGCAACAGAAGGGGGGACGAGGGCACATCCGATCCATCCGGTGCAGCTGTTCTCCCTGGACCCGCTTGTGGCGACCCCCAGGGCCCGAGAACGGCCCCCGGGGGCAGAACTAAAGGCAGGACGCACCAGCCTGGAACATGTCCCTGTCCCTGTGCTGGGCACCTCCTCATCACGATGCCCATCTTAGGGATTCCCTTATTCTTGAGGGCGAATCCCTAGGATTGTCATCGCCTTTTGGCGTGTCAATCCTTAGGGATAGGGATGCGCTCGAGGCTGGTAAAGGACCACTCCTCGAACAAAGAGCCTCGCACCTCTCCGCCAGAGCCGGTGCAGGGGCACCTCGGACCTCCAGCTGGCACCAAAAGAGGTCGCCGCCGCAGCGGCACGGCACAGACCCACCGCACTGGCCAGGGGGTGTCGCAGGGGGCAGACAGACAGACCTCGCTCTTGACCTCCCTCGCTTCCAAGAGATACCATTACCAGCCTGGAACATATCCCTATCCCTATGCTGGGCATCTTCTCATCACGATCCCAATCTCAGGGATTCCCTTATTTTTTTAGGGCGCATCCCTAAGATTGTCATCGCTTTTTGGCGTCTCAATCTTAGGGATAGGGATACGTTCGAGGCTGGTAAAACCAAGCGATGCCAAACTACGGCCTGCACTGGTCAGGCCGCTCGACGAGGAGGCGCGTGGTACGACTCGGTTTTGCCTGGAAGCGAAAGCGGGGTAGGCAATTCACGCTCTGATGTAGGGGGCTCAGTCAGCACTGGCCTGGCAAATCGGATCGACCTGAAGTGACGTGCATCGGATCGGGCTGCATCGCCACGGCGCCGGAATCGGCTCTCGCGCCGGCTGCGCCGCGGGACGCCCGCGAGAGCGCCATAATTATGCAGGCGCCGTGCCGCCTCGCGCCGCCGGCGCAGCGGAGCCGAGCCGCAGCGGCTCGGGCTGGCCGGAACCGCACCGGATCGGCCTCGGCTCGATCGGATCGAACCCATCCGATCGGATCGGTCGCACCCGGACGGAAGCGAGCCGCTCGGAACCGCACCGAACCGGAGCGGATCGACCGGACCGAAGCGGACCCCAACGGGAGGCGGCGGTGCCCGCGGGCGGGCGGGCGGGGCCGGGAGCCGGGCCTCCAGGTCGAGGAGCCCCGCCTTCGAGACCCGCTCCTGGTCCCACCACTCGTAGACGACCTTGACGCCTGCGCGCCAGCCGCGCGCGGCCCTTGGCACCCCCCGAGAGCCTGGCGCCTCGCATCTCTTCGAGCCGGGCGCTCTCGCCCCGTCTCGGGCCCCGCTCCCGGCCCCAGCGCTCGCAGACGACCTGGCCACGGCGCCTGCGCATCCGCCGCGCGCGGCCCTTGGCACCCCCGGAGATCCTGGCGCCTCGAATTCGCTCGCGGGGCCGTCCAAGAAGGGGGCGTCCAGGAGGGGGGAGGCGCAAGTCGTGGCCGGCGGCACGTGCGCGGCCCAGGGGGGTGCCGTGGAGGTATTGAAATAAGAGAGTAGCAATGAAGTGTGGCCCCCGCCATCACATCCACCCCCCCCCTGCTCATCACCCCCCTTGGCCGCCCCCGATGTCGAGCCGGGCGTTTTCGTCCACCTTATGGCCTCGGGGACCTCACGGATCGATCGGGCTCGAAAAGCGGGGCAGAAAGACGGGGCGGAGCTCCCGCATGGTGTTGTGTTGCGACGTTACATGTTTCTAGAACGCCAGATTTCAAGGATGTGATTCTGCTCGCCATGGCACCAAATGCGAGAACGGCGCATATGCACTGTACCATGGTTGGACTCCCTTTCGGCTCCGCTCCAATGCGGTACCGTGCAAATTGTTGCTCGGCTCTGGGGGCAGAAAAACTGTGCACCGTACAATTCTTGGCTCGAGGATCGGCCACGCCTCGGGAGAGGCCAACGCGTCGCCACCGCCGCCGACGTCGTCGTCGACATCGTCGTCGTCGACATCGTCGTCGTCGACGTCGTCGGCGTCAGCGTCGGCGTATGCAATGGCTTCGGCGTCGCTGACGGCGTCGGCGTCGTTGTCCCCCTTCAGGGTCGGCGGCACTGGCCCTACGACCTTCGCAGCCTAGCTGGATAGTTTTCGGGAAACGGCGGAAGGTATGGTTCAAGAAGGTGAAATCGACGCTGCTGGAGCGCCTCAGGCTGGCCTGGGGGGGCCTCAGCCCTAGCGAAACCAACAGGTGCCCAAATAGACACAAACAAATCTACACACACACACACACTTATACGACTTCCCACGTGCTTCCATAGCTCTTGGAGTTTCCTCGTCCCCTGCACGTGCTGTATTTCTCCCACACATGAAAAGTAAGGTTTTTGTTCGTGTTCGTGCCTAAATATGTACATCCCGGCTTCTCTCTTCTATCTCTCTCTCTCTTGTGCGTGTTGTTGTTGTTGGTGGTGTGTGGTGGTTTGTTGTTGTTGTTGTTTTGTTGGTGGTGGTGGTGGTGTGGTGGTGGTGGTGGTGGTGTGTGTTGTGGTGGTGTGGTGGGGTGTGGTGGTGGTGGTGGGGTGGGGGGGGGGGGGGGAAGCGGCGGATCTCGTCCCAGAGCGGCGAAAGCGATCGGCACGGAGAGGGGAGAAGGAGGAGGAGGAGGAGGAAGAAGAGGAAGAGGAGAAGGAGGAGAGAGTGAGAAGAAGGCGGAGGAGGAGGAAGGGCAAGCATGAGGAGGGAGGGCCCCGAAGCCGTGCGGCGACGGACCACGCTTGACCTCGGAAGCCCCCGACGACCCCACCGCGAGCTCCGTCACTGCACGGGCCTCCTGGCCCCCCCCCCTCCCCCTCCTCCTCCTCCTCCTCCTCCTCGTCCTCGTCCTCGTCCTCCTCCTCCTCCTCCTCCTCCT
>CAUYUJ010022442.1:0-35000 GCA_963575745.1 Prorocentrum cordatum
GAAGAAGAAGAAGAAGAAGAAGAAGAAAAAAAAAGAAGAAGAAGAAGAAGAAGAAGAAGAAGAGGAAGAAGAAGAAGAAGATGAAGAAAAATAAGAAGAAGAAGAAGAAGAAGAAGAAGGAGGGAGGTGGAGGAACGAACGAAAGACTTCTGGATGCGTGCGCGCTCCGGTCAGGGCATGGCGGAGGAGGGAGGAGGAAGACGAGAAGGAGGAGGCCGAGAAGGGGTCCGGAGAACTGGGACGAGCGGGCCAAGGAATTTGGAGGGTGGAGGGTGGAGGGGGAGGAGGGACGGAGGGACCGAGGGACAGGGGGACGGAGGCAGGGAAGGAGTGCAAGAGGGGAGGGGGGAGGTGGAGGGGGGAGGTGGAGGGGGATGGGGGAGGGAGAGGAGGAGGTCTGGGAGGAGGGGGGAGGAGGATTGGAGGCGGAGGGCGGAGGAAGGGAACGATCCTGAAACTGTTTAGCTACCTAATTTTTTAGCTCTACGCACGGGTGAGTGATGTGCGGGAGGCGGAGGAGGGGAAGAAGGAGGACGAGGAGGACGAGGAGGAGGAGGACGAGGAGGAGGAAGAGGAGGAGGACGAGAAGGAGGGGATATGTTCTCATACTTTCTCTATGGGTCTGCGGTGTCAAGAGCCTTCGGACGTTTAAGGACGGCTTCTAACATGAGGGAGGGACAAGAGAAGAGGAAAGAGAAGGAGGAGGAGGAGTAGGAGGAGGAATAGGAGCAGAAGGAAGAGCAAGACGAAGGTCACCAAGGAGTCAGGGTGGAAGCAACCCCCAAGGAGGCGGACAACCTTGCTTTGGAAAAGGAGGTCCTCATGGAACCACAGGAGATCCTCGAGGCCAAGGCCGAGTTCTGGCGCAGGCATTGGACACCCAGATCCTCACGATGAAAGAACCCTCACCAGAGCCCTGAATTGAGGAGATCGGGGAGGAGGCGATGGAGGAAGGAGCGTGGAAGGAACACTTCAGTAGGGACCACGTGACCAGAGCCACCAAGACTGTCCCAGAACACTCCACCACAGGAATCGATCAGTGGCGAGGTCGAGATTCCGAGCGTCTGCCGCAGGCCAGCCTGGAACAGCTGACCGAACTACAAAATGCCATCGAGAAGGGTCAGGACGTGCCCATCCAATGCTTCAGGAATCTCGTGGCGCTGAAGCTCAAGTCGGTCACGTCAAACCAGAATCACCCTCACGACCTGGGTGGCCGATATACGCGCGAGGACGGTAGGCTCCGTCAAAGCCCTGCATGAAGAATGCCCCAAGCTGTTAGTGCACAAAGAAGGACTAGAGGAGTTATATAGGATTATATAGGATATCGGCGTTCGCCTAAGTCAGCCATCCTACCGAACAACGGCCTCAGGAACCATATCATTTCGGCAAGGACCCAGCTCGGCAGGACGCTCCAGGGCAAGCTCGGGAAGAGGGAAACTGGGCTGGACTCGACCGTGGGGACCAGGAGGTTTGGAAGATAAGGAGAGCTCGGCAGCAGTTCGGGCTAAAGAGGCTCAAACAATTCAGGAGAATCCGCAAGGTCACTAAGAACGCGCACTCGCTTTTCAGCACGGGAGCCAAGACTCAGCTTCCTTGGGGACTCGAAGGACACGGAGTTGCCCCAGCAGAACTCGCAGAGCATAACAGAGGAGCAGGACCGGCGTTCGGGGTCAGCAGGTCAGGTAGTTGTCGCACCGCGGGCCTGCATCACGCCGAGTTGCCGCCTGATGTCGTCGACCCTGGCATTTTCCTCAGGGTCAAGTTGCCTGAGCAAACGTTCGAAAAGATCAACTCAGAAGCGCAACTACGAGAAAGTATGCGTGCAGCGCGGGACCCGGAAAAAGAAAGACTCCAGGCGGGGGAGGGGGGTGGCACAGGTGTAAGAATCAGGATTTCAGCCTCATGAGCGCCATCATCGGGACCCCCCTTGGACCTTAACTGTGAGACCACCACAGCTTGGTCGTGGAAAAGCCCCAACGGGAGAAGAGTTCGATGTCATGCCAGAGAATTACCTGGCACAGGATGCGTTCGTGCAAAAATTCTAGAATCAGCTGGGACACCATGTCGGGAGTGGAGCTCGTAGCGCGCACAACTCAGGAGGCGTTCAAAACGGGGTATCGTCACCAGCAGTCGGTGGCAAGTGGAGAGACTGTTCAAGGATGGTCAGCAGCATCTGGCCAAGTAGCTCAAGGCAGTGATGAGTAATGCAGCTTGGAACACCGAGACAATTCGAAACAGGATTGCAGAAAAACGCAGACTGTCCAATGTGTGGAGGTCTTTGTTGCGAATATGGGCATCAGCTCCATGGATGCCCGCTTCTCTTCCAGGCGGAGCATCCCCTCACCCAGGCAGCCCAGGACCTGACAGCCACGGCGACAGCTACAGAATGTCTCCAGCTTCGAAGGCTGATTCGAGCCGAGCTTGCTCTCAAGGCAGTACAAGCGCCTATCCCACCTCACCACATCATCCATGGGACTGGGGCCTTCCTGAACCCCCCTGCTCCACAGCACTCCACCATTCGGGGGCGCGCAAACATGGATCAGCGATCCATGGATTTGGCGCGGTCGCCAGATCCACCAAAATGCGGCTGGTGCTGCCCCGTTCGGCGGCGGAACTCCGCGATCCCCCACAGAAACGGGACCCGCCGCTAATCTACGCCCCCTTGATGCATGTCCGCGATCGCCCGAGACATCCACGGGACCGGGGCCTTCCTGACCTCGGGACGAGGTGGCGCCGGGCCGCCGTCGGCTTGTCGGGGGGGTGGGCGCCTTCCCCGAGGACCCTCGCCTCGAACGAGTAGGGTGGGGTGCGGGCGTCTGGTCGGAGGAGTTCCGTAGGCTGCGCCGTCTGCCGGGGAAGGTCGTGGGGAGCCAGGCCGTCAACAGAGCCGAGGCAAAAGGGGCTGCAGGGGTCCTCCGGTGCACTGGCGCGGATGTCACAGTGGACACCGACTCTGTGTATCCCACCAGCGGTCACCACAAAGGGCCACGTAGGAGACGGGCGTCTGATCGTAGGCTCTGGCAGGAGTCCTGGTCAGTGGTTCAGGCACGCTCTGGCCAGGCAGCTCACTTCAAAGTCAGGCATCACCACTCAGAAGAGGATCGGGACAAGCACCCAGTCCAGGCTGTGGAGGCCAACACGGTCGTCGATCGTCTATCAGGTGAGGTCGCCTCTCGGTCGCAGGTGCCCGAAGTGATTTCCCGACCAGTGATTGGCTGTGCAAATTGGGGGACGGCTCGCAGCGATCCAGATGCTGTGGTGGACGCGCTACCCAGTCCAGGAGCTCCCCGCGGAGGTCAAGAGGACCGCGCGTAGGGAGAGGTCAAAGGAAGCCTTCTCACACCTCGTGAGCGCGACCGCACACTGGCCAGTGCTTGAAGTACAGGTTTGTGCAGCAGGTGCCCGTGCAGGACGCAGAAGTGTAGAGCTGGCAGGTGGCTCAGGAGGTTCTGTACTCGCCGCCGCCCCCGCCGCGGCCGCAAGGAAAGTCGGCACCGCTGGGAGGGAGGGCGGGCGATGGGACCGTCGTATTGCTTTAGAGCTGTTCCCAATGGAAGCCAGCACGTCCACTCCACCCACCACGGCGTGCCGTAATTTACTGTAGTGTCAAAAGTGTGGGTCCTGGCGACTTCGGGCCTCTGAGGAATCAAGGAAGCGTATGTGTGTGTGCACACACCCGCCAGAGTGGAGGACAGAATGCCACTAGAAACCTGATCGAAGGGCAGCTACCCCCAGTCCTCAAAGCACAGCCCCAGGGGAGCCTTTGAGTGCATGCAGGTGCCCTTAGTGCGTAAGGATCAGGAACGCAAGATCGCAATCGTTCGCGGAAGAGCAAAACGAAGATCATGATGGTGATGATGGAGACGATGAAGCGCACGTGGGAGGCGGACTACTGCATCGACTCAGACAGAAGCAACCCACAGTGATGCTCCGATGCGTTCAAATCCGATGTAAATGCCACGGCGCCTTGGAAGGTGGAACGCTGAGCTCCTCAGTCTTGACCGATCGAAGGTGCCCTCTAGATTGCATGCCGCTGTCGAGCCTGGTGCCGCCTGGGACGTGGCAGACAGTGCGCCCCCCGAGCCGTGGATCCGGCAATGCGCCACAGGTGCCCCCCCGGCACGCTGAGGCATGGCAGAATGGCGAGTGCTGTCGGATAGGGTTTCGGCGGGTCTCCTGAGGGCATCCCCGCCCCCCCTCCTCCCCACGGAGTGCTGCATGCACCATCACCCCATCGTTACCTCAAGAGGCACCCAGCAGACCCCGAGAGGCGCCGCGTGGGCCCCAAGAGGTCTCCAGGACATCAAAGCAAATGCTAGGAGCCCCATCCATGGACGCAGAAGTCGTTCAACGAATACTGTAATGCATGTGATTTTGAATGTGCTGCGCTTCCTGAGCCTCCAGCTCAAGATGGTTCAGCGAGGGTCTCGGAGGATCCAAAGAGGGACCAAATGAGCCCAATGAGCGACTGAAGAGAACCCCACCCAGACGGCCCAGGACAGCTACAAGAGGGCCCCAAGACGGCCCAAGAGGGCCCCAGGACAGCCCGAGAGAGCCCCTAGATGGCCCAGGAGGGCCCAAGAGGCTCCCAAGGCAGCCACCAGAGACTCCCCAGACGTTCGGTTGGTGCCCTAGACGGCACCAAAGCGGCAAAGGAGAGGACGACCCAGGAGGGTCCCAACAGGGCCCCCAGCCCAAAACAGCCCCAAGGCGGCGCAGGCAGTGCCCATGAGAGCTCCTCAAATAAGAGGCACGAGAGGTTTCACATGTCACAGTGGAGGCCCGACCACAAGAAACCTTCCACAAGAAACCGACCCCTGAGAGCCCAGGACGCCCGTGGATGTTTGTTGGTGTGGGCACGTCACGCTTTACATTGCAAGACCATCGAAACCCAATAAACCCAGGGCACCCTGGAGGCAAGCAGGGTGTTTCTTGGCATGGGCATCCACTGTACAACCTTCTGGGCGGTGCTCGAAGCGTTGTCACACTGGGAGCTGCGCGGGTACAGTGCAGCAACTTGCCGCAGGCAGTTGGACATATCCTGTCCGTTCACGCACTGAGCATGTTGGTCGTACGAGGCACTCACAGCCCACGACGAGGAGGAGCTGTTCGGAGGTTGTCGCACGTTCAGGGCTTGCCAGCTTTTTCGGATGGGAGGAGAAGGGTCAGGATGACGAGAGGAGGCAAGTTAGGCGTGCTCGCGCCATGTCTTACATCCTACCCCTCCCACCCATCCCTTCCCGTGTTGCTGATGTGCCCAATATCCGCCGACGCGTGTCATAGCGGACCTGGAACTCCCAACAAGACCCCATCGCGTGATGCGCAATCAGAGAAGGGAGCTGTGTACATAGGAGGAGGGGGAGAAGGAGGTGGCGGATGAGAAGGAAGATGGGCAGGAGGAGGAAAAGGAGGAGGAGGAGGAGGAAGAGGAGGAGGAGGAGGCGTGCGGCATTCGAGTCTCGGCGGTCCGCGGTGTCTCTTCTAATGGCGTTCGTCGGCGGCCTTCTTCTTCTTCTGCTTCGTCTGCGTCCTTCTATACCTACTGCTCCTGGGGAGGAGCGCGGATTGTCTCGGACTCGCAGCCGCAGACCCGCAGCACCTCCCAGACGGGACCAATGGCCGAGGAAGCGGCGCTGGTAGGAGCACTCTTATGTTCCTGGCTTAGGAAGGGGCTCCCCTCCCCCCGCTGTCATGCCTCGGAACCAGAAAAGTGGCCCGCGCTCGGGCGGGAGCGCCAGCCTGAACGACGGGGCAAAACACCGATCCTACAACGAGGCCAACGTTGCAGCGACACCGCAGTTTTGAGACACCGAAAATCGACGAGTGTGAGAAAAGCAACAGGAACGACCACTAGTTGAAACCTTGTGTGTACAATTAGCCTGGCGAAGGACCCAACCATGCGCAGTGGTGAGTACCACGGTTGTATCGTCTTCGGTGGAGCTCCCTATGGAGCCACGGAAAACGTGTAGGATGTGCCAACATGTGGCCGCACCCACTGGGGCCCTAGGTAGGTGCAGTTCTCTATGGGGAACGTGCGAGGGGTGTGCCGAAATGAGCGGGGAACCGAGTTGTGGCCGCTCCCACTGGGGCCTTAGATGGACAGAAATGGGCAGGGCACCGCATGCGGACGTCGCCACTGCCCCAGGTGGAGCTCCCGATGGAGCCACGAAACGTATGAGGGATGTGCCGAGATGGGCAGGAGCCAAGCACACGAGGCCCTCGGTGGGGCTCCCCATGGGGCCACGTCACGCGTGAGGGGTATGGCAGACTTGGCGCAGTCACGCATGCGAGCCCTGCCACTGGGGTTTTCGGTGGAGCTCCCGGTGGTGATTCGAAGCGTATAAGGGTTGGGCCAAACTGGGCGCGATCACGCATGCGAGCCCTGCCACTGGAGCCTCCAAGTGGAGCCCCCTGTGAAGCCAGGAATCTTGTGAGGGGTGTGCGAAAATGGGCGCGGTCGCGCACGTGAGCCCTGCCGCTGGGACCTTCGGTGGAGCTCCCGATGCAGCCACGAAGCGCGTGAGGGGTGTGCCAATATGGAAATGGTCACGCAGAAGGCCAGCGCCACCACTGGGACCTTCGGTGGAGCTCCCGATTTGGCCACGGAACGTGCGAAGGGTGAACCAAACTGGGCGGGGAGCCGCATGCGAGCCAGGCCCACGAGGCATTCGGTGGGGCTCCCTGTGAGGCCACGAAGCGTGTGAAGGTGCCAGAAATGGGCGGGGTCGCGCATACGAAACCTGCCCGTGCGGCCGTCGGTGGTGCCCCCGATGGAGCCACGAAACGCATTGGGAGTGTGCCATGGGCGAGGTCACGCATGCGAGCCCTGCCAATGAGGCCATCAGTGGAACTCCTCATGGAGCCACGAATGGTGTGAGGGGTGTGCCAACATGGGCGGGGTCACGCGTGCGAGCCCTGCGACTGGGGTCGTCGGTGGAGCTCCATACGGGGCCTCGAAACATGTGCGGGACGTATCATCATGATGATGATGAGTATGATGATTATGATGACGATGATGATAACGATGATGGTGCTGCGGCTGATGATGATGATGATGATAATAATGATGATGGTGATGGTAATTGTGATGGTGATAGTGATGGCGATGAGGAGGAGAAGGACGCTGATGATGATGATGGTGATGATGATTAGGGATGATGATGAGGAGAATGATCATGAGGATGAGGATGGTGATGATGATCGCACTCCCCTGGGCGAGTCAGAGAGACGGGCCGTTCAGCTGCCTTCTGCAGCGGGCCTCCTGGTGAGGACGCTCCGCACGACGCGCCCCTTCTTGGCGATGTGCCGGGCGCGGGCGCGCAGGAGAGGCAGCAGGCATTCGGGCCCGTACCTGTGCGAGCTCCTCAAGGAGTTAAAGGTGGAAAAGAGCAGGTCGTGGACGAGAAACAAAGAAAACAACTGCTGACTAGAATGGCATGGCATGGTGCACAGCATACGCGCATCGAGGCTCTGATTCAAATATTCGGCTGGCAGGGAGGGCAGGACAGAGGGAAGCAGGCTCAGAACATGAGGGCAATCGAAATAATGCTGGACGTGGTCGCCGCCAGCGGCTCGGCAGCCGAAGCGACAGGTAAGACGGCCTTGCCTATACCTGGCAGAGGTCGCCCACGCGTTGCAGATGGTTTTGAGAATGGCAGCAGCCACAAAAGGGCCGACGCGCGTGCAGGCAATTCTGAGCCTGAGCACAGCAAGGTCGATACTAGAGGCATTAACCAGAGGAAAAGCGAAACGAATTCGGTTGCCCAGGAGAAAAACCGCGGAGCACCTGGGGGCCTCAGAAATCAACTTCTTCAAAATCTGTTTCTGCAACTCGTGAGTGTCCTCATCGAAGTGGTTCCACGGCAGGGCTGTTAGACGCTCGTAGTTGTGAATCAGATGGAAAACAATGGACTCGGCACCCCATGTCGGGAACCGCTTGACCATTAGAACATCCCAGTCATCTTCCTCAAGCTCGTGAAATCGCCTCCGAATGCTGTCAAAAACCTTGGATCGAACAGCGACCCGATACATGGCAGCCTGATTCTCCAGCACGAGGATGATGATGACGGTGGTGATGAGGATGGTGGTGGTGGTGATGATGATGACTAGCATGGCATGGTCATGATTAACATGAATATGAGGATGAGAATGAGGATGATGATGCTGATGATGATGATGATGGTGATGATGATGATGATGCTGATGATACGGTCGAGGATGCTGATGGTGGTGATGATGAGAATGGCGAGGAGGAGGAGGAGGATGGTGGTGGTGATGAAGACGGTGATGATGATGACGGGGATAGTCGTGGTGAGAATGATGGCGATGATGATGATGATGATGATGATGATGATGATGCTGCTGCTGATGATGATGATGGTGGTGGGGGTTGTGAAGATGATGATGATGATGATGATGATGATGATGATGATGATGATGATGATGCTGACGATGATGCTGGTGATGATGGTGATGGTGATGGTAATGATTTTGAATATGGCCATGGATGATGATGCTGCAGATGGCGGTGATGATGATGATGGTGGTGATGATGATGGTGATGCTGCCGTTGATGCTGATAATGATGATGGTGATGCTGGTGGTGCTACTGGATATGGTGATGGTTATGGTGTTGATGTTGCTAATAATGATGGGTATGATGAGTATGAACATGGTGAATGCCGTGATGGTGCCGATGAAGATGGTGATGATGAGGAGGAAAAAGGTGAGGGTTGTGAGTGTGAGTCTGATGACGGTGATGATGACGAGAGCGACTGTGATGGCGATGAGAAGAGTGACGACGATGAACGCTGATGGCGATGATGATGATGATGATGATGGTGATAATGATGATGATGGTGGTGATGCTGGGTGATGTTGATGCTGATGGTGTTGATGTTAATGATGAGAATGCTGGATGATGATATTGCAGAGAAGTTGTATGATGATGCTGATGCTGGTGCTGTTGCTGACGCTGACGCGGACGCGGACGATGATGTTGATAATGACAATGAAGATGATAATGATAATGATAATGCTGATGAGGAAGAGGAGGAGGAAAATGATGATGGTGATGATAATTACGATGATGCTGGTGATGTTGATGATGATGATGCTGATGATGCTGATGATGGTGGTGGATGATAGTGGATGATGAGGATGATGGTTATAATGGTGGTGGTGATGATGATGATGATGGTGATAATTATGATGGTGGTGATGGTGAGAACAATTAGGACATGCGGAGGCCAGAAGCAGGAGGAGGAAGGGGGAGTGGGAGGTGGAGGGGGAGCAAAGTGACGCGGAGCGCTGCTGATTCAAAACGAGAACCCAGCACCACAGGCTGGTTGAGAGAAACACTGCGCGGGGGGTGGCGGGCAAACCCCCGAACATCTTCGGGGGAGAGAGGAGAATAGTATTCATAGTCAGCATTGGTGGGTAAAGGAGGGGCCGGGACGGAGCAACAGCAGTAACAACAGCAGGGGGAGGCAGAAGACGGCAGGACAGGGGGCAAGAAGGAGGAGGAGGAGGAGGAGGAGGAGGAGGAGAAGAAGAAGATGGGGCCGTACAGGGATGCGGAGGATGTGGTGGCGGAGGCGGAGAAGAAAAGACGTGGAAGGTGAAGGTGGGGCAGGAGGAGGGCTAGAGGTGGCAGTGGAGCAGAGATGCAAGTGGCAGAACGCGGAGGACCATGTTCGACATCCCACCGCCACCGTGACCTCGAGAAGGTGCTTTCAAAGCCAGGCGCGGCCGCGGCCCGCACTGGCGCCGACTTATGCGGGAGGGAAGGCCGCAACACAGCGGAGGAACAGGCTGGAAAGCACCTAACTATGAGCAAGAGCAAGAAGGCGCCAACTGTGCAGCTACTCTGATCCTGATCAGGCCGATCTAGGACCAGTGAATACGCCTTCCTGTCCAAGGCAGGAGGGCGTGCACACCGACCGTGACCCCAGGATCGGCCCGCCCAAGATCGGCGCAAGTGCACACGGGCGGGAACTTTGAATACCGTGTCGCCACGGCGGCCCCGGCGGCACGCCATGCCCGGCAAGTGGGTAGCGTGCCGCTCCGCTCCGCGTGGCGGCAGGCTGAGAAAGGCTCGCAGCGTCGACGCCTGGGGACCCGGAAGCGGATAGCGCGTCGCGCCGAAGCGTGGTGGGCCAGGAGCGGCGGAGCGACGCTTCGTCCCAGAGTCCCCGACCGCAGTTGGCGCCTTCCGACACGAGGCCCGCCTTGAAACGTCCTTGAAATGTGGACCGAGGGGCGAAGAAGATCAGCGCCACCCTGGCGGGCACTCGGCAGACAGGGACCTTCCAGCAGATGCGGGAAGGCGGGGCGCCCTCCTGCCACTCCCCTGCGCCGGCGCCCCCCCCTGAGGGGTGGCGCTCCTGCCGCCTTCCTGCCACTTTCCCGACGCACTACCGAAGCACCCCCTTCTGACCCGGCATCGGACACACGCAAGAGCGACCCTGGGCAAGAGTGACCTTTGGAGCGCGGCTTTTGTGACTACCTACCAGACCACCCAACCCAACCCGAAGACCCGAATTTCGGGTTGGAGGGGAGGTACGGGCTTCTTGTGTGTTTTTGTTTCCAGGTTCCCCGACCCCCCCACACTGGGAATGGAGGGCAAATTGAAGCCCTCGGGTTGGGTTGGGTGGTTTGGTGGGTGGTAATTTTGGGGGGGCCAAACCCAAGCGCCCAAGCCGCTGCTGTCGCAATGTCCTCAATGACCGGGGGGGCCCGAATGGGCCCGCACCCAAAAGGTCACTCCAGCGAAGGGCACGTCTTTCATGTGGCGGAGGCACCCGCCGCGGTGGCGCTGAGCAAAAAAAAGCCCCCGCCTCGCTGGAGAGGGCAGCAGCTGCGCCCGGCGGCCCAGTCATCAGTCGGTGCTCCCGGCAGGCTCCCGCCGCTCCAGCGGCGTGGGCTGCGGCCCCCTGCCACGCGCGCAGGCCACTGGACCTCTGACCGACCCTCCGCTGCCTCAGGGTCCTGGGGTCCCCCCAAAGCCTGCCGCATCCCGGCCCTGCGCGCGGGCTCCGCGCCGTGGGCTGCTCTCCATGGGCACCCCTTGGGCCCGAAACGGGCCCCCGCAGGGAGGGCGATCGACCTCTGAGCGCCCACGCCCTCGCCGCCGCCGCGCCAGGGAGGGGAGGCGCGAGCCTGCCGCGCTGCGCAGAGCCTAAAACGGGGAAAAGCTCCTTCGCCGAGGTCTGCCAGGTTGGTACCGCGTCAGAGCTCCAGGGCGGCCTCGAGCTCCGAGCAGTTGAAGTGCGGGTGCACCTTCTTGACCTGGTGCAGGCACTCCAGCACCTCTTGGCGGACTCCCGAAAACTCATGATACTCCTGCGCCGCCTCCATCTCCACCTCCACCTCCCCCACCTCCTCCTCCTCCTCCTCCTCCCTCCTCCTCCTCCACCTCCTCCCTCCTCCTCCTGCTCCTCCTCCTCCTCCTCCTCCTCCTCCTCCTCCTCCTCCTCCTCCCTCCTCCTCCTCCTCCTCCTACTCCTCCTCCTCCTCCTCCTCCTCCTCCTCCTCCTCCTTCCTCCCACCCCCTCCTCCTCCTCCTCCTCCTCCTACCTCCTCCTCCTCCTCCTCCCCTCCTCCTCCTCCTCCTCCTCCTCCATCCTCCTCCTCCTCCTACTCCTCCCTCCTCTCCTCTCCTCCTCCTCCTCCTCCTCCTCCTCCTTCCTCCTCCTCCTCCTCCTCCTCCTCCTCCTCCTCCTCCTCCTCCTCCTTCCTCCTCCTCCTCTCTCCTCCTCCTCCTCACTCCTCCTCCCTCTCCTCCTCCTCCTCCTCCTCCTCCTCCTCCTCCCTCCTCCTCCTCCTCCTCCTCTTCCTCCTCCTCCTCCTCGCTCCTCCTCCTCCTCCTCCCTCCCCTCCTCCTCTATCCCTCCTCCTCCTCCTTCCTCCTCCTCCTCCTCCTCCTCCTCCTCCTCCTCCTCTTCGGCGTCATGATCCATGATCATCATCATCATCATCATCATCATCATCATCATCATCATCATCTCATCATCATCATCATCATCATCATCATCATCATCATCACCATCATCATCATCATCATCATCATCATCATCATCATCATCATCATCATCACCACCACCACCATCATCATCATCATCAGCATCATCATCGTCAACAGCAGCAGCATCAGCAGCATCGTCATCATCATCATCATCAGCATCATCATCATCATCATCATCATCATCATCAGCAGCAGCAGCAACATCATCAGCGTCGTCATCATCATCGTCAGCATCAGCATCAGCATCAGCATCAGCAGCATCATCCTCGTCTTCATCATCAGCATCAGCATCATCATCAAAATCGTCATTATCATCAGCAGCATCATCAGCATCATCATCAGCATCATCATGGTAATAATCGTAAACATCATCAGCCTCCGCAGCATCATCATCATAATCATCCTCATCAGCAGCAGCAGTAGCAGCAGCATGACCACCACCATCATCATCCTCATCATCACAATCATAATCTCAGCATCGTCACCATCAGCATCATCAACATCATCATCAGCAGCAGCCGCATCAGCAGCAGCAGGCTCATCATCTGCATCATCAGCAGCAGCATCATCAGCCGCATCATCATCATCATCATCATCATCATCATCATCATTATCACCATCATCAGCATGGTCAAAGTCGTAAGCATGAACATCACCATCACCATCATCAACATAATCGCCAACAACCACAGCAGTAACAACAACCGCAAAAACAACAGTACCTACAACAACAGCAACAAAAACCACAACCACAGCAACAACGACAACGACAACGACAGCAACAACAACAACAACAACAACAGCAACAGCAAAAGCAGTAACAACAACAGTAACAACAACAACAACAACAACAACAACAACAACAACAACAACAACAGCAACAGCAACAACCGTATCATGATCAGTATCACCCACATCCTCAAACTCAACCTCATCATCCTAGTCATCGTCACCACCGTCATCATACTTTGCCATCAAAACTGTCATCGTCGATCTCGCTGTTATGGTCGCCACCATCACCCTCGTCCCAATGATCCTCCTCATTAGTTGTGCTTCTCCTCCTCTTTCTCTTCCTTCTCCTCCTCCTCCTCATCATCATCATCCTCCTCTTCCTCGCCCCCTTTCCTCTCCCCTCCTCACCCGTCCTTTCCATTCCCTCCTCTCTCCCTCCTTCCGGCTCCCTCCTGGTCATCATCTTCCTCCCCCGTTCAGGGGGAGAAGACGTGAGGAGGGGAGGAGGCGGAGCGGGAAGGAGGAGACGTCACGGGAGGCGGAAGGGGGAGGAGGTGGAGGAGGAGGAGGAGGAGAAGGAAGGGAGGAAGCAGAAACTATTCTCCGCTTGGAATGGAGGAAAGAAAGGGGGAGAAGGGAGGAGAGGGAGGTGAGGAGGCGGAAGGCGGGAGGAGAGAAGAGAGAGAGAAGGGAGGGGAGGACAGAGGGAGGAGAGGGGGGGGAGCAAGACAGTGGAGACGCGAAGGTTGAGCCGCAGAAGTGTGTGCCCAGCCTGCCTCGCCGCGCGAACCCGCCGCGGCCAGGAGCTTGCCCTTGGCCGCCAGGGCCCCGAAGTGGCGGGGCTCCAGCTGGAGGGCCTGGTCGAGCTGCTCGAGCGCCTCCTGCTGGGGGCGGAGAGAGACAGGCAGGCAAGCCATGCACCAAGCGGCGCGTAGGCGTGAGCACGAGCGTGAACTACAGGACCACTCCTCTCATGCGGACCACAAGGACGGGCCGACTGAGAAGCGAGGGCAGGGCAGGGGAGCAGGGGACCGACGGGAGAGGGAGGAGCCGAGGAGCGAGAGGGGGAGAGGGGGAGAGTCCTCGAAGTCTGAAGACTCCAGAATGGCGTCCAGGCAGAGATGGGTTCGGAGGATCAAGCCGCTTCGCCGATGCACTGCCGATGCATCGGCGATGCATCGGCGATGCATCGGCCACGTCGGCGTGCAGAACGTCGGGCTGACCAACCATCCAGCCGCATCGCCGATGCATCGACGATGCTGCGCGATCCCCCGACCCTATCTGTTCCGATCCGAGATCTACGCGGCCTGGAGAAAGGCTGGCCAAAGCGCACTCCAGGACAGGTCAGGGGGCGGTATTCGCAAGAGGACAGGGAGGAGCAGCAGCAGGAGGACATAGAGAGAGGATATATAGAGAGGAAGGAGGAGGACAGATATAGAGAGAGAGGATATGTATAGAGGGAGGAAGAGGAGGAAGAGGAGGAGGAGGAGGAAGAGGAGGATCGAGGATCGAGGATGCACGGGCGTCCACGGTCGACGATGCCGCCGTGACCCCCTGTGGCCTTAGAGGAACAGCTCCCTGACCATAGCCTCTGGCAGCCTGACGAACGCCTGTCGTCGCACACTCCCCACCGAAAGCAAGCGGGGGTGGAACTGGCAACCTGCAGTGGCGGAACGAGACGGGGCATGCCGAAATCCTGCGGAACCGCGTTGTCCTTGATGCCCACCAGCACGGCCTAATTCAACCCACGCTCATGCCAAAATCAGCAACGCACACACCTCGGAACGCCGATCAACCACAGTTTGCACAAAACGCATGCGAACTCATGCCACTTGAATAACCGAAACAAGCAACACCAGATTGCCAAAAATTAGTGAGATACACTCCCCGTACGGCTGTGGGAGACTGCAATACAGTAGCTGACGAGGCCTAGAGCCCAAACAGAACTGCAGACAATACCCACGGCCGAATTGTTTGATTGATGCAACGACCACCAGCAAGACGGTAATCGACACGCCGTGATGGACGCCACCAACCAGACAAACTTGAATTGACAGACACTCCCTTGACGGCTGTGGGAGTGCGGCACTGTAGGTGACGAGGCCACTGAGGCGCCCAAACAGAACTGATGACTCCACCCACGGCCGAGTTGTTTGATAGATGTACTGACCACCAGCAAGCCTTGAAGAAAACTTGAAAGGCCGCAAGGGGCGCCACCAACAAACAAACAAGAATTGAATTCCATTCCCGCTGCGGCGTGGGAGATTGCAGCAGTGTAGTTGAAGCCACTAAAGCCCAAACAGAATTGAAAATGCACCCACAACCTTGATTGATGCACAACCCACTGCACTCACCAAAAGATGGAAAAAACGTGGACGAAGACACCAACCATACAGACGGAAATGTTGCCCGTAGCTTGTGATAGTCCCGACGCGACTTATTCGGCAGCCTTGCTCCCCCTCAAGTCGCGAGGCGAGGTCAGGTTCGAGCCCTGGCTTGAACCACCCCCGCCGGTGCGCGCGCGCCCGTGCGGCCAGCTCCCCGATCTCGGATCGCGGAGCCGCAAGGACTTGAGAGGAGAAGGAGGAGGAGGAGGAGGAGGAGGAGGAGGAGGAGATATAAAGAGAGAAAATGAGAAGCTCTGTGTTCCACGATCTCGGCCGCTCGGGGCGCGGCTGGAGCCCCGGGAGTGGCGTCAGAGAGTCGTCGGCGCGGGAGGGAGAGCCGGCCGGCGCAGATCCCGGCAGGGACCCGGGGAGCGAGGCCGAACGATGTCGGGGTCCGGAGGAGGGGCACCCTGAAGAGAGGAAGAGGGCAGGCGGACACGAGCACGAACGCGAAGAGGGCAAATGAGTCGGGCTCTGCCAGGTGCGTGCTCGGGCCTAGCGCCTCTACCTAGAGGGTAGAGCGTGTGCTGCACGTCGCGAGGCGACTACGTCTGCTTGTGATGCAGACGCACTGCTGGCGCTGGCAGAGGACTGACGGAATCGGGGTCTGGCGGAGGAGGAGGAGCAGCACAGTCAACCCGCATGGTAGGGATGGGCAACATTCCCGAGGATACCCTCGCATCCTTGCCTCCTCGGTCCATCCTTGGCCAGTTTCGTTCGCCGCGCCGCGCCCGAACAGCTTCGGAATGGGCGTCCAAGGCTCTTGCATCCTTGATCGCACTTCCTTATGATACGGGCCGACTGCAGGAGGGAACAAACACGCTTCCAACAGCGACGGAGGCGCTTCCGCCTCCGAGAGATGCGCACACGCACTCACGCGCAGACCCTTGCTCCCCCGACGCGGCGATGGTTTGCAAGCAGCGGTAATGAAACCAAGGCGGGACGCGGACACGACACTATCCCACCTTACACACACATACACACACACATACACACACGCAAACCAAACAAACAAACAAACAATCAGACAAGCACTCGCACACAAACACGCACACGCAAACGCACATGCACACGCAAGCGCGCACACACACACACACACACACACACACACACACCACACACACACACAACACACACACACACAAACATAACATACTTACACAAACACACTTTCTCCTCCGGCGCGCCAGTGGGTTACAGCCAGCGGAGAGAAGTAGAAGTAGAGCAGAGACACTGAGAAGATGCTTCATCCAACTTTCACGCTCACGCACACGCACACACTGAAAGAAATCTTCTGAAAGTGCTGACAGCAAAAATGTTGTCAGAATCGACTTCGCGCCCATACGCCGTCCGTACCGTTGCCCATGCGGGCGAGCACGAGCGCCAGCTGGTACCGGGCCTCCGCGAAGCCTGGGTCCAGCTCGACCATGGACCTTTCGGGGCCGGGATGCTGATGGCCATGAGCGCTGTTCTTCATCCTCGTACCAGCTCAGCTCTGCCGGATCCTCGGTCCTCCTCCCCCTCCTCCTCCTCCTCCTCCTCCTCCTCCTCCTCCTCCTCCTCCTCCCTCCTCCTCCTCCTCCTCCTCCTCCTCCTCCTCCTCCTCCTCCTCCTCCTCCTCCCTATTGCTCCTCCTCATCTCATCCTCCGCCTCCGCCTCCTCCTCCCCTCTCGCCTCCTCCTCCTCCTCCTCCCTCCTCCTCTCCTCCTCTCCTCCTCCTCCTCCTCCTCCTCCCCTCTCCTCCTCCTCCTCCTCCTCCGCCTCCTCCTCTTCCTCTTCTTCCTCCTCCTTCTCATCATCATCATCATCATCATCATCCGCCTCCGCCTCCGCCTCGGCCTCTCCGCCTCCGCCTCCTCCTCTCCTCCTCCTCCTCCTCCTCCTCCTCCCTCCTCCTCCTCCTCCTCCTCCTCCTCCTCCTCCTCCTCCTCCTCCTCCTCCTCCTCTTCGATCCTCCTCGATCCTCCCCCTCCTCGCCGCCATCCTGCGGCGGCGGCAACGGCAGCAGCCCAGCAGCACTGAGGACCGCCCAGCGCGGAGCGCGTCGGCCAGCAGGCCGAGCTCGAGCAGCGCCCGCGTCCTCGACGCTCGCCCGGCCCCCTCTTTTCAAGCTCACGCGGGCACGGGCTGCAATCGGGAGCCTTGGCCTGGCGTGCCCGAGAGGCTTGCTCCTGCTAGTCCTTCGTCTCCTCCCTCTCCTCTTCCTCTCCCTCTCTCTCCCTCTCTCTCTTCCTTCCCCCTGTGCCCCCCGGGGGGAGGGGCGTCTCTGCACATCTGACAAGCTGCGCAACCGCTTTGGGACACGCACGAGGAACATAAAAAGCCGAGAAAAAGAGGATTGCCAGAAGCTTTGCGCGGAAGTAGGCAGCCCAGAGCACCCATTCGCACATCCATCAACTCCGAACAACAACATGCCCTCAGATGGACTCGTATCTGCCCTCCACGTTCGCCGACAAATGTCTGGTGTGCGACCCACCTGGCTCCTCGCCAACATGTCGCACGATATTTCTCAGTACCTGAGTCGACCACACATCGCACCGTCAGTAATCCAATGCGGTACCACATCGAACCTTCAGTGGAGCCCGTCACTTGGGCCCCATGCAGCCCCCTGCGGAGCCATCGTCCACACGATCTGAGGGAAACCCAAGGCCTCTGCTCACACACAGCAGCGTAAGCTGCGGGAACTCCCAAGCCCCGCTTAATGCTGGTCTGTTCCCGGTGGCGGAGGCGGTTCACAGGCCATCAATTCTAAGATTACTTGGATGCGGGGCCTTGACACTGCAGACCTGCAGCAAGAAGCCAAGCATATCGCTCACCGTCTCGAATCAGCTCGACACAGCAGTCTCAACTCTGCCGACACAGGAGTAGAAACCAGTCTCATCGCACTCGCTGAAAGCGGGGTCCTCCAGGCCAAGCCGTATCATCGACTTCTGCAGGTCCGCGAAGCACTGGCGGCAGGCCGCACTGCCCTGGAACCAGAAGTCGGGCGGCTCCTGCAGCAGCGTGGACCTGTGCAGGAACACGAACCCGCGGTAGGCCCCGGCGTTGAACACCCACGACCTCAACGGGACACCCACGCCGTCCTCGGGCACACACATCGGCGTGTAGACCGGGTTGTACACCAGCGAGGCGGCCGAGTGGCCGACGTCCTCGTGGATCCACGAGAGCCAAACCATGAGCGTGCTGGCCGCACGCTGGAGCGCCGACGCCGTGAGGTTCGACCCGGGGCTGCCGGCCCACGCGGAGTTCTTGTCGACAGCGCGCTTCAAGGACGGCAGGTGGGCCTGCATGCTCTGCCACCAGGCCTGCAGCACACCGTCGTCCGCCAGCCTCGCGTCGAGCGCCTCGCCCTCGAGGCCGTCGTAGCTGGCCGCCAGCCAGCAGTCGATCAGCTTCTCGTACAGCTGCTGCACTGTCAGGGCGCGGTAGTGCCATCGCCAGCCCCACTTCGTGGAGTTCTCCATCGCGGCCTTGGTGGAGTACTCCTGCCCGATGTTCCGCTTGGCGGCGAAGTTCTTCAGGTCGAGCTCGTCGAGGCTGATCGGGCTATCTCTGATCGCTTCGTCGATGAGCTTCAGCTGCTCGTCGGCCGGCAGGGGTGCCAGCGAGAAGACCGCGGCGTGGTACTCGAAGAGCAGCTTGAAGTTGTCGTTGGTGGCCTGGATGCTGCGATGGATGAACGGGTCCAGCAGCCTCCTCACCGGGTGCTCGGGCTCGGCCGCGAAGGCGGTGACGGTCACAGCCTGGAATGCTGCCGCGAGCTCGAGGTGGAGGTCCTTGACGTGCGTCACCAGGTTGGTTACTGCGAGCAGGGAAGAGATGATCGCCGCCTCCGCGAAGCGCCAGCCGCTCCGCGTGGACTTTGTGTAATCGGCCTCCACCTCTGGCACATCGAACTCTGTATAGGTTTCGCCTCCATACACGAGTTTCGTGGTGCGGAGCCGGCCCTGATCCTCCACGAAGGTGGCCGAGCCCCCCATCGGCGCGTAGCCATCAAGCGGCTTGTACTTCTCCATGGAGGCGAGGTCGACGCTGAACTGGCCTGGCGTGTCCGCATCCTGCACAAGGTGGGCTGAGAAGACGGAGTCAGTCATGAGCACGCTTAAGACCTCCCCGCTCGTGTTGTACTTCCGCATCAGCTCCTCCACCACGGCCACCCCGTAGAAACCATTGCTGGCATACTCGATGTCGAGGGGCCCCATGTATCGAAAGCCGTCCCAGGCCGCCTTCATCAGCGCCCGATGGTCGAACGCGAACCGCGGCTCCATCTCTAGCATCAAATCGATGGGCTCCACGCCCACCGCGCGCTGCGCCTTCACGCTGGCATCTATCAGGCTCACCCCTCGCGCGTGGGCTGCGTTGTCCTCCCAGGAGGGGATCGAGTTGCCAGTGTAGAAGCTGTCGAAGAACGGGTAGGGGAACTCCTTACCGAAGTGGGTTTTGGCGTACTCGTTGTACGTGACGATCCCCGTCGGCTCATCCTTCACAGGGGGGCGCCACCGTGGGTCCTCTATGCCGAAGAGCCTCCTATAAGCCCTGGCGATGGCGTTCCCGAGTCCAGGCTGTGGGAAACCCTGGACAAAGTTGAAGTTGGGGAAGAAGGCGTTCAGGCCAACGTTGAGGCCGAAGGCAAAGGCGCTGGGATCGCTGTCGGCGGTCAGCAGACCAGTGCCCTCCGCCGCCGCCCGCCTCTCGGCATCCAGCTCGAGGAACGCCTCCGTCCGGAACGAATCGACGTCTCCATGGAATGCGGGGCCGATGAAGGAGTACACGTACACGAAGTAGTTCGCCACGGCGATGACCGTGAGCAGGCAGCAGGCGGTGCAGCAGCCGATGCAGCCGGGGCGCCGCGAGCAGACCCCAGCCGCGGGGTCGTCGTTGTCGGTGCCGCCCTCGGCCTTCGCCTCGCCGACCAGAGGGTCGCTGGCGGCGTCCGCTGACTCCATCGGCGAGCGCGGCCTGGAGAGACACCCCCCCCGCGCGGGCCGCGGGCCGGGCGCGGCGGGGTGCTCTCGAGGCGGGAGGGCTACGGATCCCCCTCGGGCCGTCTGGGGGTCTCTCGGGCGGCTCTTGCGGGTGGAGGGTCACCTGAAAAATATCTGGGCTCTCACAAAGAAGACAAATATGGCCGATCTTTTCGCGCGGCTTCAGCCGGCAGGCGGGGCGGCGCAGGGCGGGCGGCTGGGCTGGCTGTCGGGCGGGCGGCCGCGCGGGCGGGCCAGTGGGCGGGAGTCTGAGCGTGCGGGCGGCCGAGCGGGCGGGCGGGCGGGCGGGCGCGCGGGCGGGCGGGCGTGCGGGCGGACGCGCTGGCGGACGGGCGGGCGGCGGGTGGGAGCGCGTAAGAGTAGAGTACCATTCCCAGTCTCCAACAAAGGATTTTTGATTTTACTGGGACGTCTCAGCCTCCTCACCTCCTTCCTCACACTCAGCTCACTCATGCCCAGGCTCACTCACCCAATCTCTGCCACCTACCCAGCCGACAGCAACCGTATCCAGGTGGTGTTCCATCCCACATGTAACAAGTGCCAAGATTACATGTTTGCTTTCAACATGGATGTTAGTTCACGTTGCAAAATGCGTGGCGGAAATGGAAAAGGCGGTCCCAGCATCGGGTCGATCAATCGAATCGAATGGGCGCGAGCGTCGAATCGGCACGCACTGGCTGAAAATCGGTTGCGCCATCGCATCGGCAAGAAAGGGCAAATCCGAACCGGGTCGAATCGGAAACAGGATCGCGTTAAGCCTGATCGGAATCGAAATCGGAAGGAGGGGGGGACAAGGCAGAAGGGGCAGGAGGTGACTGGCCCGACTTTCGTGGCCGTAGGCGTCGTCGTACGTCGTCGTGGGCGGTCGCCGCACGTCGTCGTAAGCACGCTTTCGCCGCACGTCGTCGTACGCGTCGTCCTTCGCGTCTTCTTCCCCCTCGCGGCACGCGTCGTCTCGCGCGTCGTCGGACGTCGTCGGCGTCGATCGTCCCCGGCCCCGGGGCCCCCCCTCCGAAGCCCCGTGGGGGGCCCCCCGTGCGCAGCCCCTTGGGGGCCGCGTGGGGGCCCCCCTGGGGCCCCCCTGGAGGCCCCCTGCTCGGAGCCCCGTGGCCTGCGCAGGGCGCCCGGGGAAGCCTGCGCAGGGGGCGCGCTTGGAGGGCTGCGCGGCCAGGCCTGCGGCCCCAGGCGGCCGCGGCCTCTGGAAGCCACGGCGCGGAACGGCACTCCCGGAGGGTGCGGGCTGGCGCTTCGGGGCCTCCCTCGCTCCTTCGGAGCCCCATCGAGGCCCCCCGGGGCCCTCGAGGCCTCTCGGGGCCTCCTCGGCCCCCGAGATGGCCCGGGACGGCCCCTCCGGCCCCGCGACGTCCCAGGGCGCGACCAGCACTCGTCGGAAAAGCTACGGGCGCGAGCCCCTCCACAGGGCCTCACTAGGGCCCCATCGAGGCCCCTGGTCGCCGCCATCGTCGTCGCCCGTTTCGCTCGAACCGGCACCGCGCCGCATCGGGCGAGGTCGAAATCGGAGAATCGTGCCTCGGAACGCCAGCATCGAATCGAATCGAATCGGAACCCTGGAACTTGGTTCAAATCGGCCCGGCCGAGAGAGAAAGCGCCCCGGGCGCACATCCCGCACGAAAGGCAGGAATGTCGCTCGCGCCTCGGCGCCGCGCGCAGTTGCTCCACGGAGCTGGCATTCCCCCCCCGGGGGCGTGCGCGCACGCTCCTCGCGAGCCACTCGTCAACACGCGAGCGGACGAGATCGCAGCCGTCCCTCGGCGCCGCGCGGACTTCGCCCGAAGGTGCCGCTCCCGCCTCGGCGCGGCGCATCTACCTCACTCGCCAGTGTCCGGGGCCCCGCGCGAGCAGGCGGCCTGCCGCGTTCGCCCGAGCTCCGCGCGCACGTCGCTCGGAAGGGGCGCTCCCACGCGGGCGCGGCGCGCCGCTCGCTCGCCGAGCCCCACGAGCACGACAGCGGCAGCGGGGCCGCGCGAGGGCGGGCGACATGCCGACCTCGCCCGAGCGCCACGCGGGCTGTGAGTGCAAGGGGCTGTGCTGTGCCAAGGCGACGCAATGCTTCGCCTTCGCCGGGCTCCTCGGAGGGTTTGTCGCTCCCGCCCCATGCGCGGCCCGCGCCGTTCTCCAAACCGCCCAAGTCCTCGGAAGCCGGGCCGCGCGCGAGCGCCGTCCGTTCGCGAGGTGGGAACACGCTCCGATCTCAAGATCGGGCTGTGCCAGAATTGATTCTCATGTTCTGGGAGGGAGGCAGGAGTAGGCGGGGTCCTCTGACTCGCTCGACCTGGGCGAGTCGACTCACGCTCACACCCGCACTCAGGTTCGCGCAAACTCAGGCTCCATAATCAGGTCCGCTCGTAGTCTCGGAGGTTAACGCATGTTGAGACACGCCCAGGCTCAGGTATACTCACACCGAGTCACACGCCTCGATCTCAGGCTCAAACACACTGCGAGTCACTGGCTCACACCCAGACTCACTCCCACGGACCACTGGCACTCAGGCTCGCATCTCATACCCAACTTGTGAGGATATGCCTCGAGCGACGCGCTGGCTTCAGCACCCCGAGGGAAGCCATAAAACAGGGCTAGGATCGGGATAAATCGCTCCAGAGCGTTCCGGAGCGCTCTCAGAGCGTTCCGGAACGCCCTGGAGCGGCCGCGGCGCCCAATACATCCTCCAAACCCGCCGATTCTCAGAGATTTCGAGTTATCCCGATCCGATTTTGTCCCGATCTTCGCATCGTTTTAGCCGCCCATGGGATGCTGCACGGGCCCCGTTCGCGCCTGGATTCCGGGGATGTTTCGGGCGGGCGGCCTGCTCGGAGGCCCAGACGCCTCTGCTCTCAGAGCAGAACTGCGGGGACGTCTCCCGGGCGACGCGCCGGCTTCCGCACCCCAAAGGGGAAGCCGCCAGGGGGCGTTTGCGCGGGCCTCCTCGCGCCCAGCTTGTGGGGACGCTTCTGACGTTTTCTGGCCGTGGCCCAGCCTCCCCTGCTCTCGGAACACGTCGTGAGGGTGTGTCTCCAGCGACGCGCCGAGCCGGCAGCGTCACAGAGGAGAGCCGGCAGGGAGATGCTGCGCGAGCCCGTGCGCGCCCGGATCTTGCGGGGGATGGTGCCCCCAAGGGGGGCGGCCGCCAGGGTGTGGTGGCACGAGCCCGGTCGCGCCCAGATTGTGGGGCCGTCTCCGGCAGCTTTTGCCCGCTTGCTGGTGGCCTGGGCGTCGGCGCTCTCGAAGCAGGTCGGGAGGGTGTCTCGAGCGAGGCGCCGGCTTCACCACCCCAGCCAGCCAGACCATGGGGATGTATCCAGCGAGGCGCTCGGTTCTGCACCTCCGACTCCTGTCCATCCAGTGTCCCATGGTCACTTGGATATAGGGAGAAGGACGGCCGCCAGGACGGAGGAGGGAGGACGCAGGAAGAGGGAGACGAGAGGAGAGAGGAAGAAGGTAAAGGGGTACGACGAGTAGTGAGAGGAAGGGGAAGGGAGGGGCCTGATAACCGCCTGTCTATCTGTGAGTTCTCGTGGCTGGTGTCCTTCATCGTAGCCGCTGAAGTCGGCGTCGTCGTCGTCGTCGCACTCGTCGTCCGCTCGAACTCGCTCTCACACCCAGACACTCGCGGCCAGAACTCACAGCGGGACGTACCAAGAAATTAGATGCACCTATCACGATCTACGCGTCGAGTACTAGACGTGACGAGTAACGCAGAATGCCACCAGCCCTCTGGGCGAAGGTCGTATGACGAATCGTTTTTCTTCCCTCTGACAAAAAACCCTCCCTCCTTTGCTCGGGGAAGGCGTTTATCACTGCTCCCTATTCATAAACATCCCCTCCCCCACCCAACCGGCAACGAACCCCGAACCCATGACACCCCCCCCAACCACCCCTGTCAAAAACAATTAACAATACAATTTTCATCTACATCTGAAGCATGCGCAGGGGCCTCACGACCACCTTGCTGGGTTTTTGGCAGGGACGGCGGGGGGGGCATTTTATTGCTTGCTGGACGCAGGCCAACCATCCCTGCCAAACGTAGGGAGGGAGCGGGGGAGTGAGCGAGACGGCTTGCGCCTTGTGGGCAGGAGGTGTCTGGACCCCTCCCCCTGCCCCCTGGGCCTGGACGAGAGGGGGGGGGAGGGGACTAGGTGGCAGAGGGCCCTCCGAGAGCGCCCCAGATGCTGCAAAATGGCCTTCAAAATGGCTCAAGCCACCTCAAGATAGCGTCCGGCATACCTCCCAGAGGCTCCAAGACCGCTCCAAGATTGTTCCAAGTCCTCTCCGAGCCTCCGAGGCCCCCCCCAAGAGGACAAAACCCTTCAAAAACCTAGTGAACATCAGTATGTTTCGCAGTTTCGCCAGTTGGCTTCCGCTGGGCTTTTGAGGCCTCATGACGTCCCTAAGATGGCCCAAGAGAGCCCCAAGAGGGGCCCAAGAGGGCCCCAAGACAGCCTCAAGAGCGCCCAAGAGCGCCCCACGAGCGCCATGAGAGAGCTCCGAGAGATAATTCTTCTGCCTTCGAGGGGGAAGGGGGGGCTGAATTGAAGAACCCCTCTGCTTAAACAATGAGGCCCAAGATGGACTCACGAGGCCTCCCAGACGACCCCAAAGAGCCCCAGGCGGGCTCCAAGACCCCCCGAAAGAGCCCGAAGAGTGACCCAAGCGTGCCCAAAGAGGCCCCGAGGAGACCCCAAGAAAGCCCCAAGATGGCTCCAGCGACCTCCGAGCACCCGTCACAACAACATATCTGCAAGGGCCGCCTCCTCGTCCTGCTTGTCCTCGTCCGTTCCGTCCTTCCTTCCTGCCTCCTCTTCCTCCTCCTCCTCCTCTTCCTCCTACTCCTCCTCCGTTCTGATCCTTCCTCCTCTTTCTCCTCCTCCTCCTCCTCCTCCTCCTCCGCATCGTCCTCCTCCTCCGCCTCCTCCTCCTCTTCCCCCTTCTCACATCCCCAAAGAATCCCAAGAGGGGCCCAAGAAGGCCCCAAGAGACCCAAACAGGCTTCTAAAATGGCTCCGGAATGGTCCCGAGAGGCCGCAAATAAGCTTCCAAGGTGCTCGCGGATCGAAAGCTCCCCGAAGATTTTAGGGTTGACTCGTCGCTGTCGTCGTCGCTTTCATCGCGGTTCCTCCTTCCTCTGCCATCCTTCTACTGGTTCTCCCTCCTCTTCGTCCTCTCCTCCTCATCCTCCTGTGTTCGTTTCATCCTTCCTGCTCCGACTGGCAAACATAGCGATCTCCCCGTCCCGAGAGGGTCCAAAGATAACTCCAAGAGGGCCCCCCAGAATGACCCAATGAAGCCGCCGTGGCATGGGAGCATGCGTGAAATCAGTCGGCACATGTTCCCGCCGCTTCTGCGCCCCAGACGTTTCCGAGGTGACAGTTCCACTGCATGCTTCTACGCGTCCCTGATCAAAGCAAGTCGCCTGGCGATCGCTTCTGACTTGGCTGGTGGCGATACGCGAAGCGTCAAGAATCACATGTAGAGTAGCCTACGCCCCCGCGCAATACCGCGTGAAGAGTTGAGTAAATCAAGATGGCTTCCCTGATAAACGAAGTAGACTAGTATGTTGTCCGCCTCCCTACGGTGCCATGTGCCGAGTATGAATGAAGTCATGTGCTCCTCTCTTCCCCCACCCCCCCTCTGCGTTGTCATGTGACAGCTAGCGCATGACAAAAAAACAGATCTGCGGCCCTGCGCTGAAACGTGACTACTGAAGTTGACTGGCATGCGTTCCACCCCTCTGCACTGCCATGCGACGGAGCAAGTAGGAGCACAGTTTCCTCTCCCAGCATGCGTTGCTATGTGACGAATAAAACGGAATACGATATGGTTATGCTCCTTGAGTTGCCACGTGGCGAGTGGAGTATAATGGTATGGCTTCCACCCTCTTGCGATGCCACGTGACGAGTAAGTACGGTAGAATTGCATGATCGCCCCACTGCGGAGCCATGTGACGAGTGGAGCAGCACAGTGTGTTGCCCGCCCCCGCTGCGTTGCCATGTGACGAGTAGCGTAGAACAACATGTTGTGCGCCTCCGCTGCGTTGCCACGTGACGACTTAAGTACATTCGTATATGATCCACTCCCTGCTTGCCGTGCCACGTGACAAGTAAAGCAGGGTAGTATGTGTCCGCCCCCCTGCGATGCGATGCGACGAACGGTGTAGAATAGTATAGCTCCCACCCTCTTGCGTTTTCCTGTGACGAACAGCGCATTCTACTCTGTTTGTCCGCCCCCGCTTGCCACATGACGATCGGAGTAGAACCCCATGCGTTCCATCCCCTTCCGATGCCACGAGACGAGTACAGCAGAATAGTATGCTGCCCGCTCCGCCTGCGGTACCATGAGAGGAGTAATGGAATAGAAAGTGTTCAACTCAGCTGCGTTGCCATGCGAGGAGTAGAATGTACTACTAGCCATTCCGCCCCCGCTGCCTTGCCAGGAGACCAGTGGAACTGAATAGCATGTTTACCGCTCCAGGCAACAAAAAAACGACCGACCTGTTAGGCAACCAACCAAGCAAGCAACCTAACAACTAGGCAACCAACCAATCGGCCAACCAACCAACCGACCGGAGGACCAAACAAACAAGCAACCAACCGCCCAACAAACCGACCAACCAGCCGCCCAACCGACCAAACAACCAACCACCCAACCAAAAAGCGAACAATACCAACTGGCTGGCCAATCAACCGCCCAACCAGCCAGCCAACTTAACGATCGGACAACCAACCGACCAACCAACCAATCAACCGACTGGCCAGCCAACCGCCCGACCAACTGGCCAATGGGCCACCCAATACTCCCGTAACAGCTTCATACATAGACCCCCGACGTAATGATTTTTCGTGACGTCGGCCCCCAGAGGTCTCGACCTCTTCCCCGGGACCGGCTCTTCATCCTGAGTTGTTCTTTGACGGCCCTGGGGCCCGGCGAGGGCCCCCAGAGGCCGAAAATTGTGGAAAACCTCCCGCCGTGATCTCTCCACTGCTCGAGGGGGTCTGAGCACGGCATAGGTGCCACCATCGCACCGGCGCCGCGCCGCACACGCTCTGAAACTATGCTCCCGCCGGGGCGAACGCGCACCCTTCGCTCGCCGGTTCGTCTTCGGCGGGGTCACATGCCCGGGCGGGCTCGCTCTCGCCCCCCAGCGCCGCGCAGAGCTCGTCCGAAGAAGGCGACCCCGTCTCGGCGCGGTGCCAACTTTCGGTCGGGCACGTTCTCCTACAGGCGGCTTTTGGAGGAGAACGAAAAACTAATCATAAAAGATTCAAAACATATGGTTTTTTAAATGTGTAAATGTTTATATATACGTCCCCTGAGTAGGTCTTCCTATGTGTGAAGCTTCCTCCTGTAGAAGGACAAGCCCGACTTCATGCCAACTCTCGCTTTCCGGTTCGTGCGCGGCGGGGTCGCGGGGCGAGCGAGCGAACTGCCGCCCTCGTTCAGGCAGTGCGCAGAGCGCGCCTGAAGAAGGCGCTGCCGCCGAGGAGCAGAGCGCACCCAGACCCCCGACGTCGTGATTCTTGCCGCAACGTCGACCCCCAGAGGTCTGGACCCCTTCCCGGGGACCCGTTTTTCACGACGAGTCGTTCTGTTGACGGTCCCGAGGCCTGGGGAGGGCCCCCGGAAGCCGAAGGTAGCGAACAACCGCCCGTCGTGATGTTTCACAGCGCGAGAGCATCTGAACACGTCGCGCCCGCCCAGGTCGTCGGAAGCGGAAAGCGGGGCCGCGCGCGAGCGGGCGAGACGTCGCTCGGCGCTCCCGTTCGGGCGTGGCGCCTGCAGCGAGGGCATCGGATCAGGAACTCTCAGGGAAGGAATCCAGGGTCTGGAGGCTGGTGGAACTCCAATCGTGGATTGGCCATGGATGAATCTCAAGCGAAACGCTACATGTTTCGAGCTTAACCTCCTCCTCTTCCTCCTCCTCAACCTCCTCCTCCTCCTCCCTCCTCCTCCTCCTCCTCCTCCTCCTCCTCCTCCTCCTCCTCCTCCTCCTGCTCCTGCTCCTGCTGCTCATCCTGCTCCTCCTCCTCCTCCTTTAGTTATGTTGCCACCTGCCGGGAAAAGCTCATTATCCCGCTGGGACCCTGAACTTTATGATCCCCACCCTGTGATTTTCGGGGGGCTTAGGGTTATCACTGCCACCCTCATCAGATAAGGAATCCCACCAGGGTCTGAGGCCTCTTGGGCACATGCCTCAATCAACCAACGCTCCCACCGCGTTTGCCTTCGCCAATCAGATCGGGACTTTGGCCGCACCCGAGGACGCTAAATGCAGCCCTCTTTGAAGCCCCGCGCTGTGGTTTCCAAAAGGTCCCGCTCCTGCATGTGCGCGGCCCATGTTTTGATATGTTTCTCCTGCGCCCGAAGAGGCCTCGGCCTCCTAGAGCACCCCCACCAGGGCCCCGAGGGGCCAAAGTCATTGATCGCCCGTTGGTTGTTGCATGTTTGGGGGTTTCCCCAGTTGTCGAGCTTCCGACCCTCCAGGACGTCCCAAAAGGCCCCCAAGACCGCCCCATGACGGCCCCATCGGCCCCCAAAAGAGCCCCAAGACGGCCCAAGAGGGCCCCAAGATGACCCAAGAGGCGCCCAAGACGGCCCAAGAGGGTCCCAAGACGGCCCCAAGAGGGGCCCAAGAGGGGGAACACGAACCGCAATTCCGAACCTTCCGCCCCAAGAGTCCCCCAAGAGGCCTTCAACAGGCCTAGAAAAGGCCCCAAGAGGCCCCCAAGAGGCCCAAGCAAGGCCCCAAGAGGTTCCAAAGCAGCCCCCCGTAGGCGCCCAAGCTGCCTCTCAGAGGCCGACGAGAGGCCTCCCGCGAGATCTCAACGCACATCCAAGAGGCCTCTCACCCACAGCCCAGGCACGGTGGCGGGGTGGGCCGAAGGCCATTAGATGCTAGACCACACTACCACCACGCGACGACGCCAGCCGATGGCGGATGACCAGGGACATTCCATCCCCCACGTCGCAACGATGCAAAGCTTACGCTTTGCTAAAATGGCGTCCCCCCGCCGGCGATGCAAGATGCATGCTTTGTTAAAATGGACGTCCTGCCGCCGGCGATGCAAGACGCGCGCCGGAATAGGGCGCGGCGCAAATCGTACGCGCGCAAGGCAATGACACGTCGCTCTCGCCTCAGCGCCGCGCACTGTTTGGGAAGGTGTCGATACCCCTCGGGCACGGCCCGCACCGCGTTGCTTGCCAATCTGGGGAGGGGGGGCGCGCGCGGAGGAGGCGCAGAAATCTATATATATATATATATATATATGCATACATACATACATATACATATATATATGTATATATATATGTATGCATACATATGCTCGAAGCATCGCGCGCTTCGCGCGCGCTCATGTTCTAGCAGACCACAGGCCTTGACGAGTTCACTGCTCCACTGAAGTAGTGGACCACAGATGGTTTGAACGGGAAGTGAAGAAGTGCCCATAACGCTGCACGCAGTATGGGCAGTGAGAAGTCCATGCATGTCAATCCGTATTCCGAAGGCTTTCGGGGAAGATGGTTGCGTAGGGGGGCGGAGGCCTGATGAATCGGGTTTCCAGAAAGCCTTCTGGGAGCATGGTTTTGGGGGGCGTCTTGAGGAGCCTGTTGGGGCGTGCCGTCGTCGTCGTCGTCGTCGTAATGTCGTCGTCGCCTCTTGGGGCGCGCCGTCGTGGTCGTCGTCGTCGTCATCCTCGTCTTCGTCGTTTCGTCGTCTTCGTCGTCGTTGTCGTCGTCGGATGGACCACTCCCAGGATCCATCCAGCGCTTCTGGACCCCCTCCAGAGGACCTCGTGAGCCCCTAAGGTAGGACTGGCCGAAGCCGATCACTAAGCTACAGACTCGGGCCCCAGCGTACGGAGAAGCTGGAACACGTCCCGGGTGCTACCGTACGGTTCAAAAGAGCACGTGGGGCAACTTTGTGCGAAACGGTCCGCGGAGGGCCGCGAGAAGGCAAGCAGTCATGTTCCCAGTCAACTTCCCAGACAGCTTTAAGGTAGCGTGATCCTACTTCGGAGACTCTGGAGACCCTCGGGCCCATGATGAACCATGTTCCCGGAAGGCTTTCTGGAGACATGATTGAGGCCTCTTGGGCGTTCTCTGGGGGCTCCTTGGGGGCCTCCTGGGGCTTCCTGAGGGCCTCTTGGGGGCCTTACGGGGCTTCTTGGGAGCCTCTGGGTGGCCTCCGGGGGCCTAGTGGGAGCCTCTAGAACCAGAGGCCTCGAAATATCGGTTCGTGGTCCCCTTCTGGGCCCCCTCTTGGGGCGTTCTTGGGGCACACTTGGGTTGTCTGGGGAGCCTCCTGGGCCGTCTTGGGGCCCTGGGGCCTCGTGGGCCGTCGTGGAGCGACCTGAAGGGCCTCTGAGGCCGTGAGGGAGCGCTGGGAGAGGGAAAAACGAGAACGCCAAAATACTCCAAAAACCATCGGAATATGCATGAATTGTGCCTCCCAGGGCCCTCTTGGGGAGCTTCTTGAGGCCGTCCTGGAGCGTGTTGGAGTCCTCGTCGGCCGTCTTGAGGGCATCTTGGGCGTCTTCGGGCCTCTTGGGACCGTCTTGGGCCCTTTTGGGACCCCTATTGGCCTGTCGTGGCCCGTTTCAGAGCGGGCCCGGGCCGTCTCGGGAGCTCTGGGACCCCCCCGGAACCCCCGGGGGGCGCCCATGGAGGGTATAAGCACTGGCCCCGCCCCCCCCCCTGTCCAACTCCGAGAGAGACAGACAGACAGACAGACAGACAGACAGACAGACAGACAGACAGACGGACGGACGGACGGACGGACAGACAGACAGACAGACAGACAGACATACAGACATACAGACAGACAGGCATACATACATAAATACATACATGCATGCATGCATGCAGACCATACATACATACATAAACAAATAAATAAATAAATACATACATACATACATACATACATACATACATGCATACATGCATACATGCATACATGCATACATACATACATGCATACATGTATACATGAGTACATACATACACACATACATACATACATACATACATACATACATACATACATACACACACATACATACATACATAAATACATACACACACAAATACATACATGCATGCATGCATGCATGCAGACAGACAGACAGACAGACAGACAGACAGACAGACAGACAGACAGACAGACAGACAGACAGACAGACAGACATACGTATCTATATATATATATATACATACGTACATACATACATACATACCTACCGATATACCTACCTACATACATACATACATGTGTTATATATATGTGCATGTATATGTATATGTACATACATATGTGTATAGATGCATGCAAAGAGAGAGAGAGAGAGATACATACATACATTCATATACGTATATATGTGTATATGTCCAACTCCGAGAGAGAGAGAGAGAGACAGACAGACAGACAGACAGACAGACAGACAGACAGACAGACAGACAGACAGGCAGGCAGGCATACATACATACATGCATGCATGCATGCAGACCATACATGCATACATACATACATACATACATACATGCATGCATGCATGCATGCACACATACATACATACATACATACATACATACATACATACATACATGCATACACACATACATACATACAAACATACATATATACATACATGCATGCATGCGTGCATACATACACACATATACATACACACATGCACACATACATGCATACACGCACATACATACATACATACATACATACATACATACAGACATACGTACATACATGCATGCATGCATGCATGCATGCATACATACATACATACATGCATACACACATACATACATACAAACATACATTTATACATACATGCATGCATGCATACATACATACACACATATACATACACACATGCACACATACATGCATACACACACATACATACATACATACATACAGACAGACAGACAGACATACATACATGCATGCATGCATACATACATAAATGCATACATGTATACATAAGTACATACATACATACATGCATGCATGCATGCATGCATGCATGCATTCATACATACATACATACATATATGCATGCATGCATGCATGCACGCACGCATGCATGCAGACAGACAGACAGACAGACAGACAGACAGACAGACAGACATATATACATACATACGTATCTATATATATATATATATATATATATGTATATGTGTACGCACATACGTACGTACATACATACCTACCTACCTACCGACCTACCTACCTACCTACCTACATACATACATACCTACATGGTATATATACATGTATTTATATATATATGTATGTATGTATATGTACATACATAAATATATGTATATATGCATGCAAAAATAGAATGTATGGCACAAATGCCGCGCAGAAAATTCGCCTGAGAGGGGCGTTCCCGCGCGGGCGAGGCGCCTCCTTTTTTCTCCCCCACCCAGTCTTCGGAAGCGGGGCCGCGCCCGTTCGAGCGAAGTGTCGCGTCCGCCTTCGCGGACGTCCCCTGGAAGTGGCGCGCCCGCCCGGGTGCGGCGCATGCGTTCCCCTCGCCATGCGCCCTGTCGGACAAGTCCCACTGCGCGCGAAAGGTTCCCACGGTGCCGCTGCCTGCCCCGCGCAAGACTCGCTTGGCCGTTGTGCTCCCGCCCGTGCGCAGCCCATGGCGCCGCGCCGTCGGAAGAGCAGCCGTGCGCACGCGCGCGGGCACGCCCCGCCCGCTGGGCGGGGCCAGGCGCCGGTCCCGATATCCAACCGTGCCGGCACGGCTTCTCTCAGGCCAGGGGAGGGGGCCCCCGCCCCCCCTCCTCCTCCTCCTCCTCCTCCTCCTCCTCCTCCTCCTCCTCCTCCTCCTCCTCCTCCTCCTCCTCCTCCTGCTGCTGCTCGCCCCCGCCTTGCCCATGCCGTCCTTCGCCCTCTTCCGCGGGCGGGGGCACGGGGGTGGATGGCCCAGGGGTGGGCACTGCACGCACGGTAAAGGCGCAAGGGCCTTGGAAGGCCACGCCGGCACTTTGAGAGAGGAGCGCGGCCGGCGAGAGCGACCAAGGATGCGCCGAAGGGGAAGGATGCAAGGGCAACCTTGGAAAGTTGCTCATCCTTACCATGGGGTCGGGCAGCTTTTCCTACAGGAGAATTTTGGAAGAAGAATACACGACACTCAGGAACTAATCGGAAACATTGCAAAAAGGATCACGACAGATCGTTCCCAAAGTGTTACGTTCTTGAATACTCCTCCTGTAGAGGCATGCCCGACTCAAATTCACCACGAGGGTTGACTGTACACGCATTCGCCGGGGAGCCTCCTCGCGGACGTGGGCGACCAAAGCCCCAGGGACATACTTTTCCCGTCGGCGGCGAAGCGGAGGCGATCCGCACCAGCGTTGGGCCACCCGGGGGCACCGATCGGCAAATTGTCCGGCGTGCAAGCGGGCGAAAAGGCGAGGAAGGCGGCCAGAGCCCCGCGGATGCACGCGCAGGTGGCCCTGGGCTGTCCGCCTCACTGCTGCGGCCGCCGAGGCCCCGCCGTCCCCCCCAGAGGCACCCCGCGCACGCGCTTTTGCTGGGCCCAGGGCGCTCTTCGCGGGAGGCGCGGGCGGGACGCGCTCGGCGCGGGTGCGCCACCGTGCGCGGGAGCGAGACCGCCACTGGAACCGCGCGGAGCTCGAGGAAAGAGTACTATGCACAGACACCTGTTCTGGCCAGGCCCATCCTGAGCCCAGGATCGGTGCATGCGCGCCCCCCTGCCTTGGGCAGGGAGGCACATGCACCGATCCTGGGCCCGGCAGCATGGGCCTGGCCAAGATCGGTGCATGTGCATAGTTCTTTTCGCCCGAAGGAGCCGAACGCCATCGGCCACCAAGCAGAAGCAATCCAGCGAGTGCGAGACGAGAAAATATGAGAACGGACGGGTGCCAGAGCCGAAGGTCGGGGGAGCGTGCGGACCCACACTGTTTCGCTCTGGCGGCCCGATGGCGCCCAGTCGACCGGTCCAGGTACAGGTCGCCGCAGCTAACAGGGGCGGCCCAGCTAACACCGCCAGTCGCGACGGAAGAGGCACAAGCATGAACCCACGCATTCTCGGCTGCTCAACCGCGGGCAAGAAGGCGTGCGCACACGCACAATTTTTTTGCATCGGCGGCTGGGCAGAGGGACTGCTCTGGCGATGCGGCACTCAAGGACCGCACGAAACGCGAACTGAGCCGCAGGGCACGCGGGAGGAGAGAGGAGGCCCGGCACGGGCGGGGGGGAGAGGAAGCCGGGCCCGCTCAGAGCAGGGCCAGGCCGCGGCGGGGTGGGCGCCGGGGCGGGGGGCCAGCGGCGGCGGCGAGGCAGCAGCTGGGCGGCGGCAGCCGGCGGGCAGCCGGGCACAGCCAAGGGGGGCGGGGGGGCAGGGGGCAGGTCCAGCGCAAGCTGGATGCGGGCAGCGCAACAGAACGGCCGAGGTGCCGAGATCCAGGCGACCTCCAGGCAACCGAGGGCGGCCGCCAGAGAGGACCACCTCAGGGGATGGGCCGGGGGCATTGGGGAAGGAGACCCAGCAGGGCGGAGCGGGGGAGGCGAGGACCGTCCAGGGCGCCGAGATCTGAAGGACCTGCTAGGCAACCAGGGGAGGGACGGCCCAAGACAACCCCAGGGCGAGGGGGCGGCAGGAACACAGGGAGAAGTGCAGGCAGCAAGTGCGGAACCCGCGGACTGGTTAACGCCGGTGGGGCGAGCACGCCAGATGGGCTGGCCCGAAAACCGGGCAGAGAGGTGCGGCGGGAGCCGCGGCCGCGGGTGGCCAACTAGGCCTCCCAGGGACCCCAAGCGAGGGCCCGCTCGGAGGACCACGCAAGCGGTGGGAGCC
>CAUYUJ010022442.1:37500-102500 GCA_963575745.1 Prorocentrum cordatum
CCGATGCGGGGCAGGAGAACCTAGAATCGAATCGATTGGTCGGATCGGTGATCGTCGGCGGAAACCTGCAACCAAATCGGGGAAAGCCGAATCGGCGGAAATAAGCAGGCCAGTAAGGCCTCCAGTGTGAAACCGACGCCCAAATTGGGAATCCGAGGCCGAACCGAATCGGAATTGGAATCGATCGACATCGAATCGAATCGAGCTGAAGACATCGAGATGAGCCCCGGTCTGGGGGGAAACGCCCGGCGCCTGCTGCCACTGCCGACGATGGCGTTGCGGATGTACGTCGCGCGGTCGCCCAGCTCGGGCGCCCGGACCTGCAGCCCGCGCCGCAGCCGCCCGAGCTCCTCTCGGCTCGGCAAGGCGGGGGGGGGGGAGGGGGGCGCCCCTGGAGGAAAGGAGGAAGTCTCACGAGCAGCGAACGCATCCGCATCCGCACCCTCGACGGGGGGAGGGGGGCCGCCCCTGGAGGAGAGGAGGGGGACTCTGCGAGCGGCGAGCGCACCCGCATCCGCGCACTCGATCTCTGGACTCCGGGGCGCGATCCCGCGGATACGCGGTCGCACGGACACGCCCCTCGCAAAACATCCGCGAAGCGATGCCCTGCATCCGCGGGGCCGCGGCCCAGGGACCTGGCCCGCGAGGCCGCGGATACGGATACGTTCCTCGCCCACGAAGGACGGTCGATGGGCACGCGTTGGCAGTATCGCTGAGGTCCAAGTGCCCCCGAAAGCCAAACTACCTCGAACCGCGATCCTCGCCGAGAATGAGACGCGACGAGGAGGAACAGGGAGTTGCTGTCAACGATGGCTGGCTCGATGAGGAAATCCATATTCTCGGCGACCACATGATAGCAACGCTAGAAAACCACCGCGTTCTCACTCCGCAGTGGCGACGACAGCGCGGCCGTCTGGGCAGCAACGCCTACTCGCAAGCAAAGAAGACAACGCAATTTCCTCCGCTACCCCCCCCCCTTTCCCCCTGTCCCACACGTTCCCCATCCACCGTCTGGTAAGATGATGGTCCGAACGCGCTCCTGCGGAGTTCTACTGGTTGTTTTGTAAAACGCGGTCGTCGCCGCCTCGGCCGCCGTCGTCGTCGCAGTTTGCGCAGTCGTCGCGATCGCCATGATAATGCTAGTCGTCGTCGTCGAGGATCGAGGTCGGAAGTTTCCTGGCCACTGGGACGCATGCCGTCGCAACGGCTGGATTCACCGCACCCCAAGAGAGGTTCGGGGATTTGTGTTTCAGAGGTCGCAATCGTTCTCCTCCTCCTTCCCCTCCTCCTCCTCCTCCTCCTCCTCCTCCTCCTCCTCCTCCTCTTCCTCCTCTTCCTCCTACTAACCCTCCCCCTCCTCCTCCTCCTCCTCCTCCTCCTCTTCATCCTCCTCCTCCTCCTCCTCCTGCTTTCCCTCCTCTCCCTCCTTCTCCTCCATTTCTACATGCCGCCATGCCTCCACGTCTCCATGCCTCCATGTCTCCATGCCTCCAGTTCTCCAATCCGTAAAAAATCCATCCGATCATTCCACCAGTCATCCGTTCATCCATGCCTCCAATCCTCCATTCCTCCAGTTCTCCATTCCTCACTTCCTCCATTGTTCCACCCATCCATTCCTCCATTCGTGAAATTCCTCCATTCCTCCATTCTTCCATTCGTCCTGTCCTCCATTCCTGAAATTCCTCCAGCCCTCCATTCCGCCAATCCCCCATTCGTAAAAGTCCTCCATTCCTCCAGTCCTCCATTCATCTATTCCTCCATTCCTCAATTCCGCCGTTCCTCCATTCATCCGTTCCTCTGTGCCTCCATGCCTCCATGCCTCCAGTCCTCCGTTCCTACATTCCTCCATGCCTCCATTCCTCCATTTCTCCGTTCATTCATTCCTCCATGCATCCAGTCCTCCTTTCCTCCATTCCTCCTCATCCCCCTCCTCCTCCTCCTTCTCCTCCTCATACGTCTCCTCCTCCGTCATGTCCCCTCCTCCGCCACCGAAGCAACGACGATGTATTATGTTGGCCAGGCTTCTCCAGAAGGTCGTCGAACTCATACATTCCTCCATTCCTCTGGTCCTCCATTCCTACCGTTCTCCTCCTCCTCCTTCTCCTCCTTCCCCGTCTCCGTATTCTTCTCCTTCTCCTACCCCCTCTCTCTCTCTATAAATATATATATATATATATATACCCCCTCCTCCTCATCTTCCTCCTCCTCCTCGTCTTCCTCCTCCTCCTCCTCCTCCTCCTCCTCCTCCTCCCCCTCATCCTCCTCCTCCTCCTCCTCCTCCTCATCCTCCTCCTCCTCCTCCTCCTCCCCATCCACCTCCTCCTCGGAAGCGACGACGACGACGACATTATGCAAGGCAGGCTCCCCCAGAAGATCATCGAGCTCCTCCATTCGGTCATTGATCCATTCATTCATTCCTCCATTCTTCCAGTACGCCATTCCTCCAGTCCTGAAATTCCTCCATTCCTCCATCCTTCCATTCCTCGAAACCGCCAGTCCTCCATTCCTCCATGCCTCCATTCCTCCATTCATATATTCCTCAAGTCCTCCATTCCTCCATTTCTCCTCCTTTTCCAATCCTCCATTCCTCCAATCCTCCATTCCGCCGTTCCTCCATTCATGCAGACCTCCGTTCCTCCGTCCCTCCATTCCTCCATTCCTCAATGCCTCCGTTCATACCGTCCTCCAATGTTCCATCCCGTCAGTCGTCCATTCCGCCATTCCTTCATTCCCCCAGCCATCCACTCCTCCATTACTCCAGCCATACGTTCCTCCAGTCCTAAAGTCTTGCATTTCTCCAGTCCCCCATTCCTCCGTTTCTCCATTCCTCCATTCCTCCTCCTGCTCTTCCTCCTCCTCCTCCTCATCCTCATTCTCCTCCTCCTCGTCGTCCGTCTCTTCATCATGGTCATCATCACCACCAGCAGCATCATCAGCATGGTCGTCATCATCATCATCATCATCAGCAGCAGCAGCATCATCATCATCAGCAGCAGCATTATCATCAGCAGCATCATCGTCATCATCCTCATCATCACCATCATCATCGCCATCATCATCAGCATCATCATCATCAGCAGCAGCAACAGCCGCAGCAGCAGTCAGCATCATCATCAGCATCATCACTATCAGCAGTAGCACCATCATCATTATCATCATCATCATCATCATCATCATCATCATCATCATCATCATCATCATCATCATCATCATCATCATCATCATCATCTGCATCGACATCATCATCAGCAGCAGCATCATCATCAGCATCATCATCAGCAGCAGCAACAGCCGCAGCAGCAGTCAGCATCATCATCAGCACCATCACCACCACCACCACTACGATCCTCAATATCATCATCAGCATCATCAGCATCATCATCAGCAGCATCATCGTCGTCAGCAGCAGCAGCATCAGCATCAGCATCATCATCAGTAACATCAGCCTCGTCAACATCATCAGCAGTATTGTCCTCATCATCTTCATCAACATCATCAGCATCATCAGCAGCATCATCACCACCATAACCATCACCATCACACTCACCACCATCATCATCATCATCATCATCATCACCAGAATCGTCATCATAATCATTATCACCATCATAAGCAGCAGCAGCAGCATCACCATCAGCATCGGCATCATCATCAGCATCAACATCATCATCTTCAGCATCAGCATCATCAGCATCATCAGAACAATCATCATCATCATCAGCAGCAGCATCAGCATCATCTTCATCATCAGCATGACAATGATCAATATCATCATCAGCATCATCATCGTCATCACCACCATGATCATCGTCATCATCATCAGCATTGCCATCAACCTTCTCATCAGCATCGTCATCATCATCAGCAGCAGCATCATCAGTATCATCATCATCCTCATCGCCATCATCATCAGCAGCATCAGCATCAGCATCAGCATCATCATCGTCATCATCATCAGCATCATCAGCATCATCATCAGATTCATCATCATCAGCAACATCATCATCATTATCATTATCATTATCATCATCATCATCATCATCATCATCATCATCATCATCATCATCATCATCATCATCATATTCATCATCATCAGCATCATCAACACCATCATCATCATCATCATCATCATCATCATCATCATCATCATCATCATCATCATCATCATCATCATCATCATCATTCCTCTCCATCTCTCCTCTGCCTCCTCCTCCTCCTCCTCCTCCTCCTCCTCCTCCTCCTCCTCCTCCTCCTCCTACTCCTCCTCGTCCTCCTCCTCCGCCGAAACGACGACGACGGCGATGTATTCTGCCAGCCAGGGTCCCCCAGGAGGTCGTCGAGCTCGGGCATCGCCTCCACTGGGCGCGCCGTGCACCTGCCGAGCCCGCGCTGCCAGGCGCAGTCGCCGTTGCACGAGGAGTCATGCTCCTCTGGGATGGTCCTGACTAAGCCCTGCACTTCGGGGAGGCCAAAACAGCCCACCCAGAGGCCTCAGAACTGCCCCCCGGAGGACGCTGACCCCTGGCAGGCCCCGACGAGCATCCAAGAGGCCTCAAAGCTGCCCCACCCAGGCACGGTGGCGGGATGGACCGAAGGCCACTAGATCCGCCGCCCCCTGTTGGCTTGCCACAGGGGTGCCCGGCGTGCTAGATCCTTTCGATTGTGGTTTGAGCTCTCCGAAAGAACTCTCCCTGAGGCTTCGGCCGATCCCGCTGGGGTCCCGGAAAGGCCCCGCAACCACCTCAACGACCGCAAGAAATTCTCCAAGATGGCTCAAGATGGCCTCTAAGATGGTTACGTTGGCCCGAGATGGCCTCCAAGATGGCCCAAGATGGCGTCCAAGTCGCCAAAGATGGTCCAAGATGGCTTCCAAGACGGCCCGAGAGAGTCCAGGATGCCTTCAAGTTCGTCCAAGAAGCCTCCAAAACGGCCCAAGATGGCTCCAAGATGGCCTAGGCCCGAAAAGGCGAACATCATTGATGTTCGTCAAGTTTTTGAAGGAGTTTGGCATTTTCTTCTTATCAGCTCTCCGACGGCCAAAGACGGCCCAAGAGGCCTCCAACATAGTCCCAAGAGCGCCCAAGAGGCCTCCAAGATGGCACCATGACAGCCCAAGAGGCCCCCAAGAAGAGCCCAAGACGGCCCAAGATGGCCCCGAAGACGCCGAAGATGGCCTCGAAGACGGCCAAGATGGTCTCCAAGATGCCTCCAAAACGGCCACGAAGGCCTCCAAGAGAGCGAAGATGACCCCAAGATGCACCCAAGACGGCCGCAGATGGTCTCAAGATGGCCTTAGACTGCTCAAAAGGCCCGCAAGAGGCCTCCAAGACGGCCCAAGATCCCTCCAAGACGTCCTCCGGGAAGGCCCGAAAAGGTCAGAATGGCCTCCAGACGGCCAAGATGACCTTCAAGATGCCTCCAAGACGGCCAAGATGGCCTCCAAGACGGCGAAGATTGCACCAAGATGCACCCAAAACTGCCCAAGATGGCCTCAAGATGGCCTAAGATGGCCCAAACGGTCCGCAAGAGGCCTCCAAGACGGCCCAGGAGTCCTCCAAGACGTCCTTCAGGAAGGCCCGAAATGGCCGAAATCATTTATTTTCTTTGAGTTTTTAAAGGGTTTCCCCAACCTCCAACCTCCTCCACGTGTTCCCCGAAATCTTTCCAAACCGATTCGGGGAACACTCGATCCGAAAGATTGGCAAGGATCTGACCCAACCTTCGGCCAGCAGGCCCCAAGACGCCTCCAAAAGCTTACCAGAGCCCCCAAGGGGCCCCGAACACGCCCATTCCTCACTCTCCTCCTCTTCCCCATCCTCCCCCACGTGTTCCCCAAAGGCTTTCCAAACCGATTCGGGGAACACATGGTCCGATAGCTTGGCAGGGCTCTGGCCTCAACGTTCGACCACATAGGCGCTTCCGAAATGGCGGGAGGCGGCGGTGACTCGCCGTAGGCGTCTTCGATATGGGCCGGCGGAATGAGCGAAGCGATGATAAGCCCTGGACTTCACTGGACTTCGAGGGGGGAGGGGAAGTGTGATAATCATGCTCTATTTTGTTCTCTAGCCTCAGCGGGGGGGCCGTCGAATGCGACGGCCAGGCGCAGCTCGAAGAGCTAACCAGGGCCGAAAGGGCGGTGTCAGGGAGGGGTCCAGGAATCTAGTTTGAGCCGCTTGAGGAGGGACGAGGATGGAGGAGGGATTATTTGCTCTTCGCCCTCTTTGGGCCTTCTGGCTTCTGGCTTCTGGGGGGCCATCGTCGCCGCGACCAGATCCGCCCCGAGGTCATGGTCAGAACGCTTTGAAGGGACAGGCCAGGGAGCGCGAAGACAGTCCTGGGCCAAGGCTATCCAGCGTCACGAGACAGCCCTGCAAGCGCTTGTATTGCCGTTTCGGAGACGGCCCCGCGGGGCCTGCAAACACTGATCGGCGCGAGAGAAAACTCGTCGTCGTCGTCGTCGTCGGCGGCGGCGTCGTCGTCGTCGTCCTCGTCGTCGGCGTCGTCGTCGTTGTCGTCGTCGTCGAAACAGACGACGTCGCCGATGTTTGGATGGAGGCCCTCCCGGGCAGCCCAAAGAGATCGGGATCTAGAGGGATCACTGAGGGAAACCGGTCCTGGACCCCATGGCCATCCACTGATGGCAAGCTCGTCCTCCCCGAGTGGTGCTCTGACAGCCCCGGGGCCCGTGGAGGGCCCAGGGAGCCCGCACACGGCGAACAACCTGAGGGGCCCGCTGCCCTCTCGGAGCCCGCCGGCTTCATGGCGACAGCTGCGCGCCACCACCAGCCGTGGCCAGGCACAGCTGGGGCCCCGCACTGGCCCCCCTCTCCACGGCTGGGAGGGCACACTTGCGTGGCGAGATTCGAACCCTGCTCCCACGAACCATCGACTCTCGACTCTCCGGAATCGATGGGAGGCGGGGGTAGTGTTTGGGTTTCGCCGCGTCTTCGGCGAATGCTCCGAACCCTACCCCCGCCGCCCATCGAGTTGCCTGGATCGTTTGTCGACGAGGGTAGGATTCAGATTTCGCCGCCGACGCGTGCACCAGCCCGGGGCCCAAGCTGGGACTGGAGGTAGCGCGCGACTGCCAGTCCCAGACATCCGGCGTCTCGACTCTATTCGCGGCGCGGGCCCCCGACCTCTCGACCGCTTCCCCGGGACTGGTGTTTCATCCCGAGTCGTTTTCGACTGTCCTGAAGCCCGGCAAGGGCCCCGAGGGAACGAACACACAATGTAAAAACTCCGTCTCCACGTTTGCGAGACGCCAGATGCCTGGGGCTTTCCGCTCAGACAGGTCGCCCATCTCGGCACGGCGCCTGCCACGGCCGCACAGCATCCCTGCGGCCTCCGAGCTCGTGCGAGCCGCTGCCTGCGGCACGTGCGCGCAAGCGCGCGCACGCCGCTGCCTCCGCAGACGCGCGACACATCATGAGAAACGAACCACCAAAACCCCTGGCTCGGCAGGCCGAGACGCAGCAGGGCACGCTGGCACTATAACCGCGCCCCCATAGGGAGCCGCACGCCCGAACCGGACCCCGAGAGCACGAGCACGCCACAGCACACCGCCGCCGAGGCGGCATGGCCCGAGAGCGCCCGCCACCGAGCAGATGCCGCGAGAGTCCAGAGCAGGCGCGCCGCCCGTGGGTGGTGCCGGCGCACATGCAGCAGGAACGGCATGGGTGTGGGCGGTGCGGGCAGGAGGTTCCGAGAGACTGGTCGGGCCCGCTGCAGTCGGACTCGATATTGGAGAGGGCACGCGAGAGGGCACAAAATTGCCCTTCCGAGGGCCACGCTGCCACAGGAATGCAGGAGGCACGTGTCGCAGGACACAGGGCACGAGGGTGCCCTTGCTCTGGCAGGGTCGCCCTGCTGACCCGGGCCGCCCGTGCTCGAAGGGGGAGCTCTGCGAGCGACGGCTCGTGTTGCCCTGTGGCGCGCGAAGTTCGCTTCCCGGGCCAGCCCCCCCCGGCCCTCCCCCTGGACAGAGGCAGCGATCGTGCGTGGGGGGGGGGGGGCCTGGACCCCCTGCTCCCCCAACAGGGGGGTGCCCTCGCGCGCACTGTGGCGATCGCAGCGCACCCCCCGCCCCGACGTGTCTCACGGAGGGGGCCCAGGGACGCACAAATAAACAGACACAGATCCCAGGATGCCATCTATTCTTCCATAGTTTCTGGATGTTCGTCTTCCCCCCGGGTTCCCACATTTTCCTGCATTTTCCAAGGAATCGTCGATATGTTGCGTCTGTGTGCTTTTCCCCCTCCAAACTCACCCCGCCCAAACGCTACTGTTACATGGGGCCCCACCCACCCCCCAGGAGAGCCCAGGATCGAATCGACAAGTCGGATCGGCGACCGGAATGAGAGCGGATCGGCGAAAATCGGCAGCCAAGTCGAGTCGGAAAAAGTCGAATCGGCGGACATCGGCAAGCTAGTATGTCTCCAGTGAGGAATCGGGACCCAGATCGGAATCCCAAGTCGACTCGAATCGGAATCGGAAGCCACCGAAGTCGAATCGAATCGAATCGAAGGAATCGAAATGAGCCCTGACCCCCTCCTCCGGGGAACGGACGTTGCCAGAAGAAGTGAAAAATAGTCGGTCATCCGCGACGGCGCCTGCAGAACGTAGCGGAGCGCCCAAGGCTCACACACGTTTGAGTGCGAATGGGCTGTGGCAGTATTACGGGCCCAAACCACCAAATTGCCGGATCTCCGAGGCGTTCCCGTACATGGACATTATATTCGAACCCTGTGGCCCAAGATGCCCCCCAGACCCCCCGACATTAATATTGATGGCGTGGCGACGGGGGGGGGCGTGAGTGGACAGAAATATTCGAACCCCAAAGTACCGCCTTTACTGAGATCAACATGGATGTCGGGGGCGCGGGGGTGATTTAGAATCTCCCTCGAATGTGTAAGGGTTCGAATAGATTGTCCATCTACTGTCCTGGGCGCTTCAAGGCGAGCCCCCGTTGGCCTCCAGAGAGCCAGCCGAACCAGCCCAGACCGACCCCAACGTCCTCCTCTGGTTGGAAGAGAATGTGCAACAACAGCGTCCGAATTAGACAGAACCAAATTCCACTCTCCATCCCGCAGCCTCAACATTGGCAAATATCGCCCTCGAGATGTTGGTTTCAAACATTTTCTGGCACCGCTTCTCCAGGAGCGCTTGTTCAATGAATGAGCCAGGGTGCGGAAGGAGGGTCATGCGAAGTGGCTCCTAAACGTTTGTTGCCGAGTTGTTCCTTCAACGGTCCCGGAGACTTCCAGGAAACGTTCAAACAGGCTTGGGAACCCCCGTCAGCCCGAAAGGACCGTCCTGGGGATCTCCTCGGGGCCACGTGGGTCGTCTTGGAAACCCTGGGGGCCAGTCCAAGCAGCCTAGATCATTGTAAGACATGTGTGTTGTATGACTTTCGTATACCTGCGTCTGTCTTCAGAGCATGCAAGACGGCCCAAGAGGACTCCAGGACCCGCCCAGGAGGGCCCCCGGAGGCCCCCAAGCAGGGCCTAGGAGGCTCCAAGGGGCCCACCAGAGCCCGAGAGGGGGAGCTCGGAGTGCTATTTCGAGCAGACGGCCCACGGCAGCCAATGTGAGGCCTTCCAGCCCAAGGTGGCACACGAAACAGCCAGCAGGCCCACAGGAGGCCCCCAAGAAGACCCCAGAGGCCCCATAGGAGACCCCCAGGACGGCCCACATCTGCCCCGAGAGGCCCCCGAGAGGCCCCAGAGAGGCCTCCCAAAGGCCTCCACGCGGCCCAAAGAGGGCACGGTGGCGGGCTGGGCCGAAAGACACTAGACTTCGACAGGGCATGTCCTCCTACAGGCGGATTCCAAAAGAAAGATTGAGGAGGAGGAGGAGGAGGAGGAGGAGGAGGAGGACCTCCCCATCCTCTCTTGTCCGCCGTCCTGCCTGTGGTAGTGGTGGTGGAAAGTTGGCCCACCAAGTCCTCTGGGCAGGAGGCGCAGGCCGGCGCTTCATGGCCGCCGCAGCCGACCCCCCCCTCCGAGACGGAGGGCAGCAGGAGAAGCAGCCTGGCGGCCGGCAGTGCGCGGCGCGTCCGCCCGCACCCCATGGCAAGCAGGTCCTGCGGCACCTCCAAAGGCGCTGGGAGCCGAAATGGCGACGGAGGCCCACAGGGGTGCTGCTGAGGACTCCGGGGCTTCGAGACCCCGGCCCTCGTTTTGTCTCGCTTTGAGAGGGCTTCACTGGTCTCTTGATCCAGTGTGGCATGGGCTACTTGTCAGAACGGCTTGCCACGTGTCTTTTGCAACGCAGTTTTCCCGGGGGAGTACGTCATTCCTGCCGTGCACGGGGGGAAAGACCAAACTGACGCCTACTGCGATAGCTGATGCTGGTGATGCGCCCTCGAGTTGGCGACGACGCGTGGGGACGATGCTGCGCCGCGATGTGATCCCACTACCGATCCCACTCGATCGATCCCACCGCGGGACACCGACGGGACACCGACGGGAACGGCACAGCGACGGGACAGCGACAAGACACCAATGGGACAGGGCTCATAGGGCCCATAGGGCTCATGGGGCTCATGGGGCTCATAGGGCTCATAAGGCTCATAGGGCTCATAGGGCTCATGAGGCTCATAGGGCTCACAGGGCTCGTGGGGCTCATAGGGCTCATAAGGGTAATCGGGCTCATAGGGCTCATAAGGCTCATAAAGCTCATAAGGGTCATCGGGCTCATGGGGCTCATAGGGCTCATAAAGCTCATAGGGCTCATAAGGCAGTCTCTTCCTGTTTCCATCCTCCTCCCTCCTTCGACCTCCTTGCTAATTCTCCTCTCCTTGTGTGCCGCTCCCCCAATAGAGCGGGTTTCACCTGCGGCTCTTCGCAGTGGGGCACCTTCGGCCGTCTCGTGGCCCTCATGGGGCCCTTGTGATCCGTCTTCCTGGGAGGATCCGTAGAACGCTAATTACGTCACCACATGTGTGCCGAATGTCCCCTCACATGGACCGCACCCCACAGGGAGCTCCACCGACGCTGAAGAGCCAACGCGTGCATGCCGCCTCACCGTTCCACCGACGGTGAAGAGCCAACGTGTGCATGCCGCCGCATCGTCCATGGCGGCACACCCGTGATCTGGATTATGAGTTGGGGGGGCCCTTCGGGGTCTCGCGGCGTGCAGGGGCGAGAGCTCTGGAGGTGTTAGGGTTCCCAGGCCTCACTGGGCTCATGGGGCACCATGAGGCGCCATAGTGGTCGTAGGGCTTGTGGGGCCGACAGGCCTCATATGGCTGATAGGGGTATAGCCTCTCGGGGCTCTTCGTGGGGCTTCTTCTGAAGCTCTTTTGGGCTGTCTGGCGGCCCTCCTGGGCCGTCCCGGGACCCTCTTGGGCCGTCCTGGGGGGCCTTGGGCAGTCTTGGGGCCCTCTTGGTTCTTCTTGGGGGCCTCCTGCGGCATTCTTGGGGCTCTCTAAGAAGCCTTTTGGTGCTTTTTGGGGCCGTCTTGGGTCTCTCTTGGGTCGTTTTGGAGCCCTTTTGGGCTGTCTTGGGGCTCCCTTGGGGACTTCTTGGGCCGTCCTGGGGCGATCTTGGGAGCCTCCTGTGTCGTCTTGAACGCGGTGAAGGCCAAAGAAGCGGACATGCTAAAAATGTACGTTTCCCGAAAGGAATGGGGCGATTTGTAACCTCTTGGGGGTCTTCTTGGGGGCCTCTTGTTGAGAGCATCTTGGGCCGTCTTGAAGCTACCTTGAGGCCTCTTTGAGCGCTCATGAGCCGTTCTGGAGCGGTCTTGGGCCGCCTTGGGGCTTTGCGGGACCGTCCAGGGATGGCCGATAGAGGCTCCCGAAACCGAAATTCGAATTCGACGTCGGTGGGAGCACCCGGAGCCGAATTATGTACGGGGGGGGGTCAGAGGGGGTTTCCGCTATAAGAATATTCGAAGAGGAATATTAAATATCCATCTCTCTCTCGCTTTCTGCCTCCCTCTACTCTGACCTCAACCACCACATGGAAACGGCGGGAACTTTTCATCAAGGCCCAACAAAATCCTGGGACTTGGCTTCCTACCGCAATCCATGACAAATACCTCGAATCCTTGCAATACCGGGGCCCAGGACCCAGAATCGAGAACCTGGCCGCCCACAGGAATCGGTCCAGCACGTTCGCCAAATTCAGTACACGCAAGTACCCCATCAGTTGGAGCACTGATTGACGAAGGGGCAAACAACAACGCGGGCGCTGAGGATTGCAACGCGCAGATATGCGCACAGAATTCGGCATGACCGCACTGAATTGCGCTGGATCTCGGCCGCCCGCTCAATTCTCTAAGATCCGCATGCATGCCAACGAAGTCAGAAGGCAACTCTCATCATCATCATCATCATCATCATCATCATCATCATCATCATCATCAGAATCACCACAACCACCACCATCATCATCATCATCATCATCATCATCATCATCATCATCATCATCAGAATCACCACAACCACCACCACCATCATCATCATCATCATCATCATCAGCAGAATCACTATCATCATCAGCATCATCATAATCAGCATCATCACCTGCATCATCAGCATCGGCATCATCATCAGCAGCAGCATCATCAATAACATCACCACCAATCAGCAGCATGATCATCATCATCATCATCATCATCATCATCAGCATCATCATCATCATCATCATCATCATCAGCATCGGCATCATCATCATCATCATCATCATCACAATATTCCTCCTCCTCCTCGTCATTATCATCGCCACAAGAACAACCGCCACCATCACCACCACCATCAGCATCGTCATCATCACCATCATCATCATCGTCGTCATCATCATCGACATCATCATCATCATTATCATCATCATCATCATCCTCATCATCATCATTCAGATTATCATCATCATGATCATCATCAACATCATCATCACCGCCACCACCACCATCATCATCAACATCTTCATCATCCTCGTCATCATCAGCATCAGCATCATCATCCTCATCATCATCATCAACATCGTCCTCATCATCATCATCATCATCATCATCATCATCATCATCATCATCATCATCATCATCATCATCATCATCATCATCATCATCCGTATCATCATCATCATCGTCGTCGTTGTCGTTGTCATCGTCATCGCCGTCGTCATCGTCATTATCGCCGTCGTCATCAGAATCATCATCGTCATCAGCAGGAGCGATCTGGGCTATCCGATAGCACTGATCGTTCGCTACCGGCCGATGCTGGACCACTAGCGGCGTTCAGCTGTGAACGCCCGCACTGGGGCGGCCACCGCGGCAACGCGGCGCAACGAAGACGAGGGGGGAGGAGGCTTTTGGAGAGCACCTGGAGGTTCAGGGTTTTCAAAGGAGCTCTAGGGACCGCTGTGAGAATTCCAAGGAGGAGGAGGAGGAGGAGGAGGAGGAGGATGGAGGAGGAGGAGGAGGAGGAGGAGGAGGAGGAGGAGGAGGAGGAGGAGAGGGAGGAGAAAGAGGAGGAGGAGGCCGTCCACGGCGACAGCACAGCCCAAAAAAAAGCCGGACCGTCGAAGCCGAAAGCGACCGAAACCGACAGACCGCAAGCAGCAGCCCGATTGGAAGGACGCGGCGACGCAACGACCGACCGAAGCGAACCGAACGCAACCGACTGCGACGCAGCCGAGCCGACCCGAACCTCGGACACCCTTGGAGTAGGAGGGGGAGCGGCGACGACGACGGAGACGGCGCGGACGAGAGTACAGCTACGAGGACGGAGGGAGACCAGCAGAACTCTTTGTGCGGCCCCGCTGCTCTGCACCTGGTCAGCGGGGGGCCCGCCTTCTTCGGGTCAGGTCGCGCCTCGCACGCCTATAACTAAGCCCTAACCACTACAGACAGCTGCAGCGCAGCCCTTTGCGGAGGGAGGAAGCTGACGAGGGCTGTGTCTCCCCTCCTCGCGTCGTGCAGAATGAACGGTGGGTGTTTTTTTCTCGCCATGTCAAGCATTCAAATGGGCTTACCCCAGCCTGTCAACAAACGACTCAGGATGAAAAACCAGTCCTGGGGAAGATCCAAGCCTCCGGGGGCCCAAACTTTAAAAGAGCACGGCGTCGGGGATCGGGGCAGATGACAAGAAAGCTGGCGAGAACCAGTCCTCCTCATCCTCACCATCCAAAAGACGACGAGGACTTGTGGACCCCCGGCCCTCTTCAAACAAAGCAGGCAAACCCGAGCGGCTGGCCGCGGTCGCTGGGAATCCAAAGGCCAGCGAAAGGTACTCACGGCGCCTGCCTCCACGGCCCCGCGGGGCGAACTCCACCATCGTGGCAGCCGCGCCCGCGCGGTCCTGCTCGCCGAAGCCAGTGCTCAACGACGCCACTGCAGGCTGCTGCGAGGATGGAGGAACAGCAACGACACACTTCGACAACCTTCGGAGGCCCGCGCGGAGCTCTTGGACCGGCTCCGCCGAGGAGGGCCAGCGCCTGTCCACGAAATCCGCGACGACCTCCGAAAGCTTACGTTCATGCCAGTGTTGTTTCCTCTTCGAGAGGAGGAGGAGGAGGAGGAGGAGGAGGAGGAGGAGGAGAAGGAGGAGGAGGGGGAGGAGGAGGAGAAAGAGGAGGAGGAGAGATAGATGAGCAAGCATGGAAGGCCCTGGGGAACAGCGAGCCCATTCCAAGCCCGAAGCGTTCTCTATCTCGAAAGACTGCCTGCATTCGGCATCTTGACTTTACCACTAAGTCGGACACCACACATCAACTCGGTGTGTGTGTGTCAGTCGCAGAACGAAATCAAAGCAGAAACGGCAGAATCGGGAAGGAATGGGCGAGCGAGAGGTGCAGGAGAACGAGCAGGAGCAAAAATGGCACAAACTGTGTATTGCATCTGCTGGGTAGGATGGAAGGTCCCATGTGTATGGGGTCACTGTCGGCCAGCTGGTTGGCAGACAGGGAGCAGAATCGGATCAGGAATAGCGATGAGGGGGGAGCACTGGCAACAGTGGCAGGCGGAGAAGAGGAGGACAGGCAGCAGGAGAGAAGAGGAGCAGGACGAGGAGTGTGTGAAGGGGGGGCGATTCGGACGTGGACTGGAGTCGAGCGCGACAGCCCTGGCACCGACATCGCACCGAACGACAAGCGGGGGCCGAACCGAGGGCCCGAAGGGCGACACGACCGGAGGGCCGTGGGAAGGGGGAGCGAGGACAGGGGCACCAGGGACACGAGGGCACAGAAGGAGAAGCGGGGGCGGGGTGGAGGAGAAGTCCGTAATTGGTAGGAGGAGGACGAAGACCGCGAGTATGAAATCTTGCGGGCCCTCAACCCCGCTCCAACCAACAACACAACAACAAAAACCACGATGACATCGTCCTTGTCGTCCACCTCCTCCTCCTCCTCCTCCTCCTCCTCCTCCTCCTCCTCCTCTTCCTCCTCCGCCCCCTCCGCCTCCTCCGCCTCCTCCGCCTCCTCCTCCCCCTCGTCATCCTCATCTTTCTCACCATCATCATCACCACCACCACCACCACCATCATCATCATCATCATCATCATCATCATCATCATCATCATCATCATCAACATCATCATCAGCATCATCAGCATCATCATCATCATCATCATCAACAACATCGTCATCATCATCATCATCATCATCATCATCATGCTCATTAGCATCATCATCATCATCATCATCATCATCATCATCATCAGCATCAACATCAACATCATCATCAGCATCAGCATCAGCATCATCATCATCAGCAGCACCCTCATCATCATCAGCAGTCTGATCAGCATCGTCTTCAGCCACATGCCCCTTATCATGAGTCTCATCATCACAATCAACAACATCATCATCGATCTCATCGTCATCATCTGCATCACAACCACCATGAACATCATCATTATCATCTACTTCCCCCATCAGCATCGTCCACATCAGCATCACAATCATCCGCATCCACATTAGCGGCATTATTATCAGAAGCAGCATCATCACCATCATCATCATCATCATCATCATCATCATCATCATCATCATCACCAGCATCGCAATCCTCATTATAATCAGCAGCATCATCATCAGTATCATCATCAGCAGCATCAGCAGCATAATCAATATCATCGTCATCATGAGCATCATGCTCATCCTCGTCCTCGTCATCATCCTCATCGTCAGCATCATCGTCCTCATCATCATCGTTGCTACCATCATCATCAGGCAGCAGAAGCCTCATCATCATCAGCAGCAGCATCATCATCATTGTCATCAGCATCATCATCATCATCATCGTCGTCATCATCATCATCATCCGAAGCAGCATCATGATCATCATCATAATCATCATCATCATCATCAGCATCATCACCATCACAATCATCATCATCAGCATCATCCTCATCCTCATCCTCATCCTCATCATCATCATCATCATCATCATCATCATCATCGACGTCAGCAGCATCATCATCTTCAGCATCATCATCAGCATCATCATCGACGTCATCATCATCATCATCATCAGCATCATCATCAGTACCAGCATCATCGTCATCATCAGCAGCAGCATCATCATGCGCAGCAGCATCGTCATCATCAGCATCATCATCAGCGGCATCAGCATCATCTGTAGAAGCAGCAGACGCAGCAGCATCCTCATCATCATCAGCATAATCATCAGCAGCATCATCGTCATCGTGAGCAGCAAGATAATCATCATCGTCATCGTCGCCGGCGACGCCGCCATCACCATCATCACCACCATCATCATCATCAGCAGCAGCATCATCAGCAGCAGCATCGTCAGCATCAGAAGCAGCATCATCAGCAGCAGCATTGTCAGCAGCAGCATCAGCATTATCATCATCAGAATCAGCAGCGTCGTCGTAATCACCATCGTCATAAGAATCATCATCATCAGCAGCAGCATCACCATCATCAGCATCAACATCATCAGCATCGTCATCAGCCGCATCGTCATCATCATCATCATCATCATCAGCAGCAGCAGCAGCAATATCAGAATCATCAGCATCATCATCATCGTCATCAGCAGCATCATCAGCATCAACAACATCAGCATCAGCAACAGCAGCATCGTCATCATCATCATCAGCATCAGCAGCGTCGTCTGAATCATCAGCATAATCAGCACCATCATCATCACCACCACCACCATCATCATCATCATCATCATCCTCGTCGTCATCATCATCAGTTACATCATTAGCAGCACCACCATCATCATCATCATCATCGTCGTCGTCAGTACCGTCATCATCATCATCATCATCATCATCATCATCGTCATCGTCAGCATCGTCATCAGCAGCAGCATCAGCATCATCATCGTCGTCATCATCAACACCATTATCATCATCATCATCATCATCATCATCATCATCATCAGCATTGGCATATTTCGCATCATCGTCATCATCAGCAGCATAATCATCATCCTCAACATCACCAGCATCAACATCATCGTCCGCCTGCACAACCGCCAACTCATCCGACTCTTCCGCCTACACCTCCTCCGCCTCCTCCTCCTCCTTCTCCTCCTCCTCCTCCTCCGCCTCCTCCTCCCTCTGCCTTCTCCTCCTCCTCATCCTCCTCCTCCTCCTTCTCATCCTCCTGTTCCTCCTCCTCCTCCTCCTCCTCCTCCTCCTCCTCCTCCTCCGCCTCCGCCTCCTCCTCCGCCTCCTGCCCTCCGTATCCACGTCCGCCCCCTTCCTCCTCCTCCTCCTCCACCTCCTCTTCCTCCGCCTCCTTCTCCTCCGCCTCCGCCTACGCCTACGCCTCCGCCTCCTCATCCTCCTCCTCTTCCTTCTTCTTCTCCTCCTCGTCCTCCTCCTCCTCCGCCTCCTCCCCAATCCTCCTCCTCTTTTTCGTTTCGTAGCATTCCTCTTCGTATGATTTCACTTACGCTTCTTCCTATTATTATTAGTGGTACTAGTATTATCATTACTAGTGTTAGTATTATTGTGTGTATGCTTCTTCTCTGCTTATCGTGTTCAGGGGTGCTTCTTTCAAATCACTCTTGTGATAGTGGAAATCCTGGAAATTCTCCTCCTCCTCCTCCTCCGCCGCCTCCGCCTCCGCCTCCGCCTCCGCCTCCGCCCCCTCCATCCCCCATCAGTATCCTCCCCCTGTTATGTACAACGCTGTACTCCAAGCAGTGGTTTTGGCCATTTCTGAGCCCTCCAGAACACGACACAAGCACATGAAACCACCAGCGGAATGAAGATTCTTATGCACTCGGGTGGTGCTGAAGGCGTCACTGGCCCAAGATGTGTCTCAGAATTCCTGGGCAGGCCCAGATGGCACCGTCGCCAGGCCCAAAGGGCCCCAGGGGCTCCAAAGAGGCGCGACAAGCTGGGGACACCTAGGGCCAAGACCGCTTCTGGCCACACCCGATATACCCGTGTATTGCATGGCATGCCTCGCCAGCCAGCACGGCCGAGGCGGACCATGAAACGGCCGCTACAACGAAGCGGACAAGAGCTCGACCCCGCCACGGCCGGCGCATGCAGCACTGGAAACGCGCCCTGCCACGGGGCGCTCGCGTGATCGCGCCGGCCGCGTGCGGCAGCATTCCACATGCGCAGAGGGCACACAGGCGCCCCCACGCGCGCGGGTGCTCGCCTGGCAGCAAGCGCCTGAGGCGGCCAAGAAGCGGCGGAGCGAGGAGGGAAGGGGGCGGAGGGAGGAGGGAGGGGAGAGGGAGTGAGGAGCCAGGCCAGGGCCCGAAGACGGTCCGAGGCTGTCTCACGGGGGGCATGGGCATGGACTCTGTTCGTCCAAAGGAATTTAAGATTTCAAAAGACACGCCCGCAAGATCACATGATGTGCTGGTTGTGCTGTTGCTTGAACGGATACGGCCATATCAATGCAACACAGAGACTTGGCGGCGCGATATGTTCGAAGCATGACCCCCTGGAGATCTCGACCCCTTCCCCGGCTTTTCGTCCCGAGCCGTGTTTCGACGGTCCCGGGGCCCAGTGAAGGCCCCCCGAGGCCAAGAACGGATCAAGAACCTCCCCGATTCTCTCGAGGCGATGGGCTCTTCGAAGGCGTCCCCCCGCCGTCAGCTGGCGGAGGTGAGGTGAGCCGAAAGGGGAGGGCCAGCTCGGGGGGGAAGCCATGACCTGGGATCGACGACGCATCACAGATACAGTCGAGCTGCTGAATTAAGGAACGATGAATGAGGAACGAAGCCCCCTTTTGGCCCCAAGCGCCTGCGCGCACGAGGAGAGCTAGAGGAACAGCCATGGAAGGACACACGGAACATCGAACCCCTTCCGAGCCCAAACTGTTCCTTGTGTCAGCGTCTTGACTGTATGTAGATCAGCGACAGGCCCCCGATGGCCGAGCCGCACGCTCCTGGGCGGAGTGGGGCATCGAGGCCCCTGTGGGCGACGAATGGGCGACCCTGGGTCGATGATTCGCTGTAGCCCTTCCCTCGCCATCGCTCGGATGTCCATTCCCCATACATTTGTCGACTCTGTGCGTGAACTTCTCAGAAGATGATCTGGGATGCTCCTCAATGGCCCTCGCCGAGAAAACATACACACACACACAAACACACACACACACACAGACACACACACACAGACACACACACACACACACACACACACACACACACACACGCGCGCGCGTCCGAGCGATGCCAAGTTCCCTGTCCCTGAGAGCCTGGCGGCACATTTGTTACACTCGGCGGCGAGCCCAGGGGGGAAGTGAGAAGGGGCGGACCTTCTCTCAGAAGGCTCGGAAGTCCCCCGGCTTTCTGAGAAGTTTTCTAGGCCTTCCCCGATGGCACAGAGAATGCCTCAAAAAGCCGGCGCGTTCCTGAGACGCCCCGCGGCTTCCTGAGAAGGCCTTCTCCTTCTCGCATCCCCTCCTCGTCCGCCGCCGATGTACAGGGAACGCTTCCGCCTGGACGCGGGCTCCAGGACCTCGCGGGTGGATCCAACTCGTGGACGCCTCAGATAAATGGAGTCTGGGGCTCCCGGCCGTGGCTTCCAGCGGTCGGCGCTGCGTGTGTTTCGCGGCGTCGGACCTCGGGGGTCGGCGGCACGAGAGAACGGGAAGGAGGAAGGGAAGAGAGGACAGAGGAAGGGAAGGAGGAGAAGGGGGAGGGAGGAGGGGGAGGAGGGGAAAGGGACGAGGGAAGGAGGAGGGCAAGAGGAAGGAAGAGCAACGGAACGAGGATGAAAGGAATTAAGAGGAGGAGGAGGAGGAGGAGGAGGAGGAGGAGGAGGAGGAGGAGGGGTGGGAGGAACAGGAACAGGCTACACGACTTAGTCTATCAACAAAAAGAGGCCCTCTTCCCTGACCGTCACGCAGACCGCGAGCGAAATGTGCCCGACCGCGACGAAGATGCCACCTGGTCCCTTGAGTAGAGCAGGGCGAGGCCCACCAGTAGCACCACCCCTGCGACCATTGTGAAACAGAAACCATGCCAGGCCGATGCCTTCGAGGCAGCGACTCCATTCACCATATTTCCAGCAACTGGTGCGCCAACGAACGTGACAAAACGGTGCGGCGGCTCAGCACACCCTGGCGAGCGTCTCGTTGTCGCCGTCCCTGTCTCCGCCGCCGCCGCGCGCTTTGCCCTCCAGCTGGCGCCCCAGCCAGCAGAGCTCCTGGGCCAAACAGGGGACCCAGAGCGGAGGGGCATGCCGTGCTCTCCCGCGGGTCGATGCGAGCCAATGGAAGAAGTGATCTCCCTGCAACCACACACACAACCATACCAATAAACACAAAATGATCAAACCAGCCAACTCATGAAAAACGCATGGCCCAAACCCCCGACGTCGTGATTTTTTCAAAACGTCGACCCCCAGAGGTCTGGACCACCTCTTTGGGACGGGTTCTTCATCCTGTGTCGTGTTTAGACGGCCCCGAAGCCCGGGAAGGGCCCCCGGAGGCCGAAAATGGCGAAAACCCTCCCGTCGCAATTGTTTGAAGGGGCCCTGGGACACACAAATAAATACACACAAACAAAAGGATTCCCCATAGTTTCCCATATTTTCTAGGTTTTTATTTTCCCCCCATATTTCCAATATTTTCCCATATTTTCCTTGGAATCGACGATTCATTGTGTCTGCGTGTTTTTTCCCTCCTGATTGTTTCACAGCGCGAGGAGACGGGCCACCGGAGGCCACCTCCCGGGCACGGGTTCTTCATCCTGTGTCGTGTTCTGACGGTCCCGAAACCCGGGAAGGGCCCCCGGAGGCCGAAAATGGCGAAACCCCCCCCGTCGCGATGGCTTCACGACGCGCGGAGGTCTGGGGAGCGTGATCTCGGGCACCGTTCTGGGCGGAGGGCGCTGGGATGGCCACGGGCGCGCGGACGGCCGAGCGTGCCGCGCGCGGGGCGCCGCGGGCTTCGAGGCACCGGGCCCGCCCCCCGAGAGGTCCGCGCGGAGGCACGGCGCAGGGGGCACCGTTTGGGCGGCGCGCGGAAGGGGGCAGGGGGAGGGGGGAAGGCTTCTTAGAAGTAGGAGTGCTTCTCAGAAGCAGGGGTGCTTCTGAGGAGCCTTCCCCCCTCCCCCATTCCCCCCTTCTGCGCGTGGCCAGACGTTGGCCAGGGGGCCGGCCGCATCAAAGCCTGCGCCACGCAGGAAGCAGCGTACCAGCCCAAAGCACGACGAGCAGAACAACAGAAAACGGATAAAAAGGGTTCGATTGTGTCAGAGTCCGTGCTAAATGGATATATGTATGTGTATATACATATATATATATATATATATATATATATATATATATATGTGTGTACATGTGTATATATATACCTGTAAATATAGAATCACTATCAGCGAGTTGTCTAGAATGTATTATTCGCTCCGCTGCGCGGGACTGGAGGCCGGGAAAGGCTCGGGACGCTGACGCCTGGGAGTCGGGAGGTGGTGAGCGCGTCACGCCGAAGCGCGGTGGGCCAGAACCGGCGGCGCGACACGCTCAGCAAGCGTTCCCGGCCGCAGGAGGCATCCTAATGACCAGCGCAGCTGCACTCCTGCTCGCCGCCATCCTGCTTGAACGCAGAACCCGAGCTTGGAGCACCCTGCAACGCATCGCGCCGCCATAGGGAACGCCCACTGAGACACCAGGGCGGTTTCCTGTCCACGGCGCGCCTCGGCCACGAAGAAGTCCCCCGACATGCATCTGAGGAGCGGCCCGAAGGCCAGGGCCCCTCCTGAGCCCAGTGTGGTCCTGACTTCAGCGTCTCGGCTGCACCTGAGCCTCACGTGCCGAGTTTTTCCTGAAGCCCTCCTCTCCTACGACAACGACGGCCCCGCACCTCCGACATCGCGTCTTCTCAGTCACGACGCGGGCCGCTGGAGCTCTCAGCCCCATCCCCGAAATCGGCGTGCTGTCGCAGCGGGGTCATTTCCTCGTGGCGCCGGGCCCCGGGCAGGCCGAAATGGATTAAGAGAGAAAGAGAGAGAGAGAGAGAGAGAGAGAGAGAGGAAGAGATAGAGAGAGGGAGGAGAGAGGGAGAGAGAAAGAAAGAAAGAACGAAAGAGGTAAAACACTACAAACTAAACGGCAAACTCCAAACACTAACTGAAAACACGAGCAGGAAGTGTTCACATGAAGGCAAAGCACGACGACCACCTTGTACACCCCGCGTAAAACTAAACACCTCACAAAAAACATCAAACCGAATTAACACAACAACAACAACAACAACAACAACAATTACTAGCACGTGGGGACACTCCGTTCTCACCAGTGCCAGGGTTTTCATAGGAGGCGGGCAATACCCCCACTTTGTGGGGGGGCCGGTTCAAGCTCTACCAAATTTCCAAACGACTCTTCGCCACCACCCACACCCAGCTTCCCGCCCTATGACGTTCGGACACTTCACTTCGTGGCATGCGGACGACCGTGGCTACTATTCAGGGCCCCGCGGCCGACGACGACGGCGTGCGCGCGCGAAGAAAAAACGAATGTGTCCCGCATGGTATTATTTGACAGGGATGATGGCCCTGGCAGGTGCGCAACCGTTGTCGCAGAAGTTCGAAAAAGTTGCTCGCAAAAGCCCGTTTGACAGAAATGTTTAAAAAGTGTTGGGTTTCCTACGAATCCGCAAGAGCGCGCGGGATGAGATTTTGACATTTTTTGTTGAAAAACCATTGGTTTTTTGATGTTTTTATGTTAAAATCGCTGCGAACACTAAGCTTTTGGAAGGATTTCGTCTTGCGCGCGCGAATGTCCACTTTACCTTATTTTTTGCAAGGGATTCTTGAAATTTGATTATATTAGAACAAGAAATGTCATTTTCTATTGTTTTTTGCAAGGGAAAGCGGATTACAACAAAACAACCGGATCCTGTACACACCCTCTTTTCTGAGGCTTCCTCACGAAAATGATGAAAATGTAGCTGCGGCCTAGGCGGCGCAGGGGGGGCGCGCACCAGGGGGCCCAACAATAATTATTCTTTAGAATAAATAATGTTCAACAACAACAACGACGACGACGACGACGACGACAACAACAACAACAACAACAGCAGCAGCAGCAGCAGCAGCGGCAGCAGCAACAATCATCTTAAGACGGTTCGCTCTTATCCGATCGCGCGTCATTAAGTATGCAAATCCCGAACCCTGGATACCCGCCGTCTTCGTCTTCGCTCGTACCCCTTTGGGGAGTTTGATTCCCTCCCTGCAACGTGTGGTTGGAGGAGAAGCCCCCTCACAGGAAAACGCAGGAAGAAGGAGAAAGGGAGAGAATGAAAACGAAAGGATCGGAGGAAGGGAGGGAGGAGGGGAGGGGCAACAGAGAGGGGCAACAGGGAGGGCGGACGACGATTTGCGCCGCGAGTTGCGATTGAGCTTCCGCCATGGCTTGCGCCAACCATTCCAACACAGGTTGACAATACACCAGACTCATTTCTATAGCGCTCACTTATACAGTGCTCACTTTCAAATTGAGGTCCGGAAGGGGCCGCACATGCACGCACATGCCGCACAGTCGCATGCACATGCCCATGCAACTCCGAAAGGGCCTCCATAGCATTGCCGCCAATGCGCGCACATGCCGCACAGTCCGATGCACAGTTAGATGCACAGTCTAGAACAACTCCACAAGTATGAACACACATGCCCGCACATGTCGCAAAATCAAAGACTTGAAGAGGGAGGGAGGGGCAAATGAGGAGGAAAAAGCAAGAGGAGAGGCTGGCGCTCGAGCGGCAAATACCAAACCCAAATAGGGGATGTGGCAGGCGACAGCACCAATCCAATACAGGGATGTGGTCAGCACTCGGATGATGTATCACAAGAGGATATCGCAAGCGAAAGTGACCTGGCCACCTCAGCTCATGGCATCTCGGATCCGAGAGTTGCGAGGATGTCTCAGGCGAAACTGGCTGGACCACCATGGGCCGTGGGGCAGGGCATCTCCGAGGTCAGAGTTGCGAGAACGTCTCAGGCAAAAATGGCCTGACCACCTCAGCTCAGGGCATCTCGGAACCGAGAGTTGCGAGTGTGTCTCAAGCGAAAGTGGCGGGACCACCATTGGGCAGCGCATCTCCGAGGTCAGAGCTGTGCAGATGTCTCAAGCCAAAATGGCCTGACCGCATCAGCTCAGGGCATCTCGGAACCGAGAATTGCGAGGATGTCTCAAGCGGAAGTGGCCAGAACGCCTGGGAGGGCGCGTGACTGGCGAGCCAGCGGCGCCTGAGCAAATTGCTGCAAGGATGTCTCAGGCGAGAGCGTGGTTCAGCAGACTGCAAGGAAATCTCAGGCGCAGGCGGGTTGCCTGAATATCGCGAATGCGTGAGTCCTGCATAACTCTTAAGGAAGTCCCAGGCGGAAGCGCGATTCTGAAGTAAATTGTGAGGAAGTCCCAAACGAGAGCGCGAGTCCTGAGCGGCGAGAGCGCGGCGCCGTAGAAAATTGCAGGGAAGTCTCAGGCGAGCGACGATTCCTTGGTGAATTGCAAGGACGTCGCAAGCGAGGGCGCGACTCTTCAATGAACTGCGAGAGGTCTCAGGCGGGAGCAGTTCTTGTTGCAGCTCGGGGGCCAGGGGCGCAGGTTGAGCACCAAGACTTGCCCTGATTAAGGGCACTTCAATTGAAAAACACATATCTCACTGGCGTGGTGATCAAAAAAATATGATTCAGAAGTGAGAGTTCAACATCGACACTCACAAAAATACCACAAACAACAACAACAACAATAATAACAACAACAACAACGACAACAACAACGACAACAACAACAACAACAACAACAACGACAACGACAACGGCAACGGCAACGGCAACGGCAACGGCAACGGCAGCAACAACAACAACAACAACAACAACAACAACGACGACGACGACGACGACGACAACGACAACGACAACCACAACCACAACCACAACCACAACAGCTCCACCAACAACAACAATCAGTTTAAGACTCGTCGCTCTTATCTGCCCGAATGTCACGAAACGTGTATTCCCCAAACCCTCGATACCCGCCCTCTTCGTCTTCAATCGTACCCATCTCGGGTGGTATATCACTCTTCCCTGCAGGCCGGGCCCCGGCAAGCGGCGTTGCGGCCGCGGACCGTCGGCCTGGCCTGGCCAGCAACAGCGCTGATCGGCAGCAACCCGACCCCAAGAGAGACGGACAGGGGACCGACCACGACGGCCACGACGACCACGACGACGACGACGACGACGACGAGCGAAAGCGAGAGCGAGAGCGAGAGCGAGAGCGACAGCGAGAGCGACAGCGGGGCCACGAAGGGCAGGAATGGGGCCCCGAAGGGCGACAGCGGGGCCACGAAGGGCATGCGTATGGGGCCACGAAGGGCGCGAACGAGCGGGGGCCACGAAAGGCATATCATGTGGGGCCACAGAGGGCAACGACGGGGCGACTGAAGGCAGCAACGGGGCCACGAAGGGCAGCGAGGGGGCCATGAAGGGCAACAGCGGAACCACGAAACGCATGCATATGAGGCCACGACGGGCGCGAACGAGCGGGGGCCACGAAGGGCATATAGATACGGGGCCACAAATGGCAGCTAGGGGGCCACGAAGGGGTACAACGGGGCCACGAAAGGGCAGCGAGGGGGCCACGAAGGGCTGCAACGGGGCCACGAAAGGGCAGCGAGGGGGCCACGAAGGACTGCAACGGGTCCACGAAGGGCAGCGAAGGGCCCACGAAGGGCTGCAACGGGTCCACGAAAGGGCAGCGAGGGGGCCACGAAGGGGTACAACGGGGCCACGAAGGGCAGCGAGGGGGCCACGAAAGGCTGCAACGGGACCACGAAAGGGCAGCGAGGGGGCCACGAAGGGCTGCAACGGGGCCACGAATGGCAGCGACGGGGCCACGGAGGGTTGAAACGGGGCCATGAAGGGCAGCGAGGGGGCCACGAAGGGCTACAACGGGTCCACGAAGGGCAGTGACGGGGCCACGAAGGGCTGCAACAGGGCCACAAAAGGCAGCGAGATCCCGATTCCTACATAAGCTGTGAGGGAGTCCTAAGCGTGAGCACGACTCCTGGACGCCCAACTGTCTGGAGCGCGGCGCTTGAGCAAATCGCGGGAAACTCCAACGCAAGAACGCGATTCTGGAGTAAATTGCAAGCAAGTCTCCAGCGAGAGTGCGACTCCAGAGCGCCGAGAGAGCGACTCCTAAATAAATTGCAAGGACGCCCCCAGCGAGAGCGCGATTCCTGAGTAAAATGCGAGGAAGTCTCAGGCGGGAGCGGGGGTCCTGGCTAAGTTGTGAGGAAGTCTCAAGCGAGAGCCGTTGTAACCCGGGGGCCAACAACGCAGTTTGAGCCTTGCAACTTGCCCCTGTTTTTTAGAATTCACGACAACAACAACAACAACAACAACAACAACAACAACAACAACAACAATTACTAGCACGTGGGGACACTCCGTTCTCACCAGTGCCAGGGTTTTCATAGGAGGCGGGCAATACCCCCACTTTGTGGGGGGGCCGGTTCAAGCTCTACCAAATTTCCAAACGACTCTTCGCCACCACCCACACCCAGCTTCCCGCCCTATGACGTTCGGACACTTCACTTCGTGGCATGCGGACGACCGTGGCTACTATTCAGGGCCCCGCGGCCGACGACGACGGCGTGCGCGCGCGAAGAAAAAACGAATGTGTCCCGCATGGTATTATTTGACAGGGATGATGGCCCTGGCAGGTGCGCAACCGTTGTCGCAGAAGTTCGAAAAAGTTGCTCGCAAAAGCCCGTTTGACAGAAATGTTTAAAAAGTGTTGGGTTTCCTACGAATCCGCAAGAGCGCGCGGGATGAGATTTTGACAATTTTTTGTTGAAAAACCATTGGTTTTTTGATGTTTTTATGTTAAAATCGCTGCGAACACTAAGGTTTTGGAAGGATTTCGTCTTGCGCGCGCGAATGTCCACTTTACCTTATTTTTTGCAAGGGATTCTTGAAATTTGATTATATTAGAACAAGAAATGTCATTTTCTATTGTTTTTTGCAAGGGAAAGCGGATTACAACAAAACAACCGGATCCTGTACACACCCTCTTTTCTGAGGCTTCCTCACGAAAATGATGAAAATGCAGCTGCGGCCTAGGCGGCGCAGGGGGGGCGCGCACCAGGGGGCCCAACAATAATTATTCTTTAGAATAAATAATGTTCAATCAGTTTAAGACTGTTCGCCCTTAAATGCTCGAGTGTCCAATAACGCGTATTTCCCTAACCCTCGATACCCGCCCGCTTCGTCTTCGATCGAACCCCCCTTGGGGGGTATACCTTTCTTCCCTGCAAGCTGGGCCCCGGCAAGCGGCGGGGCGGCCGCGGACCGTCGGCCTGACTAGCGGCAGCGCTGATCGGCGGGGCGGCCGCAGATCGTCGACCCGACCCCAAGAGGGACGGACAGGGGACCGACCACGACGACGACGACGACGACGACGACGAAGACGACGGCGACGACGGCGACGACGAGCGAAAGCGAGAGCGAGAGAGAACGACAGCAGGGCCACGAAGGGCACGAAGTAGGCCACGAAGGGCGACAGCGGGGACACGAAGGGAATGCGTATGGGGCCACGAAGAGTGCGAACGAGCGGGGCCCACGAAGTGCAGACAATGCGGGGCCACAGAAGGCAACTATGGGGCCACTGAAGGTAGCAACTGGGCCACGTAGGACAATGAGGGGGACACAGATGGCGACAGCGGGGCCACGAAGGGCATGCACATGGGGCCACAACGGGCGCGACTCCTGGGTGCCTGGGTGTCGGGAGCGCGGCGCTTGGGCAAATTGAAAGAAATTCCAACGCAAGGCTATTCTTCAGTAAATTGCAAGCAAGTCTCCAGCGAGAGCGCGACTCCAGAGCTCCGGGAGAGCGATTCCTGAATAAATTGTAAGGAAGTCCCCAGCGAGAGCGCGATTCCTGCATAAAATGCGAGGAAGTCTCGGACGGGAGCGGGGGCCCTGGCTAAATTGTAAAGAAGTCTCAAGCGGGAGCCGTTGTTGTTGTAACCCGGGGGCCAGGGGCCCAGTTTGAGCAGGAAGATTTTCACTGTCAAAAAACAGGGTGCGAGCGTCGAGGGGCAAACTTTGATTGAGAAGAAACAGCATGCACCAGTGGGGGGATCAACAGTAATTATTCTTCAGAAATGAGAATTCAACAACAACAACAACAACAACAACAACAACAACAACAACAACAACAACAACAACAACAACAACAACAACAACAACAATTACTAGCACGTGGGGACACTCCGTTCTCACCAGTGCCAGGGTTTTCATACGACGCCCGCCAATACCCCCACTTTGTGGGGGGGCCGGTTCAAGCTCTACCACATTTCCAAACGACTCTTCGCCACCACCCACACCCAGCTTCCCGCCCTATGACGTTCGGACACTTCACTTCGTGGCCTGCGGACGACCGTGGCTACTACACTGGCGCATGGGTACAGTGACTTGTTGTGGTAACATTTTCTGGACGCTAGCTTAGTATACGACTTTTCCCCCTGTTCCAACACTGGACACCTGTACTGGTTTTTGGTGGCAACGTGTTCCTGACGCTAACGGGATTATTTGACAGGGATGATGGCCCTGGCAGGTGCGCAACCGTTGTTGGAGAAGTTCGAAGCACGTGAAAAAGTTGCTCGCAAAAGCCCGTTTGACAGAAATGTTTAAAAAGTGTTGGGTTTCCTACAAATCCGCAAGAGCGCGCGGGATGAAATTTTGACACTTTTTTTTGAAAAAAAAAAAAAAAAAAAAAAAAAAAAAAAAAAAACATTGGTTGTTTGATGTTTTTATGTTAAAATCGCTACGAGCACTAAGGTTTTGGAAGGATTTCGTCTTGCGCGCGCGAATGTCCATTTTACCTCATTTTTTGAAAGGGATTCTTGAAGTTTGGTTATGTTAGAACAAGAAATGTCCACTTTGCCTTATTTTTTGCAAGGGAAAACCGCCCGTAACAAAACAACCGGATCCGGACCAACCCGTTTTGCCAGAGACTTCCTCGCGAAAATAATGAAAACATGGCTGCGGCCTAGGCGCGGCGAGGGGGCCGCGCACCAGGGGCCCCAACAATAATTATTCTTTAGAAGTAATAATGTTCAACAACAACAACAACAGCAGCAACAACAACAACCACAACAACAAGAACAACAACAACAACAACAACAACAACAACAACAACAACAACAACAACAACAACAACAACAACAATTACTAGCACGTGGGGACACACCGTTCTCACCAGTGCCAGGGTTTTCATAGGAGGCGGGCAATACCCCCACTTTGTGGGGGGGCCGGTTCAAGCTCTACCAAATTTCCAAACGACTCTTCGCCACCACCCACACCCAGCTTCCCGCCCTATGACGTTCGGACACTTCACTTCGTGGCATGCGGACGACCGTGGCTACTATTCAGGGCCCCGCGGCCGACGACGACGGCGTGCGCGCGCGAAGAAAAAACGAATGTGTCCCGCATGGTATTATTTGACAGGGATGATGGCCCTGGCAGGTGCGCAACCGTTGTTGCAGAAGTTCGAAAAAGTTGCTCGCAAAAGCCCGTTTGACAGAAATGATTAAAAAGTGTTGGGTTTCCTACGAATCCGCAAGAGCGCGCGGGATGAAATTTTGACATTTTTTTTTTTGAAAAACCATTGGTTGTTTGATGTTTTAATGTTAAAATCGCTACAAAAACTAAGGTTTTGGAAGGATGTCGTTTTGCGCGCGCGAATGTCCACTTTACCTTATTTGTTGCAAGGGATTCTTGAAGTTTGGTTATGTTAGATCAAGAAATGTCAACTTTAGCTTATTTTTTGCAAGGGAAAACCTTTCGTAACAACACAACCGGATCCGGACTCCCCCGTTTTGCCTGAGACTTCCTCACGAAAATGATGAAAATGAGGCTGCGGCCTAGGCGCGGCGGGGGGGTCGTGCACCAGGGGCCCCAACAATAATTATTCTTTAGAAGTAATAATGTTCAACAACAACAACAACAACAACAACAACAACAACAACAACAACAACAGCAGCAGCAGCAGCAGCAATAATTGTAAGACTGTTCGCTCCTATCTGCTCACGTGCCAGTCAATGTCAATACGTATATCCCAAACCCTGGGGACCCGCGCTCGTCGTCTTCGATCGTACCTCCTTGGGGGTATATCTTCCTTACCTGCCACGTGCATTTAGCGCAGCCCCCCAAAACAAGGGAAGAGAAGACGGGTGGAAGGGGGAGGGAGAAGAACGGAGCACGAGAGAAATTAGCAGGAGGGGGGCAAGGAGCAGAAAACAAGTGGCAGAACCAGACGGGCAGATCGCGTGGGCAGACCCATAGCGGGAAGATCGGAAGGCGGGCCCAGGCCACCAGGTCGAGCAGGCGGGTTGCTGAAGCGTGAGTCCTGCATGAATCGAATCGTGAGGAAGCCTCGAGCGATAGCGCGATTCCAAGTGAATCGTGAGAAACGCCAAAGCGAGAGCGTGACTCCTGAGCGCCGAGGGCGCACCGTCTGAATAAACTGCGAGGAAGAGACACGCGAGAGCGTGATTCGTATACTACAAATTGTGAGGAAGTCCCGCGCGAGAGCGCGACTTAGTAATAAATTGTGAGGAAGTATCAGGCGGGAGCCGTTGTTGTTGTAAACCCGGGGCCAGGGGCACAGTTTGAGTCTAGTGGCTTTCCCTGATAAAGAAAGAAGTGCGAGCCCGGGGGAAGCACTTCAATTGAAACATGCAATGGTCACGGGAAGAGGGGGATCAACCATAATTCTTCTTCAGTAGTGAAAGTTCGACAACAATCATGTTGAGACTGCTCGCTCTTATCTGCTCGCGTGCTATTCAACACGTATATCCCGAACCCTCGATACCGACCCTATTCGTCCTCGACCGTACCCCCTTGGGGGTAGATCTTCTCACCTGCAACGTGTATTTCGCGCAGCCCCTGAGGTACAGTCGGGGCGTTGACCTAAGGAACCCTTAATAAAGAACGAGGCCCCTTTTTTCCATGAGTTAACCTTCGATCTCCTGTCGACGACATGAGGAAAGCCTGAGGCAAGCTGTGAAGCACGTAAGGACCGCGGAGCCCCTCCCCAGCGAGAAGGGTTCCTTCTTCAGGGCCCCGACTGTGGGGGAAGAGGGGGCGGACGGAAGGAAGGACAAGAGAGGGAGGGAGGGAGGATGGAGCACGGGCCAAGAACAGAGAGCACGTGGCAGAACCAGACGGGCAGAGCGGGCGGGTAGACCCCACCAGGCGGGTCGGGGAGGAGACCCCCAGGCGGCGAGGTCGAGCAGGCGGGTTGCTCAAGCGCGCGTCCTGCGTGAGTCGCGGGGAAGTCTCGAGCGACGGCTCGGTTCCCAAATCAATCGTGAAGAAATCCACAGCGAGAGCGTGACTCCTGAACGTCGAGGGCGCGGCGTCTGAATGGATTACGAGGCAGTCCCACGCGAGAGCGCGATTCCTGAATAAATTGTGAGCAAGCCCCTCGCGAGAGCGCGATTTGGGAATCAGTAGTGAGGGAGTATCAGGCGGGAGCCCTTGATGTTGTAGTTCGGGGGCCAACAACGCAAGTTGAGCCGAGCGACTTTCCCTGATAAAAGACCAGATGCGAGCCCCAGGGGAAAGCATTTCAATCAAAGAAACACAATGGTTACCAGAGGGGGGCTCATGTATAATTATTCTTCAGTAGTAAGAGCTTAACAACAACAACAACAACAACAACAACAACAACAACAACAACAACAACAACAACAACAATCACTTTACCCGAACGCTCAGTGTTCTCACCAGTGCCAGGGTTTTCATGCGACGCCAGCCAATACCCCCACTTTGTGGGGGGGCAGTGCAAGCTCTACCAAATATCCACACGACTCTTCGCCACCACCCACACCCAGCTTCCCGCCCTATGACGTTCGGACACTTCACTTCGTGGCCTGCGGACGACCGTGGCTACTACACTGGCGTGGAGTACACACCCACAGAAGTTGTTAAGCCTACGTTCGTACACCCACAGAAGTTGTTAAGCCTTGTTAACCCACATGCAAGAGCGTGCGAAAGTAGCTCGCGCGAGCTCATGTAACATAAATGTTGGAAAACCATTGGTTTTTTTAGGATTCGGACAGCGCGCGCGGGTGGAAATTTTGAAAAGTCGTGCAGGTGTTTTTCGAGGACCTACGGTGCGATTCGTGTGATTTTATGATGCGCGGTGCTAAAATTCTTAAGAACCCAATGGTTTTTGGAGATTTCGGCGTGCGCGCGCGAAGAAAAAACGAATGTGTCCCGCATGGTATTATTTGACAGGGATGATGGCCCTGGCAGGTGCGCAACCGTTGTCGCAGAAGTTCGAAAAAGTTGCTCGCAAAAGCCCGTTTGACAGAAATGTTTAAAAAGTGTTGGGTTTCCTACGAATCCGCAAGAGCGCGCGGGATGAGATTTTGACATTTTTTTGTTGAAAAACCATTGGTTTTTTGATGTTTTTATGTTAAAATCGCTCCGAACACTAAGCTTTTGGAAGGATTTCGTCTTGCGCGCGCGAATGTCCACTTTACCTTATTTTTTGCAAGGGATTCTTGAAATTTGATTATATTAGAACAAGAAATGTCATTTTATAGTGTTTTTTGCAAGGGAAAACGGATTACAACAAAACAACCGGATCTTGATGACATCGTATTACCTGAGGCTTCCTCACGAAAATGATGAAAATGTAGCTGCGGCCTAGGCGGCGCAGGGGGGCCGTGCACCAGAGGTCCCAACAATAATTATTCTTTAGAATTAATAATGTTCAACAACAACAACAACAACAACAACAACAACAACAGCAAGCAAGCAAGCAAGCAAGCAAACAAGCAAGCAAGCAAGCAAGCAAGCAAGCAAACAAACAAACAAACAAACAGACAGACAGCGTCCATGCAGACATGTCGACCTGGGACGTAGACGACGACGACCACGACGACGGCGGCGACGGCGGCGGCGACGGCGACGACGACGACGACGACGGCGACGGCGCTTCGGCCGGGCGGGCTCCCCCAGCAGGCTGTCGAGCTCGGGTATCGCCTGCACTGGGCGCGCCACGCACCTCCCGGAGCGGGGCCTCCAGACGCAGTCGCCGTGGCACCAGTACTCCTGCTCCTCCAGGGAAGAGCGGCTACACACATGAGTGGCCCCAGGCAAGAGTGACCTTCGGTAGATGCTCACTCTGGGGACCTTTATCGGGCCACTCGCTCCACTCGTGCGTCGAAGCTGCATCGAACTTCCGTCGAATCGAGCCGAACCTGAGCCGAACCTGTCGAGCTTGAGTCGATTTGAGTTGAACTGGAATCCAATTGGAGTCTAGAGTTGAACAGATCCATGAGGTGGGCCCCAGCAAGGTCCGCAGAACGAGCACCTAAGCTTTGGCGCGCGAGTTTCGGGGGAAGCGGGAGTGCCAAACCCGAGCGCGTCAAGCCGCTTCACGCCACTGCTGGGGTGATCCCTGTGGGCCCGCACCAATTGAGCGACGATCAAAAACGGGCCTTATGCAAGATGACGTGGCGACCTTACGCGGTGGCTTACGCAGGTCGCCAGCGCGGCACGCTGCATTGGAGGCGAGGGCGCTTAAGCGCGAGCTTACGCGGGCAGCTTACGCGCGAATGTCGGCGTCGACGGATTCCGGGCGTCGCTGAATTGTCGTCACTCTGGCGAAGAGTCACTCCCAGGGACGGCCGAAGGGAGCTGCCTGGGAGACGGAGCCCCAGCAGCCCCGTTGAGGGCTCCACGGCTTCCTGCCCCGTCCCTCGACCCGCGCTGGACCTTCCACACGACTTCGCCAGACTGGTCCAGGTGCCTCTGGATTTGCCTCGATTTTCCCTCGGTGGCAACTCATGGGAGCCTGCCATACCATCTCGTCGGCTCTTGCGAATCGACGCTAGTCGGCGCTAAGTCGACGCTAATCGACACTAAATCGACGGTCATGGACGCTAACCGACGCTAAATCGGCACAGTCTCATCGACTCCCAGACGCTCATCGACGATAATCGACGCTAAAGACGGAATGAAAAGGGCACACCAGGCTCCCATGACTTGCTACCGAGCCATTCGGCGGGGGGCTGGGCGAGACAGCGGCGGTGCTCCCTGGAGTCTCTTCCGTCCTCTGGGCCCAGCCTGGAGCCTCCTCGTCGCCACGGCGGGATCCGCCTCGAGAGGCGGGTCGGGACGGGCCCCGGGAGGGGTCCGGGCAGGGACCTTCCGCGGGCCTGGGGCTCCTGGGAGGAGGAGGAGGAGGAGGAGGAGGAGGTTTTTCCCGCGAGCACAGCGTGGGCGAGCACCTCGCGTCCACCTGCGACAGACCTGGTTAGACCTCCGCGCCGCCTGAGGCGGCGGAGGAAGACTGGGCCTCTACGCCGCTTCCAGCGGCGGAGGAAGAAGCTCTGGCAGCAATCCCAATCGACTCAAGAAACTCCAATTCCTGGGTCCTTGACAGCGCGACCACCTCTCCAGGCAGTCTTTCTTATAAGGATGCTTACCTGCCAGCAATCGATTACGCCGAGTCTTGGCGTTGTGATCCCTCGGGTCCTTAGGACATCCTGTAAGTAGACCACAAGCCCTGGCGCTCAAAAAGGCGCCGCACTTACGACAGAAAGTATAGTGGCCTATCCGAGACAGCTTGTGTCGCCTTGGCCCCTGCAAAGGAGCCCCGTCGACACGTGCTATTTCCTTCCACTTACCGTGGGAGGAGAAACCCTTCCTACAAAACTTACGAGACAACACCAGCTTGGCCTTATAGCTGTGGGCCCGTCTGGCGCAATTCACACACCTCCAAGACCCCCGATCCCACTCCAGGACGTGACGAGACTCAGGAGGAGGCAGCACCGCACGGCGCGGCCGAGGGCCAGGGGGCTGGGAGGCATTCTGAAGGCGGCCAGTAGTGTCATCAAACGTGCCTATCTTACAAGTCATGTCACCGACAAGCCCAAGAACAGCACTTACTTCTTTTGACCTAGACACCCACGTGTCACGGACATGCGGCGGGATGGCGTCAAGCTTGGCGCCCTCCTTTGCTTGAAGGTCGGCGCATTGATTCCCGAGGTAGTTGCAAAGCTCGAGTCCCTCGAGCTGCTGGGCATAAGCCTTTTTGGAATGCGCTTTGACCTTGACGACGACGAGGTCCCCCTCCCCCGAGAACGAGTCTTCAATCGCATTCCAAATCATGTGCCATAAATCGGCATGCGGTCGCCTGGCTTGGCGGCACCAGACTGGGCCTCGCCTGAAGCCCCGAACGACTGTGGAATTATCGATCCCTACCTGAAGAGGGGCCGTGCCGTGCCGAAGAACATTCAGAAAGCCATACAATTCTGCCCTAAGCACACTCTGTGCCTGCCTAACACCTGGAACCGCGCCATGCATCGCTTTGCGCACGTTACCCTGCTGATCTACAAAGCAAAAGCCCCAACCGAACGCTTTCAGCCCAGAGACCCCGACCCCCGACCCATCCGAGTAGGCCAGGCCCGAGAGAGGGGGATCGTCCCCGTACTCGGGGTCCAGGGTCTCAATGCTGGGCGTGACGTCCTGGAAGGGGCCCCCCAGTGGGTGAGGCGCGAGAGCCCTGGAGAAGAGGTGGGAGGAGGAGCCCGAGGAGGAGGCACGGTGGATTATATCTGGATAGGATTCACCTGCAGCCTGGCGCTGCTCCTGAAAAGCTGGACACTTACAGAATCTATGGTGCTGGTTACCGATGGCGTGTCCGCATTTTTGGCAGCTTCGATCTTCCGAGTGGCCGGCTCTCCAAACCTTATCTTGCGTCCAAAAATCGCCACACAGGAAAGCTAGCATTGCCGACTGCTTCTGGCCCTTCTTCTTTTTTGTCCTGACTGCCGCACGACAAGGCTCAAGGAAGGGCTTCCGAAACGGCATGCCACGCTGCGTGGCCCAGTCGGTGAGCCCTTGATCCTCCAAACGAAGATAGATATACTTCCGCAACGTGCTGGGCGCCGATCGGCGCATTTCAAACAGTTCACCAGCGTGAATGCGAATGGTATGCCAGCTAGGCCAGGACCAGCCAAGCCGCTGCAGCGTAAGATTACAGGCAGACGCAGGCCCTCGAACTTGGCTCCAGGGGCGATCTAGCGGTTGACTCCGTCTAGTCGCTTCGCGAGACATTTCCCTGCGCCAGGCCCTGGCCATATCTACCTGATGCACACCATTCCAGGCCTGCGAGGCCCACATGCAAATCGGCTTCTGCGAACCCTCGACCACAGGATCAACTTGATGCGTCCAGAGTCGGAGGACTCTGTCTCGACCAACCGCACTACCGCCAAGGCTGCCCGAGGCCATGACCCGCATTCTGTTCAGGGAAACAGGCGAGACTCCTAAACAGCTAGACCCGTAGGTTACGGACGGGATCACACCTCGGCGGACAACCCTGGCGAGGCGGGCCCCTTGCTTCGAGAGGGCTTTTAATTTAGACTTGCGCTGGCATGCATATTTAAATCGCTTCTGCATGTTCTTCCTTTTGCGAACCACGGCGCCTCCAGCGCTATCCACTCCCAGCTGGGAACTGGTGTTGGCGATGGCAAGACCCAAGTCCTTGGCCCAGGCAGCGCAGCGATTTCGAGCCGAGGCCGCGGCGACGAGGATGTACCCTTTACCGCGGGCACCACGGGAGACAGGGATGCGCCAGGTACCTTCAATCTCACGAATATAGAAGGTAACAGCAGCCTGCAGAACAGTGAGACATTGCCAGGCTCCTCGGACCTGGATACTAAGATCATCGACAAACAGCTTCATCTGGAGGCGAGCCCCCCAGGCTTGATGCATAGCATCGGTGACCTGCAGCACCACCATCTTGAGCGCCCTGGCGCCACCGATCGACCCAGCCACGACGGCCGAGAAAGTTTGAAGCGACTTCTTGGCTAGGACCCCTCGAAAAGCAACCAGCCTAGTGGACGTGTAGATACTGATAAGAAGCTTGGCTAGCTGCTGAGGGAAACCGCAAAGAGGGGCAACCACCCACAGAGCATTCATGGTAACATGTTCAAACGCACGCGACAGATCCAGCACTCCCGTCAGCGACACCTCCCCCTCACGCGCCCCCTCATCGTGCACCATCTGGTGCCACGCGGCCTCTTCGGAGCCCCCTCCAGGGCCCCCGAAGTCATATTTGCGCTTGGCAGAGCGCTCCCAGTCGTGAAAGAGGCCAGAGTGAGCTCGTTCTACCACACGCATGAGAGAGGGGAGGAGCCCAATCGGCCGAGTGCCTCCCGACTCCTTGGAAAGTAGGAAGTATATAATGTACCTTACCTGCGACGGGAACTGTGCCGTGCGAGAGATAAACATCACCAGCTGAATGAGGCAGTCTTTGCCTTCGTCCGAAAGCCAGGCCCACCAGCGTGGGTGCCAGTGGTCGGAGCCTATTCCCGTCCTGGCAGGAAAACTCAAACATAGTTTGGTAAACTGCTGGCGGTCCAGGTGAACCAACGGATGGGCGAAAAAGGCGGCCTCCCAGGGTCGGTCCGAGGGACCCGTGCTTTCCTGTCCATGGGAGCCCCAAACGTCGAACCATTCTTGCGCGGCCCTGTCGGCCGCTTCCTGAGGATCAGCAAGCTCGAGGTTGGAGACGGAGTAACCCGTGACGGGAGGAGGAGGGGTACGCCACTTGCTGATCCTATGAATGAAAGAAGAGCCTGCTGCCGACTCTTTCTTCAAACGTTCACGCCATTCTTTCGATCGTGCGGCTGCCTGCTGCCGTTCGATGGTCTGAGCGTTGCCAACTGCACGACGCCGGAGACCCATGATCTCAGGGGCCTGCTCCACGAGCGCTGGGCCCTCGAGACAAAAGGCGCGATATCGTTCAAACTGGGCGATTACGTGCTCAGCCTCCTCCCCCAAGTCGTGAACCAGCCGAACCCTCCCCCCTTCGATGCGACGCTCGAGCTTCGCTCGTCGCGCGCGTGCACGCAGCCAGGCGCCCTCCTGCTGGGCAGCCTGTGCAAGAAAAATAAAATCACTGGCTCGAGCGGCGACCCACCGCCAAGCTCGGGAGCCAGGTGTCCCCCTGGGGCGTGCGCGCGACTGAGGACCAGCGAGGGGGGGGCCCAGGTCCACCGAGGAGGATCACCCCGACCGAGGTAGGATTGAGGTTCTTCCACGCCCAGGAGATTCACCAGCTCTGTTGCAGCACTGCATGAAATCTGCTTCCAAAGCTGATCGAGTTGGGTGCAATTTAAATCGTCCTGATGATCGAAAGCTGGCCACTGTGCAGGTTGCGGAACTGGTCCGAACGGCCTCTCCATTGGGAAAGGTCTGGGCTTGGCAAGCCTCCAGCCGCCTTTTGCTCGCATCCTGGACTGCATGACTAAGCGAACAGGCGAGTGCGGTGAGGCGGCGGTGTCTAGCACTTCTACAGTGTCTCCGAAGGCATGCTGGATGCGGGCGTCGAGCACAAAGAAATCGATGATACTGCCACCGCCGACTCCTGAACATGTGGTGGTAGAAGGGAGACGCACAACTCCACCCACATCTTGGCACCAGCCCGTCTTGGGCAAGGACTCCCCCGTCTCGTCGAAGTCTGCTTGGAATACCCAAGGTATGTCATACTGCTTGATGACCGTTGCAATGGCCTCCAAAATCGACAAATTACGAATCGCCCAACCTTCCCGTGTCCAAAAGTATGCCGTGATAATCATGAGGCCACCCTTCTGGCCTGCAGAGCACCAGCCCACAGCCACGCGGCCAGACGACCCAGGCGGTGAGATATCAAACGTGTTCATGCCTTCAAGATGCGCGAGGCCAACATTTCTTGGAACGAGGAAGCCAACTCCACTAGACGGACGCCCGCCTGGGCCGCTGACGGCTGGGACCAATGCTGCCGTGCAATGCCTGTTGAAGCTGGCCGCCTCGATGTCCTTGGCAATGGGCGCACTCAGCTTATGCTCTTGAAGGAAAGTGATGTGCATGGGGCCAACGATCTTCCTTGTGGCGGCCTCGTCCAAAACATCGATGGCCTGCGCCCAAGAAGAACAATTGAAGCCTATGAACTCGAGCCCCACATTGCGCGTGCCGCCCTTGCCGCGGCGACGTGGGGGGCCAGTCTTCGGTGAACTTGACCATCGCGAGCAGAAGTGCGGCTCCTGCCCCGCCTGTGGCTCCTGCTGAGAGCCTGACCATGTAGAGAAAGATGTACTGGGTACTGCGGCAGGAGGAGACCCGCTGTAGAGCTCTGGCTCCTGCCACGTGCTGGACTCGTGCCATGAGCCCGACCATGTAGAGCATTGTGCACGGGTACCTGCAGCCGTGGAAGCCAGACTGCCGAACCCGCGCGGGCTAAAGAGGCACTGGCTTGGCCTCTGCCTCCGCCCTGCGAGCCCCGGCGCGCTGCAGGGCGTCCGCCAGCTCCTTGCCAGCTGCTTCACGACCAGCATCAGGGCCAGCATCAGCGCTGGCAGCGCCTGGCGTCGCGCCCTGGGATCCCTGCGGCCCCGCGGCGGGCTGGGCAGCCTGCTGGGCCTCCTGGGAGGCCTGGGCAGGCGCCTGCGGCGGGCCTCCCTCGGGGCTCTGGGCCGCTGGGGCCTCTGCAGCCGCCGCCTCCGCAGGAGGGTCCTCGCGCTTGGCCTGGGCAGGCGCCTGTGGCGGGCCTCCCTCAGGGCTCTGGGGCGCTGGCGCCTCTGCTGCCGCCGCAGCCGCAGGAGGGTCCTCGCGCCTGCGCTTCTTGAAGGTCTCGCGGAGCACCCTGATCTCCTCGAGCTGCTCGCGCTGGGACTTGAGGACGTCGGCCCCTGGCCCGAAGTGCGTACGGACCGCCTGCTGCACCGACGCCTCGAATGTCTGCTTGAGCTTGTTGAACTGCTCACGCTGCTCGGATGTGATGTCCAGCCCCTCCAGGTCGAAGAGGGGGCCGTCCTCGATGACAAAACTGGCTTCGCCTTCGCCCAGCAGGGCAGAGAGGTTGATGACCCCGCCGCCCTTGTTGGACCCCTCAGGCTGAGGATCCTTGGCTGGAGCCGACAACGCCTTCCTCTCCTGCGCCAGCTTGTCCTCCGCGACCACCAGGGCGTCCGCCGCCGCATCGGAGCGAGACTGGCACTCGTCGAGCCAGAGCTTGGCGTCGGCCAGCTGCTTGGCACGCTTCTCCAGCTCCCGACGAGCAGCCCTCTCCGCCGCAGCCGCCCGCTGGATGCCTTCCTCCAGGAGCGCGGGGCGCTCTGCAGGGGGCGGTGGGGCGAAGGCGCTCTCGAGCTGCTGGAGCGCCTGCCGCTGGGTTTCCGAGACGGCCTGCCCGCCAAGGGTCTGCACCACCTCGCCGATCGCGAGCGGCTCGGTCCTCTGCGCGGTCTCCTCGACGTCCTGGTACCAGTCGGCCTGACCTTTGCGGTTGTCCTGCCACCAGCCTCTGCTGCCGCTAGCCCAGACGCCACGGGGCTTGGGAGCAGGGGAGTACGATGGTCGCAGGGCCTGCCCACAGCTGTAGCACGACTGCTTGTTCTTGTAGGTCCACCGGTAGCCGCACTTCTTGCATCCCACGAAGTCCGTCGAGAAAGAAACCCTCGGAGCTGGGGACTTGCCGCCTCCACGCCTGCGGTCCGACATGGCGGCGGGCTGAACTGAGATGGAATCGTGATGAAAGCACTTGCTCCCCCAGGAGCTCACGTACACCACCCGAGGGCCTGGTCGGGGCTTGCCCCAGGGTGGTAAACAAGCTGTCCTGGCCAGCTGCCTTGACAAAATGGCAACTTGAGCCAAAATGGCTACGGGGAGGAGGAGGAGGAGGAGGAGGAGGAGGAGGAGGAGGAGGAGGAGGAGGGGAGGAGGAGGAGGAGGAGGGGGCCCAGCCAGCTGCTCCCTGCGATGCCGGCGTCGCATGCTTTGGTTTTTCGAACCCTGGCGACGTCGCGCCGACTCGGGCCGCGGGGCCCCCGCCGATCGACGCGGCTCAGAGAAAGGCGCAGAATCGTGGGGTCCGGAGGAGGAGGAGGAGGAGGAGGAGGAGGAGGAGGAGGAGGAGGAGGAGGAGGAGGAGGGAATAGGAGGAGTAGGAGGAGGAGGAGAGGGAGAGAGGGAAGGAGGAGAGGGAGGGGGAGGAGGAGGAGAGGGAGGAGGGGAGGGAGGAGGGAGGGAGGGGTTCTGGTGGTGATTTTCCACCATGCTGCCGTGTTGTTCGCGCCGTCGGGCCTCAGGGCTTCGACCTGCGCAGGAGCCACCTGTACACCACCACCACCACCACCGCCACGCCTGGCGTCTCAGGAGGCAGCTACCGGGAGGTCTTCGTCGGAAGGACCAGGGACGACTGAGCCCCCTTGCGGGGCTGCTAATTACGCCGGGTGAGGCCGCGGATGAAGCGGGATTTGAGCCGGATCGAGCGGGATCAAGCCGCATTCAGCGGTACTGAGCGGGATGAAGCCGCATCTCGGAGCAGGGCAAGGTCAGAACGTGACCTTCCAAAGGAATTGCATCCGAAGGCGCGCGGGTCCTTCGACCCCAAAGGCCCGGTGGCGCGGCGGCAGCCCCCCCCCCCCCGGGGGTGCCCGGGGGTGCCTGCGCGTCCCGTTGTCCCCCCCCCCCCTCGGGTGCCGGCGTCTCGTCCCGAGCCGCGCCTCGACGGCCTCCTGGGGCCCGGGCAGGCCCCCTCGGGCCCGAGAGCGGGTCAGAAGCCTCCGCCTCGATCTTCTCGAGGCGGTGGGCTCTACGAAGGCGTCCCCTCCGGGCCCCTGGAAGCCGAGAGTGGGTCAAAAGCCTCCGCCTCGATCTTCTCGAGGCGATGGGCTCTTCGAGGGCGTCCCCCGGAAACTGGCAGAGGGGGGAAACGGAGTGACATGGATGGAATCGGCGATGCATCGCCGACGGATCGGCGATGGGCCCCGGATGGGGAAGCCCCTGCTGGGGAAGAGAAGAAAAAGCCAAAGCTCTCCTCCCCCTCCCCTTGTTATCATGTTCATTATCGTTATGATCAGCATGAATAAAATTATTATCAGTCTTAGTGGTAGAAATACTGATAATATTAATATGTCCCAGAAGGTATTCTTAATAGTAGTAGTAATGTTCATATTATTCGTATGGTTCGCCTCATTATTATGTTTGTGTTTAGTCGTGTTGGTAGTGTTAACAGTACTAGTAGTACTGCTAGTAGTATTCTTAAGCGTATTATTAGCGTTAGACAGATTAGTGTTGTTCGTACGATTCATATCATTAGTGTGAGTCCTGACACTGTTATCAATATTGCTCTTGTTAGTAACCACAGTATGTTCAATCATTGTCCTGGCTATCATTATCATTCGCATGCGTACTCCTACTACTACCCGTATCATTACCCGTCTTCTTACCAAGTATTGGTATTGCTATCCGTACTAAGTCGAAACATACGCCTCTTATTATCAGTATTCTTCCTCTTCCTCATCCTCCTCCTCCTCATCCTCCTCCTCCTCCACCTACCTCCCGTTCCTCCTCCTCCTCCTCTCGTTCCTCCTCCTCCTCCTCCTCCTCCTCCTCCTCCTCCTCCTCCTCTTCCTCCTCCTCCTCCTCCTCCTCCTCTCCTCCTCCCCTCCTCCTCTCCTCCTCCTCCTCCTCCTCCTCCTCCTCCTCCTCCTCCCTCCTCCTCCTCCTCCTCCTCCTCCTCCCTCCTAAGACTGAAGCTGCTACTGCACCTGCGGGGGATGCGCTCACTGTTTTTAGATATACGAGCATCATGCGTATGGTTGTCCATTCGACGGAGCACAGCAAACTCATGGATGTTTACGCCGTTTAGCTCCGCCGATAAGCACGCAGCCTGCGTCCTCCTCCTTCTCCTCTTCCCCCTCTCCTCTTCAACCTCCCGTTCCTCCTCCCCTCCTCCTCCCCTCCTCCTCCTCCTCCCCTCCTCCTCCTCCTCCTCCGCCTCCTCCTCCTCCTCCTCCTCCTCATCCTCCTCCTCCTCCTCCTCCTCTCCTCCTCCTCCTCCTCCTCCTCCTCCTCCTCCTCCTCCTCCTCCTCCTCCTCCTCCTCCTCCTCCTCCTCCTCCCCTCCTCCTCCATCCTCCTCCTCCTCCGCCTCCTCGTCCTTTCCTCTCCAACTCCTCCTCCTCCTCCTCCTCTCCTCCTCCTCCTCCTCCTCCTCCTCCTCCTCCTCCTCCTCCTCCTTCCTCCTCTCCTCCTCCTCAGCCTCCTCCCTCCTCATCTTCCTCCTGTACCTCCTCCTCCTCCCCTCCTCCTCCTCCTCCTCCTCCCTCCTCCTCATCCTCCTCATCCTCCCTCCTCCTCCTCCCCTCTCCTCCTCCTCCTCCTCCTCCTCCTCCTCTTCCTCCTCCTCCTCCTCCTCCTCCTCCTCCTCCTCCTCCTCCTCCTCCTCTTCCTCCTCCTCCTCCTCCTCCTCCTCCTCCTCCTCCTCCTCCTCCTCCTCCTCCTCCTCCTCCTCTCCCCTCCCCCTCCTCCTCCTCCTCTTCATCCTCCTCCTCCTCCTTCTCCTCATCAATCACATCATCATCTTCATCATCATCATCATCATCTCAGCATCATCATCAGCATTCATCATCAGCATCATCATCATCATCTCATCATCATCATCATCATCATCATCATCATCATCCATCATCATCATCATCATCATCATCCATCGTCATCAGCATCATCATCATCATCATCATCATCATCATCATCATCATCATCATCATCATCATCATCATCATCCTCATCCTCATCCTCGTCCTCATCCTCATCCTCATCTTCCCCCTGTTCATCCTCCTCCTCCTCCGCCTCCTCCGCCTCCTTCTCCTCCTCCTCCTCCTCCTCCTCCTCCTCCTCCTCTTCCTCCTCCTCCTCCTCCTCCTCCTCCTCTTCCGCCTCCTCCTCATCATCCTCCTCCTCCTTCTCCTCCTCCTCCTCATCCTCCTCTTGGTCCCCCTTGTTATCGCCCTCCTCCTCCTCCGCCTCCTCCTCGAAAATCTTTGGGGCGGAGGCAACCTCGACAAGAGATCTCAAAGCCCAGCCTCAGAGATCGAGTCTCACAACGGACAAGGCGACCACCTGTGAGCGCACGCGCGCTCGCACGTGGGCGTGGGCGCACGCTCGCGGAGCGCCAAGAAAGAGAGAGAGCGTCAGCCTCACACGACCTCGGTAGGGAGAGCCTCTGTGCTCGGGCCCCACCCCCGCTCCGAGCAGGGCCCACCGCCCACGCCAGAAAAAGAAATAACAGCATTACCCTGGCGGCGTACCCAACCCTTGCGCAATGCGGGGCATTAGTGCATCAGGATTGCTACAAAGGGGGCGATGACGTAACATGGACGCATGTGATTTTGTGAGCAGCAATCGAAAGGCTCGCAAGCCCCCGATCAAGATCTAAGGGCTAACAAATCACCACCGTTGGCTGTGCCATGCGCCCGCTGCACCCAACGTATCCCACAGCAGCTCGTGAGAGCCCCCGCGGGATACATGTAGGCGCAACGTGATGGCCATCGCCCGGCAGATGGTCTGTTTCACGAGGCACCCCCGTTGGCTGAGCCATGCGCCCGTTGCGCCTAACGTATCCCGCAGCAGCTCTCCAGAGCCTCCCCAGGGACGGCGACGTCCCGCTCAGATCCCCGCGGTGCCTCACCCCGCAGGACCCACCAGCAGCCCTCGAAAATGACGACAGTGTCGCAGGCCGCAGCCCCCCAGGGACGGCGAGGTCCCGCTCAGATCTCCGCTGTGCCTCACTCCGCAGGACCCACCAGCAGCCCTCAAACTAGCGACAGTGTCCAGATCGCAGCCCCCCAGGGACCGCGAGGTCCCGCTCAGATCCCCGCGGTGCCTCGCTCCGCAGGACCCACCAGCATCCCTCGAAAGTGGCGACAATGTCGCAGATTGCAGCCCCCCAGGGACGGCGAGGTCCCGCTCAGATCCCCGCGGCACCTCACTCCGCAGGACCCACCAGCAGCCCTCGAAAGTGGCGACAATGTCGCAGATCGCAGCCCCACAGGGACGGCGAGGTCCCGCTCAGATCCCCGCGGTGCCTCACTCCGAGGGACCCACCAGCAGCCCTCGAAAGTGGCGACAATGTCGCAGATCGCAGCCCCCCAGGGACGGCGAAGTCCCGCTCAGATCCCCGCGGGGCCTCACTCCGCAGGACCCACCAGCAGCCCTCGAAAGTGGCGGCAGTGTCCAGATCGCAGCCCCCCAGGGACGGCGAGGTTCCGCTCAGATCCCCGCGGCGCCTCACTCCGCAGGACCCACCAGCAACCCTCGAAAGTGGCGACAATGTCGCAGATCGCAGCCCCCCAGGGACGGCGAGGTCCCGCTCAGATCCCCGCGGTGCCTCACTCCGCAGGACCCACCAGCGGCCCTCGAAAGTCGCGACTCGCGACAGTGTCGCAGATCGCAACCCCCCAGGGACGGCGAGGTCCCGCTCAGATCCTCGCGGTGCCTCACTCCGCAGGACCCACCAGCAGCCCTCGAAAGTGGCGACAGTGTCGCAGATCGCCGCCCCCCAGGGACGGCGAGGTCCCGCTCAGATCCCCGCAGTACCTCACTCCGCAGGACCCACCAGCAGCCCTCGAAAGTGGCGACAATGTCGCAGATCGCATCGAAATCCCTCTCAGATCCCCGCGGCGCCTCACTCCGCAGGACCCACCAGCAGCCCTTGAAAATGACGACAGTGTCGCAGATCGCAGCCCCCCAGGGACGGCGAGGTCCCGCTCAGATCCCCGCAGTGCCTCACGCCGCAGGACCCACCAGCAGCCCTCGCAAGTGGTGACAATGTCGCAGATCGCAGCCCCCCAGGGACGGCGAGGTCCCGCTCAGATCCCCGCGGCACCTCACTCCGCAGGACCCACGAGCAGCCCTCGAAAGTGGCGACAATGTCGCAGATCGCAGCCCCCCAGGGACGGCGAGGTCCCGCTCAGATCCCCGCGGTGCCTCACTCCGCAGGACCCACGAGCAGCCCTCGAAAGTGGCCAAAGTGTCACAGATCGCGGCCCCCCAGGGACGGCGAGGTCCCGCTCAGATCCCCGCGGTGCCTCACTCCGCAGGACCCACCAGCAGCCCTCGAAAGTGGCGACAGTTTCGCAGATCGCAGCCCCCCAGGGATGGCGAGGTCCGCACAAACCAAGAGGAGAGGGAGACGGGAGGCGGGAGGAGGGAGGCGGGAGGAGGAGGAGGAGGCGGAGGAGGCGGGAGGAGAAGGAGAACTGGAGACCGCAGTGCTCCATTCAAAACGAATTCCCTAACCCAGGAGGGTTGGGAATGAACATGTTTTTTTGCGCGCCGCGCAGATTTCTTGAATCTGCGCTGGACCGCCCTCCCTGGCGCCTGGAGTGCGCCAGGGGCGGCGCCGGAGGCGCCGCCGGGGGGGCCCTGCGCATCCAAGAAATCCGCGCTGAGCGCCAAAAGTGTATGTTTGTGGCGTCTTTTCTTCTTCGACACGCGCACCACTGTGCCGACGCTGGAGGAGGAGGAGGAGGAGGAGGAGGAGGAGGAGGAGGAGGAGGAGGAGGAGCAGGGGAAGAGGAGGAGGAGGAGGAGGAGGAGGAGGAGGAGAAGGAGGAGGAGGAGGAGGAGTTGGGAGAGCGGGGAGCCTCTGTGCCCGCCCCCTCCCCCGCGGCTCCGAGGCGCCGGTGCCGTGGCACTGCGCGCAGCTGGCGGCGTCGTGGCCGCCGCAGCTCACCCAGTTCAGGGCCCCCCTGCGCCGCTGGCAGAGGCCGCCGCCCCAGACGCAGTCCCCGTTGCACCAGCGGGGCCCGCGGCCGCTCGGGCAGGAGGCGCAGTCCTGACGACCCACCAGACCACCCCGACCTGACCCGAAGGCCCTAGTTTCGGGTTGGGGTGGGGGTACGGGTTCCGCGTGTGTTTTTTCGATGTTCCCTGGCTCGGGAGCGGCCAAGAGGGGGGTGTCCAAGAGGGGGGGGTGCAAATCATGACCGGCGGCACGTGCGCGGCCCAGCGGGGGGCCCAGGGCCGTAATGAAACAAGAAGAGGCGCCATGAGATCTGGGGAAATATCATGGCCCACGCCACGATATCCACCCCCCCCTAGTCATCACCCCCCTCTTTGCCGCCCCCGAGGGTTGGGGGGGTACGGGTTCTGCGTGTGTTTTGTCGACGTTCCCCGGCGCCCCCCACACCGGGAATGGAGGGCAAATTGGGGCCTTGGGCCTTCGGGTTGGGTTGGGGCGGCTCGGTGGGTGGTGTGAGGTCCGGCGCGTCGTGGCCGCCGCAGTTGGCCGTCCCCTCGGAGACGAGGGGCAGCAGGAGGAGCAGCCTTAGAAGCAGGCAGCACGGCATAAAACATACGTAAACGTTTGGCGCTCCGCGCGGATTTCTGGGATCCGCGCCGGACCGCCCTGCCTGGTGCGCGGAGCGCGCCAGGGGCGGCGCAGGGAGGCGCCCCCGGGGGGGGGGCCCAGCGCGGACCCAAGAAGTCCGCGTGGAGCGCCAAGAGTTTGTGTTCGTGCCGTTTGCTCTTCTGCGAAGCCTGGCAGCCGGCGGGGCGCGGCGGAGCCGCCCAGACTCCATGGCAGAGGGCGGCCCTCGGCACCGCTGCGCCGGCCGGGGCGGAGCGGCCGCGGGGGGACGGGGGGGGGGCGTGGGGGGGGGCGGGGACGAGGCTGCTCCAGCTCGCGATCGGCTCTTCCTCCCTCCTTCCGCCTGGGCCGCTGGTGGTCAAGGGTCCCGGGGCACGGGAAGGGCCCCCAGGCGCCCAAGGGCGCAGGCCGGACCCGTTTCCCTCGGGGCCCGTGTCCTTCATGTCGAGGCTCGCCACCTCGGCGTTTGCTCTCGGCGGGTGGTTCGATCATCTACTGCTCGCTCGTTGGTCCCAGCTCGCTGGATGCGGCGCGTGCGCGCTGACCGTCATCGTGCCACCGCAGGGACCATTCATAGAGGAGCGAACGGGGCTTCTCTGGCCACGGCGAGCCTCGGCCAGGAACATAGGTTCCCTGACCTGAGTCTGAGGAATGGCCCTAAGAGCAGAGCCCCTCCTGATCCCAAAACGGCCCTCATGTCAGCGTCTTGACCGCAGTCCGCAATGCACGCTTCGCCTCGGCTTGGCCTCGCTTCTGCTCCTCCGTGCACGGCCCGCGTCGGCCCCGCCCCCCCTCTGAGACCCCGGAGAGGGCACGGCGTTGGCCAAAGCGGCGGCCTACGAACGCAGCGTGCGGCAAGTTTGGGCTGCGCGTCCCGGAATTCGCTGACGGGCCGATGCTGCATCGCCGCTGGGGAGAGAAGAATGCGTGCGCACGCGCATGGCGCAAGTGTAAGGCTGATGATCGGGCGCGGCCTAATCGACCCCTACCGTGACTAGCAACTACCGTAACGTCATCCTCGCCTTCCAAGCTTCTCTCTGGCCGCATACATACGTCTTGGGGTGTGGCGAAAGGGACGTCACAGAAGGGCATGGTTTGCTATCAGTTAGGCCGCTCCCTAGATGAGTACGAGTAAATCAGCATGAGCGTGCGCATGTACATGTCAGCGTAAGCGCACACACGTCACACACTGTGTGTGCTTTTGTGTATCCTCGGGGGCGTCCAAGAGGGGGGCGTCTGAGAGGGGGGGGGGGGGGGCGCAAAACATGGCCCGCGGCATGTGCGCGGCCCAGGGGGGGGGTCGGAGACGCATTGAAACAAGAAGAGGCGCCATGAAATCTGGGGATATCATAGCGCTAGCTGCCCCGATACGCAACACTCAACACATAGCGTGTTGACGCGGAGCTCAACACGTAGACCGAAGACGCAGGTCTGACGCGATATTTGCGCCAAAACGTGGGCCAACACGCTGAGCAAACACGCAATGTATTGACACGGACGTTTTGAGCACGGCACGTGTTGTGTCTCAAAACGGGCGCATCGAGACGGCTAAGATCGTGGCCCCCGCCATGATGTTCACCCCCCCCCCCCAAGTCATCACCCCCCTCTTGGCCGCCCCCGATCTCCGTGCCCGTGCTCTCCCTGTCCGCCGGGGCGGAACGGACATCTGCAGCAGACCTGGCGCTCCGCTGCTGATCTTTGAAAGACAGAGAGAGAGAGAGAGAGAACAACAAAAAAACAGAGAGAGAGAGAGAGGGGGGCGCGCGGGAGCAGAAGCAGGAGGGGGGAACACGAGAAGGAGGAGGAGGACGACGACGACGACGACGAGGGAGGAGGAGGAAGAGAAAGAGGAGGATGATGGAGGAGGAGGAGGAGGACGACGACGACGACGACGAGGAGGAGGAGGAAGAGGAGGTGGAGGTGGAGGAGGAGGGAGGGAGGAGGAGGAGTAGGAGAAGGGAGGAGGAGGAGGAGGTGGAGGGAGGAGAGGAGAGGAGGAGGATAGGGAGGAGGAGGAGGAGGAGAGAGGAGGAGGAGGAGGAGGAGGAGGAGAAGGAGGAGGAGAGGAGGAGGAGGAGGAGGAGGAGGAGGAGGGAAGAGGAGGAGGGAGGGAGGAGGAGGAGGAATGGAGGAGGAGGAGGAGGGGAGGTGGAGCAGGAGGAGGAGGAGGAGGGAGGAGGAGGGAGGAGCAGAGGAGGAGGAGGGAGGAGGAGGGAGGAGGAGGAGGAGGAGCAAGAGGAAGAGCAGGGTGAGCAGAGCAGAGCAGAGCAGAGCAGACCGGCCCGACGTCCACTCCCTGCAGGGAGTGGCCCCCTGCTGGCAGTCAAAAGAAAACTGCCTGGGCCAGCCGCGGGCGGTGAAACCTGGAAATCTAGTGGGCGAGGGGAGGAGGAAGAGCTCCCCAAATCCCCTCGAGCAATGAAACAATCCCGACGGGAGGTCTTTCGCCATTTTCGGCCTCGCGGGCCCTTGCCAGGCCTCGGGGCCGTCACAAAGCGACTCGGGATGAGCAGCCAGTCCTGAGCCCTGGGTCGAAACCTCTGGGGTCGAGGCCATAAAAAAATCATGGCGTTGGTCTCCGCCGCTGCTCGGGGAGAGAAGGCTGCGCAGGGGCAGGACGGGGGAAGGGGGGGGAAAGAGAATGGGAAAAGGGGGGCGAGGAGGAGGAGAAGAACTTGGCCACGCAGCTCCTCGGCGCCGCTGGCTGACCACTCGGCGCGCGCTTCCGCGCTCCTGCCCTTCTTTCTGCGCGGCGTGCACGACCAGGTGATTCGAGCCCCTGCCCGAGGCAGAGAGCGAATTGCGGCGCGCCCAGGGGAGGAGGGAGCCCGAGACGGAGACGAAAACCAAGACGGAGACGAAGGCGAGGACGGCGATGTGCAGAGAGAAGATGGAGAGCGAGGGGGAACCGGGGGAGGAGGAGGAGGAGGAGGAGGAAGGAGGAGGAGGAGGAGGTGGAGGGGAGGAGGAGGAGGATGGGAGGGAGGGAGAGGAGGGGGTACGGAGGAAGGGAGGGGGAGGGAGGGAGGAGGGGAAGGGAGGGAGGGAGGGAGGGAGGGAGGGAGGGTGGCAGGGAGGGAGGAGGTGGGAGGAGGAGGAGGGGAGGAGGAGGAGGAGGAGGAGGAGGAGGACGACGACGACGAGGAGGACGAGGTGGAGGAGGAGACGGCGGTGATGCGGTGATGGCTTCCATGATGGTGATGATGTTGATGTCGACGAGGAGCGCGGAGGCGACGCGGGGGGGAGGCGCAGAGGCGAGGGGAGGAGCACCGGCTCCACCACCACCACCACCGCCACGCACCCACGGGCCCAGACCCGGGAGGACAAGCTGCGCGCAAGGCCTCCCGCGCGGGGCCCGGAGGCCGACAACCGAGCCTGTGGGCTCGGCGGCCCAGGGTTGGGTCGGGCACGCCCCTCCACAGGCGGGCTCGGGCACGCCCCTCCACAGGCGGGCTCTGGAGGACAGAGCAAACATGGTCAGCATCAGTCGAAAGGAGGAGGAGGAGGAGGAGGAGGAGAAGATTTTTTCCATATTTTTTTCTATCTTCCTCCTGTAGAGGGACGTGCCCGCGGCGGCCGGACGCGCGCCCCCTCGCCGGGCGGGAGGGGGGGGGGCGCAGGCGCTGGCGGTGCGCCGGCGGGGGGGGGGGGGCAGGGCGCTGAGCGGGCGGGCCCTTCCGAGAAGGCTTGAGGAAGGGCCCCCCTCCGGAGGGGCGGGGCCCCGGCGGCGGGCGGGTGGGTGCCCCCTCGCCCGGCGGGAGGGGCAGGCGCTGGCGGCGCGCGGGCGGGGAGGCAGGGCCAAGGCAGGCGGGGCCTCGGAGAGGGCAAAGGTTAGGCCGGGCACGTCCTCCTACAGGCGGCTCTTGAAAGGAAACCAAAAACAGTCAAGAAATACTCGAAAATAGAGAAGAAAGATAGTCGAAACATCGCCCCCAGGCTACTCTCTGACTATTCCTGAATTGCCCTCCTGTAGATGGACACGCCCGACTTGAGGCCAAGGGTCGGCGGCGAGCGAGGGGGGGAAGTGAGAAGGGGCGGCCCTTATCAGAAGGCTCAGAAGTCTCCCGGCCTTCTGAGAAGTCTTCTAAGCCTCCCCCGAAAACACAAAAAAAACTGTCAGAAGGCGCGAGGGCTTCTGAGAAGCCCCGCCGCCTTCTGAGAAGGCCTTCTCCTTCTCATTTTCCCCCCTCGCTCGCAGCCGAAAAGGGAAGAGGAAGGGGGGAAGGAGGAAGAGGAGGAGGAGGAGGAGGTGAGGAAAGAGAGGAGGGGGGAGGAGGGAGGAGGAGGAGGAGGAGGAGGAGGAGGAGGAGTGGAGGAGGAGGAGGAGGGGAGGAGGAGGAGGAGGAGGAGGAGGAGGAGGAGGAGGAGGAGGAGGAGGGAGGAGGAGGAGGAGGAGGAGGGGGGGGAGGAGGAGGAGGAGGAGGAGGAGGAGGAGGAGGAGGAGGAGGAGGAGGAGGAGGAGGAGGAGGAGGAGAGGAGGAGGAGGAGGAGGAGGAGGAGGAGGAGGAGGAGGAGGAGGAGGAGGAGGAGGAGGAGGAGGAGGAGAAGGAGGGAGGAGGAGAGGAGGAGGGAGGAGAGGAGGAGCAGGAGGAGGAGGAGGAGGAGGAGGAGGAGGAGGAGAGGAGGAGGAGGAGCAGGAGGAGCAGGAGGAGGAGGAGGAAGGGGAGAAGGAGGAAGAGGAGGTGCAGCAGGAGGAGGAGCAGGAGGAGGAGGAGGAGGAGGAGGAGGAGGAGGAGGAGGAGAAGGAGGAGGGAGAGGGAGGAGGACGAGGAAGGGGAGGAGGAGGAGGTGGAGGAGGAGGAGGAGGAAGAAGAAGAAGAATAAAGGTTGGAGGATGAGCTGAATGAGGGAGGATCGGGGGGCCTCTCCGAAGGGACGCGTCGCCCCCCTCGGAGAGGAGGCTCCCCGGGGGGGGGAGGGCCTCTCTCTGGGCAGGCCAGGCGCGCCTCCCCTCGCAGAGGGCAAGGCCCCCTCTCGTCGCCCAGGGCCCGCGCCTCGGGCGGCAGCCGCACGCGAGAGCCCCACGCCTGCTTCACGGAAGGAGCCCGGCAGGGGCGCAGGAACAGAAACGCACAGATCCCAGGGCCCAAGACGCCTCCAAGACGGCCCAAGAGGGCACCAGGACGGCTCCCAGAGGGTGCCCAGACCAGGGACCAGGACGGACGCTTCGAGCCCTCGGCCCCGAGAGGCTCCCAGGAGGAACCGAGGGGCCCCCAAGAGGCCTCCAGGAGGCCCCGAGAGGCTCCGAGCAAGCCCCTTTTATTACAGTCAACCCGTATCATAAGGATGCGCGGTAAGGATGCAAGGGCCTTGGAGGGCCCTGTGAACGTTTTTTCAAACGAGGCTGGCCAGCGAAAGTCGCTAAGGATGGACCGAAGGGGCAAGGATGCAAGCGCACCCTTGGGAAGGTTGCCCGTCCTTACTCTGCGGGCTGACTGTACGACATGTGGGATACCCATCCCCCCCCCCCGATGTCTGAGGACACGGGCGGCCGCCGCCGCGGGCCCTCAGCACGCGGAGGCGCGAGCGCGTGCACGGGGCGCGCGGTGGGCAGGCGGAAGGGCGCCCGCGACCGCCCAGCAGCGCGCCCCTCGCCCTCGCCTCAGAGGCCCTCGCCCATCAACTCGCCCTCCAGCAGGCGGAAGGGGGGGGGGGGAGGGAGGGAGGGAGGGAAAGAGGGGGAAGGAGAAGTGGAGGGAGGGGGAGGGAGGGAGGGAGGGAGGGAGGGAGGGAGAGAGCGAGGGTGGGAGGGACGGGAGTGAGAGGGGAGGAGGAGGAGGAGGAGGAGGAGGAGGAGGAGGAGGAGGAGGAGGAGGAGGAGGAGGAGGGGTGGCAACGTCCGGGCGACCTTCATGTCATCAGTGTCTCAGGGTCTCACGAGGAGGAGGACGAGGAGGAGGAGGAGGAGAAGGAGGAGGAGGAGGAGGAGGAGGAAGAGGACCTGTGTACACCCCAAAAGTCATCAACGATGTTGGGATAAACCCTCCCTCCAAGCTCCCCCTTCATAGGCCCCTACATCGGTTCATTCCCACTGAAAAAATTGCCTCGTTGGAAGACATCCGCTGGAATACCCAAAAGCATGCCAAAACATTGTGCTCGGGATTCCAACGCCACGGATCATCCTGACTGTTGCGCCTTGGCGATCCTGAATCGTGCCAGAACGCCATTCCTGGGACTTTAGCACGGCGGACCAACGTAACTGTTGCACCCTTATTATCCTGAATCCTTCCAAAACACCACTTCTGGTACGTTGACCGTGGAGATTCATCAAACTTTTGCAAATGTTTGAAACGAGTGTGCGCGGCGCTAAGGCGAGAGCCACATTCTGAAAACCACACGCCCTCAATCCGTGAAGCTCTTGCAAATGGTCAAAACGAATGCACGCGGCGCTAAAGCGAGACCCACAATTTGAAAACCAACCGCCCTCAATCCGTGAATGTGAAGAACGAATGTGCGCGGCGCTAGAAAGAGAGCCACATGTTGAATACCAACAGCCCTCAACCCGTGTAACTCTTGCAAATGCGTACAACGAATGTGCGCGGCGCTAAAGCGAGAGCTACATGTTGAAAACCACCTGCCCTCAGTCTGTGAGACTTATGCAAATGTTTAAAACGAATGTGCACAACGCTGAGGCGAGAGCCACATTTTGAAAACCATCCGCCCTCCGTATGTGAAACGGCTGTCACATGTTAAGTTTCAGTGTCATAAATGGTGAGGAAGTCCCAAGCGAAACGCCCAACCCGCCCTAAAAACTGGCCTCGGGGTGCGAAAGGGAGAAATTAAGTATAAGGAAACGGAGTGGAAGAGGGACGAGGAAGAACGAGGGAAGGGAAAGAGGAGGAGGAGAGGGAGGAAGGAGGAGGGACGAGAGAGGAGGGAGGACGGAGGAGGGATATGAAGTTGGAGTCCCGAGACTAATTCCAACCAGCACCTATTGCCAGACAGCTCCTGAGCCTGACGGTTAAATGCCTTCTTACTGTAAGTATTGGGTCAATTCCCCGAGGCAACTCGCCTCAAATATCCCTGACGGGCCAGGGTGGTTTTGCCACAACACGCCTCCCCATGACCTGACTGCATCTGCGAACGCCACAGGAAGCACAAAACCAAACATTCACATCTCAGCGAAATATCATGCGGTGGGGGGGTGCGCGAAATCCCCAGCAAGGTGAATCGAAGCCCCTGGGGGTGCCCGAGGGGAGCAGCCTAGAGTCACAAGACGGAAGCACGGTGACATGCGCCACCTGCGACAACGCCGACAAGGACGGCCAGACTCATCAAGGGCATGCTCCGCTTCGACAAATAATCAGCATCCATCGAAGTTGAAAAGGAGGCGCAGGGGGAGGGGAGACAAGCCAACCCTCCGATTTTCGAGGGGGGAGCGCGATCCACCGTCGCTGGCATGAAAAAGTTCGATACAGGGAGGTTAGAACCCCCGCCCCCCCCGCAGTGAGAAAATCCTCGGGGGGGATCAGAAACCAGGGGCTCCCCCTCACCCTTCCCCCCCCAACGTCCCACGCCAAACCCCCCCAAAATTACTCGGAAGGGTCCAGGACCCCCACTCGCACCACCCGCCCCGGGAGGCCCCACAACCCCCCCCCCCCCGAGAAAACCATATAAAAAATATCCGAGGGGTCCGAGCCCCACCCCACACCAACCCACCACCACCACCACCATCACCACCACCCCCACAACGACGACGACGACGACGACGACGACGACGACGACGAAGACGACGACGACGACGAACACGACGACGACAGCAAACGACGCGGGCGACGACGACGACGACGACGAACACGACGACGAACACGACGACGCCGCCGACGACAACGGACGACGACGACGACGACGACGACGACGACAGCAAACGACGACGACGACGACGACGACGACGACGACGACGACGACGACGAAGACGGCGAACACGACGGACGACCATCCCTGGGGGTCTGCGATCTACGAAACTGTCGCCGCGTTCGACGGCTGCTAGGGGGCCCTGCAGAATGACGTCCTACGCAGATTCCGATTAGACCTGATGATCCCTGGGGAGCCGCGAACTTCGAAACTGCGACACTTTCGAAGGCTGCTAGGGGCCCAGCACGGCGACGTCCCGCACGGACTCAAATGGAACCTTTTGTGCCCTCTTCTCGCGGGCCGCCCAGAGACCTGGAGGCGCACCCGCGGGCGTTTAGCTCTCGCAAAGAAAGCGGGGAAGCTCGCGGGCGAGCTCGGCCTCGCTCACTTCTTGCACTAGCTATGGGCAGCTGATCTTCTGGAGCGCCAGGGCGACATGGCACGGGCCGCGCAGCTTGTCCAGCGTGCCACTTGAAAAAATCGTCACCCCCATCCTCATCCTGCCTCTTCTGTTGTCGTCCTCTTCCTTTTTCCCGGAAAGGGCATAAGCCCAGGGTTCTCTTTTAGATGGTTTCCCCCCGGGTTTGACGGGAAGAGGGCCGGCGAATTTCTTTTGCGATAAATAACGAGTGGGAAGAGGGCCGGCGAATTAAAAATTGAGGATGTCCCTAGCGAAACGCTTGTTTTTCCGAATTTGTTGAGGATGTCTCGAGCGAGACGCTGGTTTTGCAGAGTTGGGGATGTCTCGAGCGAAACGCTTGGTTTCAGAATTTGTTGAGGATGTCTCGAGCGACACGCTGGTTTTGCAGAGCCGACCGCGACACGGAAAAGCGCCCCTCGCGCAGGAATTCCAAGGATGTCTCGCGCGTGCCGCGTCCCGCGCGCGGGTATTTGGATTTCTTGGGATTTTGACAGGATGTCTCGAGCGAAACGCTTGTTTTTCATAATTTGTTGAGGATGTCTCGAGCGAAACGCTGGTTTTGCAAAATTGGAGGATGTCTCGAGCGGTGGCCTCGTGGGGGGCCAGAATTCAAAGGATGTCTCAGGCGAAATGCTTGTTTTCACGTCCCGCTCGCAGGAATTCCGAGGATGTCTCGCGCGTGCAGCGTCCCGCGCGTAGGAATTCAGATGATTTTGACAGGATGTCTCGAGCGAAACGCTTGTCCCCAGCACGTTCCGTAGCGCGTCCCCTTGGCAGGTCCCGCGATGCGTCCCCATGGCACGTCCCTTGGCACGTCGCTTGGCGCGTCCCTTGAGACGTTCTGCGTCGCGTCCTCCTGGCATGTTCCCCTGTCCATTAGCTCTGGGGCAGCTACTATGTGTTCAGGCAGCTCGAGCTTAAGATCCAGATCAGTTCGGTCAGGACTCGGATGCAAAGGAGGACTCGATCCACGAGGCTATAGAGCACAATCGCGCCATGGCACATCGCAATTCAGCACGGCGCAGCACAGCACTGATTTCGGCACGGTACATCAAGGTCGATGCACTCAGCATTGCAACTTGGCACGTTCCTTGGCACGTTCCGTGGGGCGTCCTTTGGCGAGTCCCCCTGGCACGTCGCGTCGCGCGTCCCCTGGCACATCCCGTGGCACATCCATTGGCACGTTCCGTAGCGCGTCCCCTTGGCACGTCCCGCGGTGCGACCCCATGGCACGTCCCCTGGCACGTCGCCTGGCGCATCCCTTGGGACGTTTCGCGGCGCGTCCTCCTGGCATGTTCCCCTGTCCATTAGCTCTGGGGCAGCTACTATGTGTTCAGGCAGCTCGAGCTTAAGATCCAGATCAGTTCGGTCAGGACTCGGATGCAAAGGAGGACTCGATCCACGAGGCTATAGAGCACAGTCGCGCCATGGCACATCGCAATTCAGCACGGCGCAGCACAGCACAGCCCTCGGCAGGGTACATCAAGATCGATACCTTCAGTATTGCATTTGCCCGTCACCCAATCAGGTGTCTTTGAAAACGCTGCCATGTGTTACAGTTCTACATTCCTTTCCGGGTTCGTGGGTCGATCATGTTTCACCGTCTCGTCGCCGGTGTCGCGCGAACTTGTCGGCCCCTGTTTCGCCCTTCTCCCGCCCCCCGTTCTGACCGCATCTCCTCTTCGAGACTGGGGCCCCAGACCTCATCCTTCAGTTGCTGTCCTGTGAATCGCGCAACGCGCGCGCTCCACATAGAGCTTGCACAAACGGTGGCAGATCCTTCCGTGTCACCAGCCATGCTGTGCTGGTCAAACCACTCTTGCCACTTAGTACCAAGGGTTGGGCACGCCGCAGGGCATTTTTCTGGGAGGGGCGCGCCCCCCACCCCGCGCGCAACCCTCGGCCAGCAGCGGCCGACAGCGCTCTCTCGATGTTCGCCACCGCCGCTCGCTCTCGCGCCCACCTTCCACCGTTTTCCTCGCAACGTCCGAAACTCCCATCGGCCATCCAGCTTCAACGCATCCTCGATCGAACGCAAGATTCCGGGCCCGATCGCAAACGGCTGCGCCTGGATCCCCAACGCCTCGTTTCGAAGCTCGGCTAGCACCCCGCGCATCTTAGCACCTGCATCCGCGAGAATTCCCGCAGCAGCATCCGCCCGCGCGAACCAACCTTCTCCCCTGCCACCCTCAATGTCACAGACCTCGAGATGGGAGCTCACAAACAGGACGGTGACCTGCCCTGTCTTCCTGACGACCTGAGCCCACAAATCACAGCGCTCGCCCGCGTGTGAGAAAAATATCTTAGGATGCACCCCGCCACGCACCATCTCTTAGGATGCACCCCGCCACGCACCATCTAATCTTCAGTCGCAAACGTTTTCAAAATGGGAGCCAGCCAGAGAGCCACTCACAGCTCCCCCCAAGGGACCGACTGAAACACACTTGGAAACGCTCCGGTCCAAGACAGAACCAAATGCAATCCGGAATCAAAACGCCATGCCCAATGCCAACTCTTCTGAACCTGGAGCCCCTGGAACCCTCGCCCCTACTGGCATCCCCTGCCACGACGAAACGCGGTTGTCCATGACCGTAAGACAGCACCCATCATCCACTCCATCGTTGAAGCCCGAGGCAAACCATTCCTCCTCATCTGGTGGTTCGGAAACTGCCGCCCGCGCCTGTGGCATAAGACCTCGCAGCCAGATACCTTGCTCATCCCCATCCCCAGCCATGGCCATCGGGAACCATTCGTCGGACTTGGAACTGATTGGACGCCCAGCGTTGCACTCGCATCCCCATACACACTGATGTGGTGATTATGTTTGTGCTGAATTTAGGGCAATTGTGGCGACCTCCGCTGAAGTCCAACCTTCTTTGACGAGGCCATGTTACACCAACTGCGACAAAAACCATCAACTCTGACAGCCTCCTTCCTCGCGGCAACTGCTCCAGGTTTTGGGTCAACTGCAACAACGAAACGACATCGATCCTTTGGCCAAACCCTCCTCCACAGAGATGCCTCTTCACCCTCGTCTACAATAACTCATCCTATGTGCGATCGAAATCCTGGAAGAACAACTTTGTGGAGTTGAGCGCTGAAATGTCCGAGCACGGAACTGCCACTCCGCACCGTCGGCCCACCCTGGCGATTTGGGGCCCCAGCCTGGCTCCAGCAGGTGAAGGACGACTGCCATTATGGAGCCGCTGGCCCACCTTGACATTGGAGCTGGAACGGGCGCTTGCATATGTTGAACAACTGTATCCCATGCTCGATGAATCCTCGGCCGCATCGTTGGTTACCCGAACCAATGCTGCAGCCATAGGTGCACGCATTCGTGCTTTCACTGCAACCCTGGATCGTGTCCTGGAGTCTTGATGGCCATCATGGTTGCCAAACATGCGCTGTTGCCTCCTGGCCCTATGGCCGAAAACTTCTGCGAACCTACATACCATGAGCCCCGAAAGCTCCGTGGATCCCATGGCTGTAGCTCTCAATTGCAAGGGGACCACACCGTTCAAGACGGGATGCCACCGAATACTGCAGGGATGCTCTCGCGAAGCGAATAGTTTTTTTTGCGCACGGCCATGTTTAGCCACGCGTTTGGCTCTCGTGTTCCTCGCTGTTTGCATCCTCGTCCTTGTTCGATGCCAAGGTATGAGCCGCGCAATCCAATTTCGGATGATGAGAAAATCGGCCCTCCACCGATTGGCAATGTCCTATGGCAAGCGAACCAAATGACACGTCAAGATTCCATGTTGAAAACCCGATATATACCAACACACATAAATATAGTTCTTACATATCAGCAAAATCTGCAGGAACTGATTTGACGACTGCCTTCCTGGATCCTGAGATCCATTGCCATAAGTCAGGGCTGGGCGGCTCCTTGACATTTTGGCAATAACATAATGAAACATACACCTGGCGAATCCAGTCCTTCCTCCAAATCCTTGGATCAGAATGCGGTCCACAAAGAACGGGCCACACACCGCCCCAGAGTGTTCCAGTGTCCTGGCTGCCACGCATTGTGACGGCAACATGTACAACACCACTGGTGGGTATCCTAAGGGTAATCCAATGAATCCTGGCAGGTCCGACTCGATGCGATCGTAAGAACCACTTAAGTATATCAAGAGCCATCCCGCAATCTCATCGTACAATGTGCACAGATGTGCCTCGACGGGCGAGCTGCTGCCTCAGAGGGTGGAGAAAGAGAGAGGAGAAAAAGGAGGAGAAGGAGGAGGAGCAGGAGCAGGAGGAGAGGGAGGAGACAGGAGGGACGAGGGAAGGAGAAGAGGGAAGAGGAGGAGGAGGAGGAGGACGAGGAGGGAGACGTGATCGGCTGCGGTTCTCGGGGTTAGCGAGAAGGCCCAGAACTGTGGCCGTTGCCTGGGCGGTGTGGGGCCCGAGCGGGCCTGCTGTCCACGGAGGCAGGAGGCAGCAGGGGGAGTGCCGGGAGCCCCCACCAACGCCATCGGAAAGCCGCGCACCACAGGCCACTGCGGCGAAGGGCCATCGGGTGCGCGGAGGGGACGCCAGGATGACGGGGGGGTGCGCATCAGGCCCCGAGACATGTGCGCGGACGGAGAATGCGGCACAGGGTGCGTTGATAGAAAAATAAAAATAAGAAGAAAAAGAAAAAGAAGAAGAAGAATAAGAAGTCGTGAAATCTATGAGATGTCGTGGCCTCAAGCGTGATATCCACACACACACATAAAGAAAAAAATGTCCTTCATCCAGCGGTCGAGTGACGTCACTGCTGCGAAAACTAATGCGAGCCACGCTCAGCGCCAATTCCATATGACGTTGGAGGTGGGTGGACGACTCAAGGCGACTCGCATGCAGGTCCGCACACAAACACACACACACACACACACACACACACACGCACACACACACACTCACACACGTTGGCATCGCGGCCACGCGCGCGGAGGCGGTGGCGTAGAACAATTCCCGCGAGCGCACACCGGCACCGCTCTCGCTGCGAGGAGAAGCTGGATCCACCCAGAGGGGTCGACAGCAACACTCACGGGGGGGCAGCCGTGAGAGGATGGACGGGGGAAAGAGGAAAAGAGGGGAAAAGAGGGGGGAGACGAAACAGTGCGACGGTGCGAAGCCGAAGTAGCAAGCGACGCGCAGAAGGGAAGCGGCCATGGCAGCCACCCAGGTTAGAGGACAAATTTGGACACACACACACACACACACAAACAAACACACAAATACACACTCCCTCTCTCTCACACACACACTTTTGGCGTTGCGGCCCCGCGCACAGCGGCAGGGCGTAGAAAGGTCAAAGCAGCGGGCGCGCACGCGCGTCTAAAGGCCGAGCCCTCATACAGCTTGAAATACAGAAACACACACACACATTTATTTTGCGGTCAACTGGTCCAATTCAGCGAGGGCATTAGCAGTTTGTGCTTAGCGGATGACCACCGAGAGTGCGTCGATTGTGGGCAACCGCAGAAGGCCTGCGCGTGCAGAAAAAAGGCGCACGACAGCGAGGCGCATGCAGCAACGCGGCGGCAAAGGCGGGCGCAGTGCGACCAGCATCAGCGCCCAGCTGGACGGCCCGAGAGAGAACAGCAAACACGCACACACACACGCACACACACACACACACACACACACACACGCACACACACACACACACAATCGGACACACTAGAGTCCTCCTAGATGGGGTCCGAGTAGATGGGGTCGGCGGATCTCGCGGCACCGCCGATACACCGGCGATGCATCGCCGGTGCATCGGCCATGCACCGGCCATGCACTGGCGACGTTGGCGTTGAAAAAAGCGGACCCCACATCGAGCCGCATCACTGATGCACCGCCGATGCATCGGCGATGCGGCGAAATCCTCCGACCCCCTCTACTCCGGTCCCATCTAGGAGGCCTAGACACACACACACACTCTCACACACAAACATACACTCACACACGCACACACACACACACACACTCAGACCTGTAGTCCTCATCCCCCCCCCTCTTAGACCCCTCCTTCTTGGATGCCCCCCATCCCCCCCCCTCTCCATCCCCCCCCTCTTGGACGCCGCCCAGGTCAACGTGCAGCTGCACGTTGACGCCGCCGACGACGCCGCCGCCGACCCTCGACGGCCCTCGGCGGCCCTCGGTGACCGGCGGGGCTCGCGGCGGCGCCGCCGTCGCTCGCGGCCGTCGCCACTGGGCGCCGTCGTCGACGCTAGACGAGCGCGTTCCACTACTCGCAAGAAAACTGCTCGCAGATGGCCTGGATCCGCCGCGGGGGATCTGCGATGAATCACACCGCAGCAGGCACGTGTTCCTCGGACGTTTGCGAGCAGGCACCCTGCGAGCAGTGGCACGCGCTCGGTGGAGCGCGCAGCCGAAGCTGGCCGAGGGCCGAGGGCGGTCCTTGCCGGCCTGGCCCGCCTCGCAGTCGTCGGTGCTGCTGCCGGGCTCGGCCTCGGCCGCCCGGCGGCCGAGGCCCGAGGCGAAGCTCTGGACGATCCGCGGCAGCCAGAAGAGCTGCACCGCCACGCCGGCCGCCACGGCGGCGAGGAGGAAGGCGCCCTGCCACTCGGGGACGCTGGGGGGTATCGCCGCGGTCGGTGGGCCGGGGCCCGCGAGGGCGGGGAGGCCGCGGGCAGCTCCGGTGCGGCAGGCTCGCGTCGCGAGGGCGTCGGCGCTGGTCTCCGGCGCCTCGCGCCTCGTGGACCCCTCGGCCTCGAGCGACGACGGCTTCCCGATCGCGCCGATCGCTCCGTGTCGGCCGACGCCGGGCCACCGGCGGCGTTCCACCTGGAACGCCCGCGCTGGGCTCGCCGCCACGTCGCCACGGCACGAGCCTCCTGCCGCACCGCCCTCGGGCCCCCCCGGTCCCTGCCCGTGGGGCCTCACGCCGCGGGGCCTGGCCTCGTCGCGCCCCCGAGGGGGGGGGGGCAGAGGGGGCCGGGTGCATGGAGGCCTCCCAAAAGGGGCGACGATCAGCAGCGGGCCTCGCGCGAGATGGCACAGCGACCTTGCGCCGTGGCTTGCGCGGGCCGCCGCGCGCGGCACGCCACTCTGGAGACGAGGGCGCTCACGCGCGACCTTGCGCGGGCAGCTCACGCGCCAATGTCGGCGCAGACGGCCCCGTTTCTCGCGTCGCCCCAGCGAGGTCCGACCCCACCTGCTCGGACCCCATGTGGGGAGTCGGCCCCCCTGGGCCCCGTCCTCGGGCCCAGAGGGGCCCATCCCAAGCGGATCCGGGAGGACAAGCGACCCCTGGGCGCAAGTGGTCGAGACCGCTAGGGCCGCGGCCTGCAACCAGCCACGCCGTCGGATCGCGCGGGAAAGGCAGTCGGAAACGGTGGGCTCTCCTGCTGCCCCTCTCTCGAGAGCGGCGGTCTGTCCGGGGCCCTGGGCCAGCGGGGCAGACTGGCTGTGGCGCTGGCCCGAGCTCGTCTTGCTGCGGCCACCGCCCGCGCTGCCTGCCCTGCCCCCGCCCCCCCCCCCAGCCCGCCCAACCACCTGCCCCGGCCCAGCTAACACAACAGCGGCTCTCCCGCCGGCTCTGACTCTGCTCAAGATCGGTCCCCTGACCCCGCCCAGGCTCCATGCTGATTCGTTCCTCGAGGCGGCTGCAGCAATGACAACGAGAGGCCTCCGGGAGGCCCAAAGTGGCAGGACAACGCCAGGGAGGGCCGCCGTTGTCTCGGCCGGCCTCCCTCCGACGACCCTGCTCGCAGGAGCTCCTGGAGACTCGCATCAGACACTCGGGCGTTCTCTGGCTCTGGCCTCTTGGGCCCCGCCCCCCCGCCCCCCCTGGCGCCCCGGGGGGGGCCGACCGACCGCGGGGGGGATCGCCATGTCGCGGTGCAGCCAGAGAACGAGGGTGGCGTACGAGTTGACGCCGAGGCGGAAGACCACGTAGAGGGCCACGAAGACCGGGTGCGCCGAAGGGGGGGCTCAGGAACAGGGGGGTGTCAGCCCATTATGGCACGGGGCACGTGCGCGAAGCGGGGGGGCGCCCAGGGGACGTAGCGAAAGAAGAACCGGGGTGCCATGAAACCTGTGAGGCGCCATGGCCCCGGCCATGAGTTCCAGACACACACACACACATGAGTCCTCGCCCCCCTCTCGGACGCCCCCGAGAAGAGCACCCCCGCCGCCTTCACTGGGAGCGCGAACTCCTGCCCCCTGTGGCGGTACAGCAGCGCGAGGTTGAGGAACGGCGTCGACACCTCCATCGACAGGAGCGCCGCCGCGTTGAAGGGCAGCATGCAGTGCCAGCGGATGATGAGCCCGGCGGTGACGAAGGCCACGTGGTGCACGACGTGGTCGAGCGTGGCGTAGCCGTGGAGCACGGACAGCACGAGGTCCACGGCGATGAAGGCCGTGAAGGCCAGCCCGGCAGCCGCCACGGCCTCCGCGGCCAGCTCGCCGCCGGGCACGGAGGCCAGCTGAGCCGAGGTGCGGGGCCCCCCGCTGCACCAGCCCAGGTGCCTCCACCGCCGGGACACGTCCACGTCTCGGGGGACGAAAGACGATTCGGATTCGACAAAAAATGTACCCCTGTCTTTTGTGGAGGGGACCTGACTTAGGGGGGCCAAGGACATGAAGGGGGTCTTCTCTGCAGATGTATCGAACCAAGCCGCCCAGATTTGTATCCCTAATGCAAAGACGGGCACCTCAGTGAGGCCACGTCTTCATCGTGTTATTCGGGTTAGGGGCTCTTTTGTTCTCGATGGCAAGACGGCACAAAACAAATTGCTCAGCCGTCGGGGACGACTGCCCCCAGGGCGGCTGGACGGTTTTTATACCCCTGCGGTGGCATGTCGGGGTAAATAATAAACTTTCCAGCCGCCGTGGGGCAGACGTCCCAGACGGCGAAAGAAATGATCGGTTCACCCGCTCTTCGTCCGCCTAAGGTCCACCGCGCTGGGGCCGTGGCTGGGCTGGCGCGCCTCGGGGAGCGGTGGATGCGGGCAGCGGCTCGCGACCCGCAGGGCAGGAGAGTGCCCACACCCACTGCCCCCTGAAATCCGACGGCGCGAAACCACAATTACATCGCGAAAAGCCACGGCAGGAGCCCAGGACCACATCTCTCTGCGCCGCTGTCCGGGCCAGAACGATC
>CAUYUJ010022442.1:107500-122500 GCA_963575745.1 Prorocentrum cordatum
CTAGCTAGGATCGTCACCGTCGTCATCATGAACATCACCATCGCCATCACTCCCCCCGCCAGGGCTAATGTACATCGTTTCTGGATGCTTCTGGCCAGAATACGAAAGGAGTTTCTGTAGTTAGAGTCTCTGGGGGAAGTCGCGGGGAAGCTTTTGTTGTATTTGGTGTTGCGTCGCCAGGAGGTCTGGGCTCCCTCCTCCTCGTGTTCCTACCTCCTCTCTGGACGTCCGATGTCGTGATGCTTTCTGTGCGCGGCCCCTGGACCTCTCGACGACATCCTGGGGATGTGTCTTTTTTTCATCCTGAGTCGTTTTCTGACGGTCCCAGGACCCTGCGAGGGGCCCCGGAGGCCGAAAATTGACCGAAACCGCCGTCGTGATTTTTCCAAGACGTCGGAGGTCCAGGTCGTGCTTCCCGCCTCCCCAGACCTCCGACGTCGTAATTCTTGCGACCTCGGGCCCAGGAATCGATTGGGAAAACGCACATGGGAAGGCAAGAAATGATGGACCCATCATTTCGTACCTGTGCCTTGATCAGTGGGACGGGCTTCGCACCGCCGCACATCACAAGACACGCTCGAGCGAATCCAGCCGTGGCGACGTCGGGGACTGCAGAAGGTCGCAAGGACACGGAATATGAAAGGAAGAAAGAGAAAGAGAGAGAAAGAGAGGGAGAGAGAGAGAGAGAGAGACAGACAGACAGAGAGCGAAGGAGAGAGAGAGAGAGAGAAAACAAAAAAAAAAAAAAAAGAGAGATGGAGAGAGAGAGAGAGAGAGAGAGACAGAGAGAGAGATAGAGAGGCAGAGAGAGGAAATGGAGAGGAGGCGAGCTTGAGTCAACGAAAGTCGCAGGGAAGGGGGCAGGGGAAAGAAGGCCAGAGAGCGCTGAAGGATACAAATACTGGAACCCTCTTGGGATTTTTTGGGGGGCCTCGTCCGGCCGCTCGCTGGGAGTTTGACGTAGCTTCTTGGGAGCCTCTGAACCTGTCGGGGGCCTCCTGGAAGCAGGTTCGAAGCATTTTGGGGGCCGATTTGGGGCTTCTCGGGGCCTCCTTTGGGCCTCTTGGGGGTCTCCTGGGGCCTCTTGAGGGGCCTCCTTGGGGCCTCCTGGCGGCCTCTTGGGGCGGAAGGCTCGAGCTTGCGGTTCGTGGTCCCCCTCTGGGCCCCCTCTTGGGCCCGTCTTGGGGCCCTCTTGGGCCATCTTGGGCGCCTCTTGGGCCGTCTTGGGGCCCTCTTGGGCTGTCCTGGGGCCCTCTTGGAAGCTTCTTGGGCCGTCTTGGGGCGGTCTTGGGCGCCTCTTGGGCCGTCCTGTAACGTCGGAAAGCCCAAAAGGCAACTTTGTTGAAAATGTACGTTTTACGAAGGGAATGGGCCAATTTTTTGCGTCTAGGGGCCCTCTTGGGACGCATGTTGGAGGCTTCTTGGGGCCTCTTGGGGGCGTCCTTGGACGTCTGGAGGCCATCTTCAGCATCTCGGAGCCCTCTTGGAGGCCTCTTGGAAGCTTCTTGGGCCGTCTTGGGCGCTTCTGGGGCCCTCTTGTCTGACCGGGGAGGCCTCCGGCAAGCCCCGACGAGCCTCCAGGCCCCCCGGAGCCCACATTTGCGGTCGAGGTCCCGGCCCTGGGCCCCCGGACCCGGTCCCCCGTGATATGTATATGCTGCTTTCCTAGATCCTCCAACACCTAGGTAGGGTCGCACTGGGATAATTAGTAGTAGTATCCGTATTCTGTGTCTTGCTGCTTCGTAATAGTAGTCGTATGAATCGTGCGCTTCGAAGTGTTGCTCTTCTTAGTATGGTTATGATTATAACTACGATTCGTAATAGTAGTGTTGTTCGTTGCCCTAGTAGTATTACTCGTCTTCCTAGTATTCGTAGTATGTGTAGTCTTCTTTGCCGTTGTATCCTTACTGTTCGTATTCGTCTTAGTCGCCTTCGCCTTCTTCGTATTACTCCTCCTCCTCCTCATCCTCCTCCTCCTCCTCCTCATTCTCATCCTCATCCTCATCCTGCATCTCTCATCCTCATCATCCGTCGCCTCCTTCTTCCCATCATCTTCCCCGCTGGTCCTATAGCTTCTCCTCCTCATCCTCCTCCGCCTCCTCCTCCGCCTCCCCCCTCATCATCATCATCATCATCATCATCATCATCATCATCATCATCATCATCATCATCATCATCATCATCATCATCATCAACATCAACATCAACATCATCATCATCAGCACCATCATCATCACCATTATCATCATCATCATCATCATCATCATCATCATCATCATCATCATCATCATCATCATCATCATCATCATCATCATCATCATTATCGGAATCATCATCATCATCATCATCATCTTCAGCATCGTCATAATCATCATTATCATCATCAGCAGCAACAGCATCACCAGCAACATCATCATCATCAGCAGCAGTATCAGCATCAGCATAAGCATCAGCATCAGCAGCAACATAATCATCGTCGGCATCATCAGCATGACCATCATCATCAGCAGTATCAACATCATCATCATCATCATCATCATCATCATCATCATTATCATCATCATCATCATGATCATCATCATCATCAACACCAGCATCAGCATCATCACTATCATCACCATCAGCATCGGCAGCATCATCATCCTCAGTATCATCATCAGCAGCATGGTCATCATCAGCATCTTCATCATCCTCATCATCACCACCATCATGATCATCATCAGCATCGTCATCACCAGCATGATGATCATAATCATCAGCATCATCATTAGCAGCATCGACAACACCATCATTAGCATCATCATCATCAGCAGAATCATCGTCATCATGTTCAGCATCAGCAGCAGCATTATCATCACCATCATCGTCATCATCAGCAGCATCACCAGCAGCATCATCATCACCATCATCGTCATCATCGTCATGGTCAACATCATGATCATCATCAGCAGCAGCAGCATCGTCATCATCATCATCATCATCATCATCATCATCATCATAAGTATCATCAGCATCATCATCAGCAGCATCAGCATCATCAGCATCATGATCAGCAGCATCAGCATCATCATCGTCGTCGGTATCATCGTCCGCCTGCTCTCCCTCCACCAGCTTCTCCCCATCCCCCCTGATCCCTCTCGAACCTCCACGAACTCCAGAGGGGCGAATGGCCCACCCCCTGGCCCGCCAAGAAGGAGAGACACGGCCGCGGAGGAGCCACCACCCACACGACTGGGGAGACCAAGAGGCACCCATACTGCTACTCCCCAGACCTCTCCCGGAGGGCGCTCTGACCAGCAGTTGAAGGCATCCGAGGAGGCCCGGAGAGGGGAAAACGGGCGAAGGGTAGCGGTGCGGGTGCCTTTTCCTCCTCTGAACGACCCTGTGCGCCCTCGACGCGAGCGCAACCAATGGACTCTCCGAGCTCGAGCTGTCCCCCCCCTCCTCCTCCTCCTCCTCCTCCCTCCTCCTCCTCCTCTCCTCCTCCTCCTCCTCCTCCTCCTCCTCCTTCTACAATTACTCAATATGAATACTACTCTCCCTCTTCCCCCGATGGCGGCCTGAAAGTAGCCGACCCCCCCCGCGTACTGTTTTTTACACACAGGATTCCCGGGAGTTGGGTTTTCGCCTGCGTTTTTTTTCAAAATGCTGCTCTCGCTGAGGCGCCGGCCTCATTTCTGCTCCCGAATCGTTCCGAATCGTGCTCCCGCTGCAGCGTGGGCCTCATTTTCGGATCGGTGTTTTGCCTCCGTCGTTCAGGATGGCGTTCTCGCCCCAGCGCGGGCCTCTTTCTCGCGCGCCCATCCGCCCGCCACCACCGCGCCGCACCACTCCCCCGCCCCGCCGCACACGCACACCCACCGCCACTTCCACCCACCAACGCACGCACGCACGCACGCGCACCACCACCGCGCACCGCCACCACCACCGCACTACCCCACCCACCACCACCACGCTACACCGCGTCACACCACATCACACGCGCGCACACACAGACACACACTCGCGCGCACGCACGCACGCACGCACGCACGCACGCACGCACGCACGCACACACACACACACACACACACACGCACACCACACGCATCACCACATGCACACCACACACACAGCGCACACACACACACACACACCACGCCACCACCACCACCACCACCGCCATCACGCACGTACGCACCTGGCCCACCACCAAACCACCAAGACGCCACACCACGTCACACCACAGCACACGCGCACACACGCACACACACACACACATACACACACCACCACCACAACAACCACAACCACGCACACACGCACGCACGCACGCGCACCACCACCCACTACGCACACGCGCGCGGAGCCACAGGTCCACTACGACACGCGTCCGCGGATAGAGAAAATCAGCGCCATGGTAAGGGATGGGAGGGAGGGGTAGGATGTCAGATGTTGACGCGAGCGCACCTAACTTGCCTCTCCCCCTCCTCCTCCCCTCCTCCTCCCTCCTCCTCCTCCTCCTCCTCCTCCTCCTCCTCCTCCTCCTCCTCCTCCTCCTCCTCCTCCTCCTCCTCCTCCTCCTCCTCCTCCTCCTCCTACCTCTGCCTGCCTCCTCGTGGGGGGGCAGCCGCCAGGAGGGGGGCGCGGCGAGTCGGGCGCGGAGCGCGGGGGTGGTCGGGGACCGTGGGCAGCCCTCCGACCCGCAGCCGAGACGACATCTCCGGCTCCTGGGGGGCGCGCGCGCCCGCGGCCCGCGCCCTGCGGAGCGCCGCTCGCCCGCAGCCAACCGCCCGACGCGAAGGGGCGCGGGGCCCCCAGATGATCAACCAAAAGAAGAGGAGGAGGAGGAGGAGGAGGAGGAGGAGGAGGTGGAGGAGGAGGAGTGGCAGGAGGAGTGGCAGGAGGAGTGGGAGGAGGAGGAGGAGGAGGAGGAGGAGGAGGAGGAGGAGGAGGAGGAGGAGTGGCAGGAGGAGTGGGAGGAGAAGGAGGAGGAGAAGGAGGAGGAGAAGGAGGAGTAGGACCCCTGATCCTGTGGGAGGGGACCGACGTTAGGAGGACCAGAAACATCAGGGATAGGGGCTCTTTTCTGAAGATGCATCCGACCAAAAACCACCCAGATCGATGACCCCTGATGCAAAAGCGGGGACCTCGGGGAGGCCACGTCTTCGCTGTGTTAGCAGGGTTAGGGGCTCTTCTATTCTCGGGAACGGGAGGAAGCGGGGCACCGCGGCCGCCGCTTGCCCTGGGACGCAGAGGGGCGTGCCAGTACTATGCGTCCTCTTCGCAGGCGAGCGTCCGAACCGAACAGATACAGTGGAGGCCCGTCCACAAGAAACCTTCCACAAGGAACCCAACCCTGAGACCCCAGGACGTCCCCTGACTCTTGGTGCGGGAACGCCACGCCTTCCACAGCAAAACCATCGAGACCCAGGGCACCCTGGAGGCAAGCAGGGTGCTTCTTGGCATGGGCCCCCCACTGCAATTGGGACAAGCATCTCAGAACGTGCCGTTGCCCGAGCGGTGCGCCCCGAAGGCGCCCGCCACGACGCATGCAGCAGAAAAGGTCCGAGCGCGCGCGTCGCCCCTCTCTGGGGGGCGACGCACACACACAGTATCAGTGTGAGTTTGGGTGCCGCCGATTGCCCGCCGCCGCCTAGCGCGAAGGAGACGTGGCCCCGGAGGGAGCGGGGCCCCTGGAGCAGAAGAAGAAGAAGAAGCGGCAGGGCCATGGACGCGCGGAGGGCCGCGTGGATTTGTTGGATCGACAGTGCCCCCCCTCCCCGAAGCGCACAGCGAAAACAAGCTCACACTGCAAGGCAAGGCAAGGCGATGCAAGGAGAGACAAGGCAAAGCAGAGCACTTCAGAGCAGCGTAATGCGGTGCGGTGCGATGCAGTGAAAAAAGCCTTGCTATGCAGCGCGGTGCAAATCATTCTTACGCAAAGCGATGCAAAGCCGATGCGCAGCAAAATACTGCAAGGTGAAGCAGGGCGGCGCGAGACAAGACGAGGCGAAGTGCTCAAGGGACCAGGGAACGACGCCGCGCCCAGGAAGCCTCAGAGCTGCTGTCAACATGCGGTGTTCGCATCGTCGGCCCAATCAGGGCCGACGCACACTTTCGGAGTGTCCGCACGGCATGAGCGCAGCAGCAGAGGGAAGAGGGAGAAGGGGGGAGGACTCGGGAGAGGTTCTCCCTCGACGACGACAGGCAAGACGTCGAAAGTTACAAGGGCTGCGCTCCCGCGCCGGATGCTGGCATCCACCTCCACCACGCTCTCAACTCCCTCTATGACTCCCTTCCTCCTTCCCTCCCTCCTTCACAATTCTTCGTCGTCCCTCCTCCCCGTCCTCCTCCTCCTCCTTCTCCTCCTCCTCCTCCTCCCCCTCCTCCTCGCTGATCTGTTCCCTTTCCTCCTCCCTTTCCTCCTCCTCCTCCTCCTCCTCCTCCTCCTCCTCCTCCTCCTCCTCCTCCTCCTCCTCCTCCTCCTGGACGCTGGACGCTGGACGCTGGACGCTGGTGGCAAATATGTCGCACCGACGTTGCCATCCTCCTGCTCCTCCTCCTCCTCCTCCTCCTCTCCTCCTCCTCCTCCTCCCCCTCCTCCCCCTCCTCCTCCTCCTCCTCCTCATCCTCCTCCTCATCCTCCTCCTGGTCCTGGTCCCTCTCTTCATTCCCTTCCAACTCCTTCCCTTCATCTCCCTCCCTCTCTGTCCCTACCCCCGTATTCCCTCTCCTCCCCTCCTCATCTTACTCCTGCTCCGTGCGCACGGATCATGGCGGAAGCACCGAAAGCTGGACGATGCCAGCGGGTTCTTGGCCGAGGCTGCACAGAAGCTGCGGAGGCCCAGAAGACAGTGCGGCACTGGTCTCGGACCCGTCTGGCGGCCCCGGGGGAACCCATGGTATCGACGCTCGTCCGAGAGGGCCTCCGAGGCCGACGGTCACACCAGTGGGGGGTGGAGCACGCCTCTCTCGGCTGCGGCTGGCCCGCCCCCGATCGTCCCAACCTGGATACAGTCGAACCTGGGCCACAAGAACATCCTGCAAGAACATGATACCTCCGCCTGCCAAAAAACCCAAACCGTATGATCATCGAGGGTACCCTTCCGCTGCGTCACGCGATCTTCGCTGCCTAGCGTACTCGGGGGAGCCATGGGGGACACCCCCGATTCCACCCAAGGCCTTCGGCCGCTTTCAAGCCTTCGGGCGTGCAGCCTGGCCCCCGCAAACTCACTAACCTAAATTCTGCAGCAGCTCATGGGGGCCTCCAATGCCATCTTGCTGGCTCTTGGCATAGTCGAGGCTCATCGCCGCTGACCGACGCCAAATCGGCGCTGACCGACGCTGATCGACGCTGGATCGACGCTAGAGTGGCGCGTGCTCGTCGATTACCAAACGCCAGCGCACGCTAGTGCACTCGTCAGACGGCACTACGAGAGCACACGAAGCTCCCATGACTTGCTACCAAACCTAGGTGTTCGGAGGTCCGCATGGACTCCTCGAGTCGGCGCCGGACCTCCTCCCCGCACCCCCCCGAGCCGCGCAGAGAGCGCCATGGGTGGTGCCGGAAGCACCAGCAAGGTTGCGGGGACGGGGAGGCCAACGCCGATCCAAGAAATCCGCGCGGATCTCCGAAAATTCAGGTTCATGCAGCTGTCTTGCCTCTCGACAACATCGTTTCACCGATCCCCATCCCCACCGGCATGGCCGTGGCCCCACTGGCCGACTTACCTCCCCAGGTGGAGATATATGCTGTTCCCTCCAGGTTTCGCGGGCCTTATCCCCAACTGGAAATGTGGGCTGGCGGGGCTGAGATACCAAGGCCCAGTGGGGATGGGGATCGTTTAGACGATGCTGATGTTTCTCGGCAGCCTCCCAGCCTTTTCGCTCGGCCGCCTCTGCGCTGAGCGCCGTCCGCAATACCGCAGTCTGCTCCCCGGTCTCAGGCGCCTCGGGCGCGTTCGCGGCTGCCTCGGGCCGGCGCGGCTCTGATCGGGCGGATCGCTGGACATATTCTGTGATTCTCAGAGTGTGCGCTGGGGCCCAGTGCGCTCGTCCACCGAAACCCCTCAGTGCGACGCAGGCGACGTAATGAGGGCCAAAACGGGCTGCCTGTTATCGGCCGAGCTGAGCGGGGCAAATGCGCACTAGGCTAACACACGTCCTGAAAATCATCAAAAGATCTGGAGAGCCGCAGCCAAACGCAATGCTTCCTACGCCCTCTGTTGTCCCGTGCCCACGGGGTAGTCGTGGCAGCAGCAGCAATGGCAGTGGCAATGATGGTGGTCGCAGTGGTCGTAATAGTAGATGCATCGCATGCAAGTGTAGCAATGATACCCTCTGGTACCTCATGGCAAATATACTGGCACCTGCACGGGGAGAAGAAGAAAAAGCAGTAGTAGCCGCAAAGATAATAGAAGTAGTAGTAGTAGTAGTCGTAGTAGTAGTAGTAGCAGTAGTAGTAGTAGCAGTAGTAGTAGCAGTAGCAGTAGTAGTAGTAGTAGTAGTAGTAGTAGTAGTAGTAGTAGTAGTAGTAGTAGTAGTAGTAGTAAAGAGTCGAAAGAGAAGTAGTGGTAGTAATAGTATTAGTAGTAGTAGTAGTAGTAGTAGTAGTAGTAGTAGTAGCAGTCGGCGTAGTAGTAGTAGTAGTAGTAGTAGTACTAGTACTAGTACTAGTACTAGTAGTAGTAATAGTAGTAGTAGTAGTAGTAGTGGTGGTGGTGGTGGTGGTGGTGGTGTTGGCAATGGTAGTGGTAGTGGTAGTGGTAGTGGTAGTGGTAGTGGTGGTGGTAGTGGTAGTGGTAGTGGTGGTGGTAGTGGTAGTGGTAGTGGTAATGGTAGTGGTAGTGGTAGTGGTAGTGGTAGTGGTAGTGGTAGTGGTAGTGGTAGTGGTAGTGGTAGTGGTAGTGGTAGTTGTAGTGGTAGAGGTAGTGGTACTGGCAGTGGTAGTGGTAGTGGTTATAATAATGGTAGCGATAGTGGTAGTGGTAGTGGTAGCGGTAGTGGTAGTGGTGATGGTAGTGGCAGTGGTAGTGGTAGTAGTAATAGTAATAGAAGTAAAATCAATAGTTGCAGCACTAAGAGTAGCAAATGTAGTCATAGTAGCAGTAATAATAATGGTGATGGAAAAAAGATTAGTAGTAGTGGAAGTGGTAGTAGTAGTAGCAACGGTCAGAATACTAGTAGTGATAGTAGTAGTAGTAGTAGTAGTAGTAGTAGTAGTAGTCAAGATCTGAGTGGTAACAATAATCGTCGTCGTCGTAGTAGTAAAAATAACAGCCGTAGTCGAAATAGTGATAGTCGTAGTCGTAGTAGTAGTGGTAGCAGTAGTCGTAGTAGTAATAGTAGCAGTAGCAGTAGTAGTAGTAGTAGTAGTAGTAGTAGTAGTACGAGTAGCCGTAGTAGTAATAAGAGTAGAAGTAATAATAATAGTAGTAGTCATCGTCGTCGCCGAAAGATTCGTAGTAGTAATCTTAAAAATACGAATACTAATAGTCCTAGTACTAGTAATATAAATAATAGAAGTAGTAGCAGTAGTAGTAGTAGTAGTAGTCGAAGTCATCGTCGTCGTAGTAAAGGAAGAAATACAATCAAGCACGTGCTAGAAGTAGCAACCGTAGTAATAGTAGAAGCACTTGCTGTAGAAGTAGTAGTAAGAGTAGCAGTGGTAGTAGTACTAGTAAAAACTAGTAGTAGCAATAGTAATGGCGCACGGTAAAAGTAATAATAGTAGCACTTGTAGCAGCAGTAACAATAGTTGTTGGTGGTGGTGTTGTTGGTGGTGTCATTGTTGCTGTTGTTGCTATTCTTGTTGAGGTCCCCCATGATTAATTATAATTGATCTCCCTGCGCGGTAACTGGTGTATTCTTTCAATTACACTGGTTCTCCCGGGGATCGCGCCCAAGTTTTATAAGAAAACAGGATGCGTCGCCACACTGGGCCCTAGGCCCCCGGTTTACAACAACAACAACAACAACAATAACAACAACGGTTCCCTCCGGATACTTCCTCACAACGTATTCCCAAATCGCGCTCTTGCGCGGGACTTCCTCACAATGTATACAAGAATCGCGCTCTCGCGTGGGACTTCCTCACACTGTACTCACACGCCGCGCCCTCGACACTCAGGAATTACGCTCTCCCTGTGGATTTCCCTTCGATGTATGTCGGACTCGAGTTATCGCTTGAGACTTCCTCGCGATTCATGCAGGACGCACGCTTCAGCAACCCGCCTGCTCGACCTGGCCGCCCGGGCCCACCTTCCCGACCCGCCCGCTAGGGCCTACCTACCCGCCCGATCTGCACGTCTAGTTCTGCCACCTACTTTCTGCTCCTAGCCCCCCTCCTGCTACACTCTCTCGTGCTCCATCCTCCTCCCTTCCCCCTTGTCCCTTCCTTCCATCCATCCGTCCTCTCTTTCCCTGCCTTAGGGGCTGCACGAAATACACATTGCAGGTAAGAAAGATATACCCACAAGTGGGATACGATCGAAGACGAAGAGGACGGGTATCGAGGGTTTGGGATACACGCGTTGGATTGCACACGAACACATGAAAGCGAACAGTCTTAAAAGCAGTAGTGTTGCTGCTGTCGCAGCGGTAACAATAGCAGTAGCAGGAGTAATAACAATAATAACAATAGCAGCAGCAGCAAAAGTCGCAGCAGCAGCAGTAGCAGTAGCAGTAGCAGTAGCAGTGGTATTGATAAGAGTAATAATAATAGTAGTAGACATATTAGTAGTAGTAGTAGTAGTAGTAGTAGTAGTAGTAGTGGTAGTGGTAGTAGTAGTAGTAGTAGTAGTAGTAGTAGTAGTAGTAATAAGAGTAGTAATAGTGGTGGTAGTAGTACTTGTAGTAGTAGCAGTAGTAGTAGTAAGACTAGTAGTAGCAGCAGTAGTGGTAGTAGTAGTAGTAGTAGTAGCCGTCGTAGTAGTAGTAGTAGTAATAGTAGTAGTAGTGGTGGTGGTGGTGGTAGTAGTAGAAGTAGTGTAGTAGTGGTAGTAGTAGTAGTAGTAGAAGTAGTAGTAATAGTGGTAGTAGTGGTAGTAGTCGTAGTAGTAGAAGTAGTGGTAGTGGTAGTAGTAGAAGTAGTAGAAGTAGTAGTAGTAGTAGTAGTAGTAGTCGTAGTAGTAGTAGTAGTAGTAGTATAGTAGAAATAGTAGCAGTAGCAGTAGCAGTAGCAGTAGCAGTAGCAGTAGCAGTAGTAGTAGTAGTAGTAGTAATAGTAGTAGTAGTAGTACTAACAGTAATGTCATGACAGTAGTAGTAGCAGCAGTGTTAGTAGTAGCAGCAGTGGTAGTAGTAGTAGTAGTAGTAGTAGTAGTAGCAGTAGCAGTAGTAGTAAGAGTAGTAGTCGTCGGAACAGTAGTTAGTAGTAGTAGTAGTAGCAGTAGTAGTCGTAGTAGTAGTAGTAGTAGTAGTAGTAGTAGTAGTAGTGGTGGTATTAGTAATAGTAACACGAGTAGTAGTAGCAGTAATCGTAGTAGTGGTAGTCGTAGTAGTGGTAGTAGTCGTGGTAGTCGTAGTAGTCGTATTAGTAGTAGTCGTCGTCGTCGTCCTAGTAGTAGTAGTAGCAGCAGCGGCGGCAGCAGCAGCAGTAGTAGTAGTAGTTAGTAGTAGTAAGCAGTCGTCGTAGTGTAAGCAGTCGTCGTCGTAGTGGGTGGTGGCGGTGGTCGTTAGTAGTAGTAGTAGTATCGAGTAGTAGTAGAAAGTTAGTAAGAGGAGTAGGAGTAGTAGTAGCAGGAGCACCAGAGCAGAGATGCTGCAGCAGCAGCAGAAAGTAGTAGTAGTAGTAGTAGTAGTAGTGGTAGTAGTTGAGGCGGCAGCAGCAGCAGCAGGAGGAGGGAGGAGGAGTAGTAGTAGCGTAGTAGTGTAAGAGTAGTCGTAGTAGTTAGTACATAATATACTACTACTACGACTAATATACTACTACTACTACTACTCTACTACGACTACTAATAGTACTACTAGTAGCCAGTAGTAGTAGTAAGAGTAGTAGTAGTAGCAGTAGTAGTGATAGGAGGAGTAGTAGTTGTAGTAGTAGTAGTCGTAGTAGTAGTAGTAGTAGTAGTAGTAGTAGTAGTAGTAGTAGTAGTACTAGTAGTAGTAGTAGTAGTAATAATAATAGTAGTAGTGAAGGTGGTAGTGGTAGTGGTAGTGGTAGTAGTAGTAGTAGAAGAAGTAGTAGTAGTAGTAGGAGTAGTAGTAGTAGTAGTCGTAGTAGTAGTAGTAGAAGTAGTAGTAGTAGGAGTAGTAGTAGTAGTAGTGGTAGTAGTAGTAGTAGTAGTGGTGGAAATAGTAGTCGTAGTAGTAGTAGTAGTAGTAGTAGTAGTAGTAGTAGTAGTAGTAGTAGTAGTAGTAGTGGTGGAAGTAGTAGTAGTAACAGAAATACGTAGTGGTAGTCGCAGTAGTACTAATAGTATGGTGAAAGACGTGGACGGTAACAAAACAGTGACGGCGGTAGCGGCATGGGTATCAATATGAGAAGCAAGGGGAGGAGGATGAAAGATATGAGCGGTGCAGTAATAGGAATTAGCAGCATAGACCTAGCAGTAGGAGCACTGGCACACAGGAGTAGCGGTCCTAGCTGGACAACGTGGAAGAACTGGTTGGGGGGCAATGCGTGCAATCGTGCGAGCCGTACGGGGGCAGCTGGGCTGAGAAGGACTACGAGCAGGGCCCGTGAGTGAGAGCAGAAGCAGCTGGCCGTGCCCGAGAAGCCCGACGCTCAGACACCACGCGCAGGAAGCGCCGACCGAGTGCGGCGAGCCGCGGCGCGCAGCTGGGCCGGCCGAGCCGCAGGCACCCCTCTGGGGAAACCAAAAAGCACCGATACAGTCGGGGCCTTGACCTAAGGAGCCCAAAATAAGCAACGAGGCCCCTTTTTTCCATAAGTCAAACCTCGATGTCCCATGGAAAACCTCCGGAAAACCCGAGGCAAACTGTGAAACATCCAAGGAGCACCGAGCCCCTCCCCGACGAAAAGGGTTCCTTCTTCAGGGCCCCGACTGTACCGCCACACCCCAGGCCTCTCCTGCGGTGCTTCTGACCAGGCTCGCGAGGCGAATCCCGGCGGCGGCGGCGACGGAGGCCCAGGAGGCCCACAGAAGGGGAAAGCGAGGGGAGGGGACAGGGTAGTACTATGGGCGCCCTCTCCTCCTCGGACCCTCGGCGACTCCGCGCACGCAAGCGGGAGTCACCTTCGACGCGCACGGGAGTCCACAGGCGGGCGGAGCGCCGGACAGGCCGGGCGGGGCGGGGGAGGGGGGGGTGCCCCCGAGAAGGCGGGAGGGGGGCCTCTCGAGGAGGGCGCTCTGGGCACTCGGGGGGGGAGCTTCGGAGGAGGCGGGAGGGCCGCCCCCCGCGAGCCCACCCCCTCCTCTAATCGCGCCGCCACACGGCGGGTGCACCAGAGGGGTGTGCCCCCGGGGGCGCGAATGCCCACGCCGAGGGAGCACGAGGCTCAACGCGCATGTGCTTTACCACATTCGAGTTCTCGTGCGCCCGCCGTGCGGCGACTTGGCGTGCACATCCCAGTGCGGACCGAAAGGGGGACCCACGCATTGCTTCTCGCGCCTTGGGAACTCTTGTCGCGTGCGTGGCCTATCCTAATGGGTGTTTGTGTGTCGCGTCGTGGCAGAGAGTAGGATCTGACTTAAGTGGGCAGAGTGAGAGTACCCGCAGGCCTCAGGAGAGGAGTAGCAGGGGGAGCAGGAGAAAGAGTAGTTGGAATCAGACTTCGGAGCGGCAGCCGTAGAGAGGCAGAGATGCCGCAGAGGACGAGCCGAGGCCATACCACGAGCGGGGAAGACAATGTCCACGGGTCCTGCTCGCGAGAAGCTGCTCAAAGCGCGCTCCAGTACACGCTCCAGGGCGCCACGCGCCCAACTGCGGCGACGCGAGGACCCGACGGATACGATCAGGAAGCTGGAACATAAACACACACACACACACCTCTTCCTCCAGCGGCGAGGTGACGACACCGTCGCGAAGGTAGCAGATGGGCGGGCTGGATGGTGGCAGTCTCCTGCAGAAAAACGCCGGAAAGCGCATGCACGGGGCAAACGACTGGAACACACACGCACACACACACACACACACACGGCTGGATTCTCACGTGGACCAGCTGGAGGCCATGCGCTGGATACGAGGCCCGAGCGCTGGAAAGGCACGCGGCCACAAGCTGCTCCGTCGGCGGCGAGGCAGGAGGCGGTCCGCCCTCGCGTGTGGCAATTCGGGGCAGCGGGGCAACCGAATGGCTAATTGGCCGGCATGCGTGAGAGGGCCAAGGAGACAGACAGGGCGGCCGCGACGGACAAGAGCAGGCGGAGGGCACTCAGACGCGGAAGAATCCCACACAGAGCGCGCCGGCGCGGCCAGCAGCGGCAGAGAGGGCCGTGGCAGCAGCCGGGCCGCGGCGTCGGGGCACACACGGGCGCTGCCGATGCACAGCACGAGGTAGCACAAGTACAAGCGAACACGCGGCCACACATGTGTGTATCCCGCTCTCGCCATTCCGACAGCGTCACGTGTATCCAGCTTCCTGGCAGAACGGAGGGGAATCCCGGCGAAGCTAAGCCCAGCGCGCTGCCCTGCGCCGCTGCCTTCGGCAGTCGTCACGGGCCCAGCAGCGCGGGTGCTCGAGGGGTGCGCGAGCTCGAAGGGTCTCCGTCGGCTGGCGTCACCTGCGCCGGCCGGCGTATCCCGGGCGGTCAACGACCGAATGAGAGGTCTTCAAACCTGGAGGCAGTTTTCAAAATGGATCAAGACGACATCTATCACCCAGCGGTGATCCCGAGCCCGACGCCCTGGACTTTTCCCAGCACTGCCCGTTGCGGAGCAAAGGGCAGGCACCTGTGATGCGATAATTGCCAGAACCTGACCCCTGGAGAAGCGTCCCCCCGATCTCTGGGCAGACCTCGGATTCCCCCCGGCTCGTGGTGCAGCGGTGGTCAGCCATATTCGGAAACTGCCGCCTCGGCTTCCAGACAGGATCCGACCCGCATGCGCACTCCGAGC
>CAUYUJ010022443.1:0-52500 GCA_963575745.1 Prorocentrum cordatum
TGATGATGATGATGATGATGATGATGATGATGATGATGATGATGATGATGATGATGATGATGATGATGATGATGATGATGATGATGATGATGATGATGATGATGATGATGATGATGATGATGTGGAGGAGGAGGAGGAGGAGGAGGAGGAGGAGGAGGAGGAGGAGGCCCAGACCCAGACCCCCTTCGCGTCGTGGAAAAATCACGACTCGAGGTGTTTGGCACTTTTCGGGCTCTCGGGGGGGCCCTCGCCGGACCCGGGGACCGTCAGAACACGGTTGAAAAGCCAGTCCTGGGGAATGAGTCGAGACCCCAGGGGGTCCACGCTGTGAAAAAATCACGACGTCGGGGGTCTGGGGGGAGGGGCAGCTGCCCGACATCGTCGCCTGGGTGAGGGTGTGTAGAGATGCGTTGGTTTCTAGACGGGCTTCGCGGCCGCAGGGGGAAGGATTGGGAGGGGGCGGAGGGGGAGGCGGACGGGCACAGGGAGCGACGGACGGGGGGGGGGGGTGGCTGGGTATGAAGAGGAAAGATACACGGGCGGGGCTGAAGAAGGTGAAGATGGGGACGGGGAAGGGAGAGGGAGAGGAAGGGGGATGGGAAGAGGAGAAGTATGAGGATGGGTATGGTGAGGAGAACTGTAATGCAAGGGGAGGGGGAGGGCCCATGTCTGTCTAGGCTAGTGTAGTAGGGGCGAGGAGTATGATGAGTGACGAGGACCCGCAGTATGACCTGTCAAATCCGCATTGACGACTTACGAGATTCTTCAGTTGAAAGTGTCTCTTTCGTGCGCCTTCGTTTCCTGCAACTGCCAGCGTAGTTCCTCGTGAAGCGTCTCGCGTGCGGCAGGGACTACGCTGCATCGCAGCTTTGATCAGAACTCCAGTCTCGCGCCCTGAGGTGCTGTGCTGCAACTGCCCGCGCTCGCGCCGCGGCGAGCAGTGGTGGCAGGGTCAGGGCGGCATCCTTCGGCGAGGATGCTTCAAATAGCTTTTCCCAGTCCTCCTGTGCGTTGGGATCTCGTTTCGAGTAGGGCAATGTGGTCTCCGACTTCCCTCTATTCCTCCTGCCTCCTCCTGTGCTGCTCCCTGGGTGGCTGCGCGCTTCCCAACCGTCGCCACTTTCGTGGGCTCCTGGGAGGTTCAGGCGGAGTCGGGGGCCACGCGGAGCCTGGCTGCTCCTTGGGTGGCTGCGCACTGCGCAACTGTCGCCACTTTCGTGGGCTCCTGGCAGCTCTAGCGGAATCGGGGGCCACGCGGACCCAGGCAGGACCTCGCGGCTCCTACGAAGTGCGCAATTCTCACCCTTCTCGTGGGATCCTGGGGGGTCGAGCGGAATCGGGGGCCACGCGGACGCTTCACGGGTGGCTGCGCACTGCGCAATTGCCGCCCATTTCGTGTTCGCCTGGGCGGTCCAGCGGAGTCGGGGGCCACGCGCACTCATTTGAGACCTCGCTGCTCCCTGGTATGTTGCAAACTGCGCATTTGTCGCCACTGTCGTGGGCTTCTGGGGGGTCCAGCGGGGTGGAGGCACACGCGGACCCAGGCGGGACCTGGCTGCTCCCTGGGTGGCTACGCATTGCGAAACTGTCGCCCTTGTCGTGGGCTCCTGGGAGGCACAGCGGAGATGAGGGCAGCGCAGGTCGTGCATATCTGGCGATGTGTACCTTTGTGGAGAAGGGTTTGGATACGTCTCGGGTAATTTGCCAGAGGCCCTCCCCGCCTCCCAGAAGATGTGGACGGGCACGGGTTTCAGGAAGACCGCCCCCTTTCTCTGGTAGGCCCTGGAGGTATGCGGAGGCCCTGAGAGGCCCCAGAGGCGTTCGGAGGCCTCCTGGAGGGCCGAGGAGGGCCGAAAACGTCCAAGTCCTTCTGTTTGAGATTCTCGAACCCAGGCCACCCCTTGACTCGCTGCCAGTTTGCCCATGCCTCTCCCCCTTCGGGCGGGTTGTTCGTGTCCTGCGGTGATGGCGGGCGTCACCGGGGCGGGGGGGGGTGCGGGGAGGGGGCGGACATGGGGGTGAGGGGACGGGGCCAACAACGCCGCGATCTGCGCTGGCGGCGCCCAGGAACCAGATCTCATTCCTGGACGGCACGGCGCGCGAGTCGTGACGTGGCCTGGAGGGGAGAGGGGGAGGGAGGGGGGTGGCCTTGGCAACGGGTATTGTCGCGAATCGTAACTTTGGCACGAACGACTGGTTATTGAAACAATGGGGACGGGCAGGCAGCAGTTTTTGCCCGTTTCGAGCAGGACTCGCTGTCGGTGTCGCCGCGGATTTTGTCTGTTTGGGAGAGAAGGTCGCCTGCGCAACCAGCGGCCGCTGTCGATTTTGGACGGCACTTGCTGCTCGGCATTATACCCATGTTCTCCTACCCGGTGCGGGAGGGGACCAGAGGGTGGCGGCTCTGGCAACGGGCGTTATCGCGAATATCAGCGCCACCGTTATTGGTATCCGTTAACGGGTGCTTTTGAAACCCTCCGAAAGCTTCATTTAAGGTCCTCTTTGGGGTCTTGCAGCGTTGCCCGCATCGGGAAGGCTTGGGTTGTTTTATGTGTCGCTGGCTAGAAGTACCCGTCAGTGGGGTATCTGTTAGAGGGGGCGCTGAAAATAGTGAAACAGCAGGTCTTCTCGACTGCGCGCCCTGGGGGGAAGGCAGATGGGGCATGCCGTCTCAGCAGGCTCATAAGAACCCCTCGGGCCTTCTGAGACGCTCTCCAAGCCTTACCCCGAAACCGCAGATGGCTCCACAGCAGGCCGTGGGGCTTCTGAGCAGCGGCGCCGCCTTCCGAGCAGGCCAGCCCCCTCTCAGGCTCCCCCCCTCGGCTCGTAATTCGGGCCTCCGGCGGCCGTCTGGGACGATCCAGGCACCCCCGCAACGCTCTCGGCGAGGTGCAGCCGCCAGAACGCATCGGAAGGCATCATGAGGCCAGAAACTGTCGAGAACCGACGAAACTGCCCGTGCAGTCAACCCGCATCGCAAGGACGGGCAAAACCTTCCCAAGGGTACCCTTGCATCCTCGCCTCCTCGGCCTATCCCTGGCCGCTCTCGTTGGTCGCGCCCCGCTCGAAGAGCTTCGAGATGGCCTTCCACGGCCCTTGCATCCTTAATCTTGAGTCGGGCCTGTCCCCCTGCAGGGGGATTTTCGACGAAAAATAAGAAATACCCCCAAAATAATAAGAGATACTCCAAAAATAGTCTGGGGACTATTTTTTGAGCATTTTTTAACCTTCTTGGAGTATTTTTTTTTTGTTTCGTCGAAAATCCCCCTGCAGGGGGACACGCCCGACTTAACCTTAACCGTGCGTCCTCTTGATGCGGGCTGACGGTGCCCCCCGAGAGCCACCGCACTCCCGAGAGCCAGCGCCGCCGCTCCCCGCCACGCGCCGCCCTCCGCGCGCGCCGCGCAGCTCTCTCTCTCTCCGCGCGCGTGCCCGTCGCCGCCGGAGTTACGTCGGGCATGTCCCCCCACAGGAGGAATGTTCCAAAGCAGTCGAAAAATACTCAGGGGACGATTTTTTGACTAGTTTTGAAAATTGGGTCGAGCCTTTTGGGGTATTCTTTATTTTTCGTCCAAAATCCGCCTGCAGGGGGACAGGCCCGACCTGACGCCAGAGGTGCGCTGGCGACTCCCCGGGGGACGCGGCCGTGCGCGGCGCGGTGGTGTGCTCGGTCTACGACCTCGTGCAGGGCGACGTCACCGAGGCGCGCGGCGCGCGCGCCGCGCCGGGGGGGCCTCGCCGTGGGCCTCGCACCGTGGGCTCGAGCCCCCTGAGGTCTCGTCGAATAATAATAATAATAATAATAGTAGTAATAATAATGATAATAATAACACAAATAATAGGAATCATAATAATAATTATCCCAGAGCGACCCTACCTAGGAGTTGGAGCCCCGAGGAGAGCAATAGTAGTATACTGCTATGCTATACCATGCCATGCCATGCTATGCTATGCTATGCTATGCTAGGGTATGCTAGGCTGCGCTATGTTATGCTAGGCTATTCTATGCTTTGCTATGCTGCGCTATGCTACGCTATGGTATGCTATGCTGCGCTATGCTATGCTATGCTATGCTATGCTGCGCTATGCTGCGCTATGCTATGCTATGCTAGGTTATGCTATGATATACTATGCTGCGCTAGGCTATGCTACGCTATGCTACGCAATGCTATGCAATGCTATGCTGCGCTATGCTATGCTATACTATGCTGCGCTATGCTATGCTATGCGAGGCTATGCTATGCTATGCTATGCTATGCTAATGCTATGCTATGCTATGCTGCGCTGTGCTATACTAAGCTAAGCTATGCAATACTATGCAATGCTATGCTGCGCTATGCTATGCTATGCTATGCTATGCTGCGCTATGCCATGCTATGCTATGCTATGATATGCTATGCCATACTATGCTATGCTATGCTAATGCTGCGCTAAACTAAGCTAAGGTAAGCTGAGCTAAGCTAAGCTAAACTAAGTTAAGCTAGGCTAGGCTAAGCTAAGTGAAGCTAAGCTAAGCTAGGCTAGGCTAAGCTAAGCTAAGCTAAGATGAAATAAGCTAAGCAAAGATGAGACAAGCAACGCTAAGCTAAGGGGACGTAACTGGGGGAACCGCGGGGCGGATACTGGGGGAACCGCCTGGGGCGAGGACCACTGCCCGGCCCTTAAGCATACATGGTAAGAACCCTTCTAGGCAGAGCCTAGGTAGGGAATAATACTATACTACGAATAATACTACTAATAGTAAGATGAATAAGACTATTAATACGAATACCAAGAATACTAATCAGACTAATAGTAGTAATAACAACCATGACAATAATGATACTGCTACTTACACTACTTATTTTACTTATAGTATAATAGTAATACGAGTCATAAGACTTTCAGCAATGATAATAGCAATAATAAGTAAGCGACGCCATGAGCATAACAACTTTTGGCGCTCCGCGCGGACTTCTCTGAGCCGCGCTGGGCCGCCCCTGGCGCCGCGCCTGGTGCCGCCTCTGGCGCGCTCCGCGCGCCAGTGGAGGGGGGGTCCGGCGCAGATCCAGGAAAGCCGCACGGAGTGCCAAAAGTTTGTGTGTTGATGCAGTGTTTTCGTTTTGTAGGAGTCCCCAAGGTTTAGACGACTCGCCCTGCAGAGACGTGCCCGTCGGAGGATCAGCCATCGGCTTGCCGTGGGCCTCGCCGTGGGCCAGGGGGCTGCTGTCAGATGTAGCAAGTCGCAGCACAGTGCAACAGGTGGCGATCCAAGACCTGTGATTTGGTACGATCGCCAAAGGGTCCAGGGAGAAATGGCGCGACAACCAGCAGCAGTTCCTGTTCGTTTGAACAGGACTCGCTGTCGGTGCCGCCGCGGACGCTGTCCATTTGAGACAGCAGTCCTCCTGCCCAACAGCGGCCTCCGAGGGTTTTGGGTCACCCTTGCTGTTGGGCATCGTTTTCCATGCCCATTCCAGAGGTCCAGTGATGGGGACAGCCTGCTTTTATCGGGCGCCCTGGCTGAGCCTCCGGCGACCACGTCGCCTCCTCCGACTGGCCCGAGAGGAGTGGCTATGTGGCCCTCCCTCCTGCCTGCCTGTGCGCGTGCGCGCAGGAGCAGCGAAGGGAGGGCACGGAGTGGTCGCAGGAGGCAGGCGGGCGGGAGTGGCCGCGCGTCGCCCCCGGCAGGCCGACTGCTCGCGCACTGGGAGTTCCAGCGGCAGGGGTCGCCCCTGGAAGCCCCCCCTGGCGGGGCGAGCGCGGCAGGGCCCCCTCGCGCGCGGCGCCGTGGCGAGCGATGGGCGGTCTCCGTGCCACAGCAGGCGCGGCGCTGCGTCACTTGTTCTGGGCTGCGCGCGTCCCCACTGCCCACGGTGCCCCCGCGCGGAAGACGTGGCTCCGTGCCAGGATCTGTTCGGGAGCCGTGCGGCCCCAGCGTGCGGCCGCGTCGGCGCATGCCACGCGTTGAGAGCGAGGCCCAGAAGTCCTGCGTGACAGGCAGTATGGATACAGTTCTCTGCAATTCGTATCTTGAGAGTGTGTTGATCAGAGTGCAACGTCCAGCTCGCATTCCCTCCGCCCCAGGGCGTCACGGGACAGCGGGCATTGTGAGCCATCATTTCTTTTTGCCGATTCACGATTGCACTTGTAGACTTTATTGCCAAAGCCATCGCCGATCTATCGATGATGCATGCATTTGTGCTGTCCGCAGTTACTTTTTTGAGTCAATGTAATCACATATTGTCTATCACCGGTTGGCAAGCCAGCTACGTCTGGCACGCGCGCGCCAGCTGCTACTGCAACCGCTTTGGCTCAAGGCGGCCAGCCGGTCGCACCTTGAAAGACAGAGACGGCTTACACCCTGCAGCCCGCACTGGAAAATAGTGGAAAAGAGGTCCTGGTTCCCTCCGCCCTCGGGTGTCGCGGGAGACCAGGATCACATACGTCATCGTCGGAACCATGTCACATCAACCTCTTGCTTCTGCAGATAGATCTGGTGACATCGACATGCCACTGGCTTTCCGGGGGAGTGGCCCCAGTTCTGGTCAGGTTCAGAGCTACAACACGAGGGTTATGAGCCCAAACCGATTGATGCTACCAGATCCGAACAGGGCGATCCTGCAAGGATTCACGATGACGTGCTTCGTGTGCCATCACCAAGCCACCGAACCAGCTACATGTTCGAGATGCGGAAAGGTAGGGCATGCACAGTGCCTCGGGTTGGAATTCTTTCAGGAATTTCCATTTTGCGGAGACTGCATTGCCGACACCATCCGGGAGTACTCGGACTACACCACGCAGGTGCGGCGCCAGGAGTGGAACAATATCTACGTCCACCAACTGGCAGTGTGGAAGGACCGGGCCACTGCGGCCATGGGCGCTTCCGCAGCGATGGGCACTGCGATCGGGGGAGCGGCGGCACTGGTCGTCGGAAGTACCGTTACACTTGCAAAAGGCATGGTTACAGGAGCCATCAACACCAGTACGGCCGACCAGCCTCAGACTCCTGCACTTCGTGATGGACCTTCACAGCCGGCGCTGCCAGCACCGCCTCCGGCGCACCCAGAGCAGAGACCTTCGCGGAAACGGGCGAGCTCCGTGGGGAGGACGCCAGATGGCGGCGGGCATTGTTTAGCTTGCCACACGTCCAACCCTGGTCACGTCGCGCACTTGCGGAGGGGCGACTGCGTGGGATTCCCTGGGATGTCCTACTTCGGTAAGAAGACGGCCATAGAGGCACTTCCGCAGGGTAAGACCGCCGCGCCAGTGGAACCGCCAAGTTCCTTCGCCAGCCTCGAAGATGCGTCGGTGACGAAAGATGCGTTGGTCGAGGTCCCTGTGCAGCCGCCTGGCACCGAGGCGGCGGCTCCCACGGGTGCTCCTGTTACCCTCGACAGTGTCCTCTTGGCCGTCCAGAACTTGCAGGAGGAAGTGCGGGCACAGAGAATGAGCTTCGACATGGTCATGAAGGGCCAGGAGCGATTCAACAAACGCACGGAGGACGAGCACAAACACTTTGCCGCGAGATTCGACATCTTGGAGCACAGTCTTACCAACCTTCAAGTACAGCATGCAGATGTAGCAGCGGAGTTAAAGGCAACGAAGGACAGACTGGCGCAACTGGAGACCGAACACGCGTCTTGGTACGGGTACGACCAGAGGGAGCAGGAACCACACGGAGAATACCACTTACCACGTGAACTAGAAGCAGTGATGGGCAACCAACAGAGTGAGCTGAACTCTGTACCTACTTATGCGATGGCGAGTGGAAACACCACTCCGCGCCAAGCACAAGAGGAGGTAGACTTACTCGGCTTGCACTCCCCCCGCCCTCGGGTGTTACGGGACAGCAAGCTTGACACCGCGGCAGTAGCAACGCTGTCTGCAGCCCCAGAGGCCCAACCAGGGGCCCGGCAAGTTGTGGACCAGCTCCAGATCCCACCTGCGATGAAAGATTTGCGGTACGGTATGGATGCTGCTGTTGTTGCGTTTCATGTGCCCCAGGAGATGCAGCTTCGCCCGCGCGGGGCGCTGCCTGGAGGCGCCGGAGCAACCTTACAGGAGACTGACATGCTGAAGCGAGGCTCTGCCCAAGACCACACCGGGGACGGTGTACCGGTTGGGGCGTCAGCAGCTGCCTTCGGCAGTGGTCCAACGGCGCAGGCGGCTAGCCGTGCCCCGGGCGCACAGCTCGTCACGACAGCGAGACCTGACACCGAGACCTTCAGTTTCACAGGCGACTTGGTGAGTCCATTCGAGGCAGGGCCCGGCCTCCTGGGCGAGCAAGGCCATGTTGCCAACCATCCACCGGCCTTCCCTGGTGTGATGTCTCAGACCCTGCCTGGGGAGAGTCGACCTCCCAGGGCGACCGGGCAAGGCGCAGAGCTACGCGGATCCCCTCCGGGCCTCAGTCTGGACGAGGAGCTCCCGCTCGGCGAAGTGAACCTGCTCGTGAAGTTTCTCAACTCAATGGGAGACCTTCCGCGGATCGACCTTGGTGACGCCCATGGCCGCGGAGAGCGACTGAAGCTGTGGCAAATTGCCATGGAAACTCAGTTGAAGACTACCAGGAGGGTTGTCATGGATTGGTGGAGATGGTGCTGGACCACAGCGGAGAGGCACTACGACACCTGGCTGAAGACACCCATCCTGGAGAGGAACCATCTGAAGATATTGGATGGACTTCCTCGGCGGTGGGAGCTGGTCGAGGACTGGTTCTTACCCAGGGTTCTTGCAACAGTCCCGACAAAACTGAAGGACAGCGTCATGCAAGAGAAGACCTATGGCATTGACCATCGGGTGGTTGACGTTCTCTTCAGCTTGTTCAAGTTGATGCAGCCGGGCTCTCTTGATGAACAAAACCATCTCCATAAACAGCTTACTAGTCCGAACACATGCCGCGACCCAGCAGCAGCCCTCAAGGAGCTGCGGAGGTGGTTCGCTGCCATGACCAGGGCTGTAGCGATTGGGATGGCACTGCCTGGTTTGGATCAGCTCTACAGAGGGGCCCGGTCCATCTACAGTGGCGCTTTCGAGGGCGACGACTTCGCCTTGCGTCTCCGTTGGACCGCCGTGGAACAGCAGTGGGGCTACCCTCACAAGCTCAGTCACGAGGGGCTCCGGGCCATCAACCAGTTCGCAGAGGCGGAGTTGGGTGCTATGGTTATTACAGGCAAGACCAGCGCGAACACTTCTCTTCCTCTTACTGACACGCAGAGAGCTCGTGCCAAGGGCGAGAAGGAGGCCGACAAAATGAGGGCGGCAACAGCCAGGGAGGCAGCTGCGGCTGCTGCTTCTGCAGCTTCTGCCTTGGATCCTCTGTCACAGGCGCAACAGCCGGTCTCCGCAGCTGGCCCGACTGCAGCAGGCATCACTGTGAACGGCCAAAAGTACAGTTCTTCGACTTCTACGTGGGCACCTGTGTGCTCTTCCTGGAAAGACAAAGGCTTCTGCACGCGAGGTATCTCTTGTTGGTACCAGCACTCGGGCTTCCCCACGCACGACAAAGACGGCAAGCCCATTCAGAGGTGCGTGGTATGCGGCAAGGAGGGGCACCAGTGCAAAGACTGTCGAGCACCGGGAGGACAGCAAGACCCAGACAAGGAAAAGGCTTGGGCTGAGTACCGGCAGAGAAAAGAAGAGAAAGGCAAAGGCAAAGGCAAGGGGAAAGGAAAGAAGGGAGACGGCAAGGGCAACCCTTCCAACCAACACCCCGCGCCTCCTGGACCCGGCGCCCCGCAGCCCAAGGCCAAGGCGACTCCGAAGGCCAAGGCTGCAGTTGTGGCTGCTGCAAAGGTCGAGGATCCAGGTGCCTTCCCTGCAGGAGCTTGCGGTCTTGACAGTTGGGCCAACGTTTGGTTGAAACACGTGGAGCCGTCTGCGCAGAGCAGTGGGTGGGCAGAGCCGCTACAGCTTGCAGATGGCAGCAGCGCTCCGTGCCGGACATGTGTTGGTCCAAAAGGGATCCCTCAGGCCCTCCTGGAGAAGAAGACGGGGAAGGAGAACATTGATCTTGCACCCATGTATTGGTTTATCGATCGATGGTGCGAGGTGCAATGGGGAGACAAGGTGGCCTTGACTGCGCCGAAAGGCCGGACGTTCCACTTGAGTTGCTGGAGCGAGCTCCCGTACCTCACGAGCCAGCAGTTTGAGCAGGTCTTGGAAGATCTGCCCGAGCCGGGCGTCCCCGGCCGGTGCGGCAGAGCAGCTGGGGCAAAAGTGGCATCTACTTGCATTGTCTTGGGGCCGTGCGCCTGCGCGGCACGATTCCCGCCTCCGGCAGAGACCAGGAAGGATATCCGCGGTCGCCTGGATCATCTTTCGGATGACATTGGCAAGGACAAGCGTGAGAAGATGGTCAAGAAGTACATCGTCATGCCAGATATGTACACAGATGGCAGCTCCTTCATCGGGCCACAGCAACTGGGGAAGGGCACGGTCATGGATGATCTGGGCCATGCCAAAGGCCATCCCGCCCAGATGTGGGAATTGATGGCAGGATCGGGCAAACTCAGCGCGATGGCCCGTGAGGAGAATGTTACACATCTCCCGCCTGTGGACCACCGCTGGGGCTACCACATGGGGCGCTTCTCAGACCAGCTACGCTTGATGTTCACCTTCCTGCTGTACGGATGCGAGACCCTCTTCGCGAGTCCTACGTGTACGCCATGGGGTAACAATTCCCGCGGCTGGGACAAGAAGAAGCTCAGACACGAGCGGGCGGCAGAAGGACTCTCCCTACAGTTTCTCACTGTGCTGTGTTTCCTGCAGCTGGTGATGGGTCGTTCTTTCATACTGGAGAACCCCCAGGGATCTGACCTCTACACGGATTCGCATGTGCACAACCTACAGACCGACGGCTTGCCTCAGACACGAACTACCTTGGACCAGTGCTCATTCGGAGCGTGCCTTGACGGAGGTCTGATCCGGAAGAGTACATATATGATTTCCAATTATCCGTTGCCGGAGCTCAGCCAGAGGTGTGACGGGAGCCATGAACATGTTCATCTGCGTGGGTCCAACAAGGTCGGGTCCAAGACTGCCCAGGCAGCAGTATACCCTGATGACCTTTGCCGTGCTATTCTGCAGACTGTTCAGAGGATTTCCACCACGCAACGTGGGGGGAGTATCAGCATCCAGGCTTCCCACCTGTCCGATTTTGACATGCTCCAAGCAATTGGGGCTGTACTTGGAGAGCTTCGTGTGCACGCTCAGCGACAAGGGCGCCTTGCTGCTTGGGATCATATTGTGACGCCGTGGCTACGACTACATCCACAGCTCCAGGTGCAAAATCTGGGCCCGGATGCAGAGCTACACGTTGCAGTGGTGGTTAGCGGTCCCTCCGCCCCCGGGTGTCATGGGACTGCGGGCCAGAACGCGCACACACCGGTTCGCGATCCCTCCGCCCCCGGGTGTCATGGGACTGCGGGCCAGAACGCGCACACACCGGTTCGCGATCCCTCCGCCCCCGGGTGTCATGGGACTGCGGGCCAGAACACGCACGCACCGGTTCGCGATCCCTCCGCCCCCGGGTGTCATGGGACTGCGGGCCAGACCGCGCGCACGCCAGAAGCAAACACGGTTCGCGATCCCTCCGCCCCCGGGTGTCATGGGACTGCGGGCCAGAACACGCACACACCAGACGACTCAACAACACAGCTTGCTTTGATGAAAGAACAGCTTCAAAACCTTGAGCTGATGTGTCAGAGCATTCAGGAAAACGTGTGTATGCTCATGTGTGACCAGCCACAACAGACCACCAGAGCCGCACCCGCGCGAGTTGACGACAAAGAAGTATTGGACGAATCTTCCAGTGCGCCTTGCGTGGAGGACCTAGTGACAGGCACCTTGACGGATGACCCGTGGCAGTTCCGCCCCTACGACAAGGCGTCGTCTACTTGGCAGGCGGCAGCACAGCGAAGACACCAACACCGGAGGCGCACCAACACCTTGATTGGAACGGCGTCTGTTGATCTTTCAGGACCACACGAGCCTACTCCAACAGTCGGAGCGAAGATTGGCCAACGCCCTGGCCATTATTTTGTGGCTCTCACGATCAATCCGGATGGCGACGCAGACCTTGATGGAAAGAGCGCACAGACGACAGACGACGCCCAACAACCACAGCACTCACCAGAACCACAACAGCCAGTGGAACAGCAACAACAACCAGCACCACAGCAGCCACCAGAGCGGCAGCGGCCGCAGCAACCATCTGAACCACAGCAGCAGCAACCGCAGCAGCCACGACAACGCCACCCGGGGCTTCCACTGCTCTACGCTGAAGTGGTCTCCACAAAGGCGGAAGCTTCTGCTGCCGTGCAGCGACTGCTGGCTCGTGTGCGGGATGATCACGGACATCTTCCTGGGCACGTTGTGTTTCGAGTGCATTCTGACAAAGGTCAGGAATTCTTAGCGGCTTCCTTAGAAAAGTATTGCGAATTCCATGGTATCCGCAGAACGACAACAGCTGGGTACGACCCGTCTGCGAATGGAGCCGGTGAGAACGCAATTGGATACCTCAAGCGGAAAGCTAGACAGTTGTTGACTGGCGCACGCCACCCAACCTGCTGGTGGGGAACAGCGGTGCTTACAGCAGCCTTCTACTCGAGATGCGCCGCGGGCCTGGAGACATGGCCGGCGATCGCATACGGCACTAGAGTTATGGTTGTGCAGGACCCTGTCCCAAGGAATGCCTTCGTACCGAGGGCACAGCCTGCCACGGTATTTGGTCCGTCAGAGCGAGTGCCTGGTGGGATGGTTGTATTTCAAGATGGTAGACTCAAGGAAGTTGTGAACATCCAGACCTCGTCTGTGGAGGCAGAAGAGCTCGTGTTCGTTAAAGCTCACATGGAGGAGTGGGGTACGCCCATTGCCCCATGCGCGGTTCCCAATTCAGATAGTTGGGACGCAACGAAAATAGGCCAGTGCGGTGACAATCTCGCAAGAGGGTCCCTGTTCGATGGCCAGGTGCTACTACCAGGAGCTGGCGAAGACGAGCCTCCAGCAGAGGCACCGCGGGTTGAAGAGCTTCCTGAGCAACCACGTGTTCGGTCTGAAGAAATACTCGATGGGCTCGCCAACGGGGAGCCGTCCGCGGAAGAGCAGCCGGGTGAAGTGCCCGCAGGCAAGCAGAATATTGTGGGTTTTCTTGACGAACAACCGCTTCCACAGTCATCCAGTGCACTGAACAATGACATGCGGTCCCTCCGCCCTCGGGTGTCACGGGATGCGCAGTCACATCGGCACGGAGTGGCGCCTGCAGTGTATCTTCATGCCGCCTTGTCATTGTCAGACGTTGAGTCAACCGCGCAAGCTACTTACGCAACCTCCCAATGCTTCAGTGAGCACGGGGGAGCAACCACGGATGCACCAGATACCGAGGATGATTTGCTAGAGCTTGAAGACAATAGTGATGATGATCATTTTGTCGTGGGTCCGAGCATATGGTCCGAACCGATATCCTCCCAGGAGAGCGTTTCTGTCGACGCTGCCGCGGCGGCGCCGGCATCCAATGCACCAGAAGAAGAATCTTATGACCACGCAGAGGACGATAACGATATCCAGCCTCGGCGTTCGCGCCGGAGACGTGGAAAGAAGAAGCTCCGCTACCGAGGCATCTGGGAGCCGCTCCCAATTGTGGCGTCCGCCGCAGTTACGGGGGAGCCAGGCGAATACGACACCGAACAGCACTGTATTCTCGACGAAGATGCAGAATCTCAACTGTTGCTCGAGCCAGGGGCGGTTTCTGTTCCGGAACGAGACATCCGGGCAGCCACAGGGCCCGAACGTGAGCAGTGGAGACTGGCTGCCGAGCAGGAGGTACACGAGTCGTTCTACAGGATGCGGGCGGTCAGCGATACGACAGCCGCCGAGCTTGCAGCAGTGGGTGGACAGTCGCGCGTGTTGCCTATGAAAGCGGTGTGGACTCGCAAGAGAGGAGGAGTACACAAGTGCCGTGGATGTGTTTGTGGCAACTTCGCGACCAAAGATCCCACCGAGCAAGTGTGGACGGCGCAGGCGGAAACCAGCTCTGTTATGGCGGGCGTGAGGCTCACTCAGATCCGTCGTTGGTCCATTGGCAAGTTGGACATCAAGGGTGCATTTATGTATGCTCCTTTGCCGGATGACCTCCTGGTGGTGGTCCGGCCGCCCAAGATCTGGGTTACGCTTGGCTTGGTACCTCCAGACACCTTGTGGACTCTCAGGAAGGCGGTATACGGTCTTCGATGCTCTCCAAGAGCGTGGGGGCTCGAGCGAGACGCCCGGCTCCGAGAGGCTGCTTTCAGCAATCAGGGCCGTAACTATCGCTTGAAACAGTGTGATGCCGATTCCCAGGTGTGGCGAATAGTTGAAGATGGGAATACCACGACATTGGGACTCTTGGTGTGTTACGTAGATGACATGCTACTGCTCATGCCATCTGGTGATATTCGAGACACGTTAACAGCGCAACTTCGGAGTCTTTGGAAAATGTCGACAGAAGTGTATTTAACATCTTCTACACCACTCATGTTTCTTGGACTGGAGCTAGAGATCGACGCCGGGAGCGGTGATCTACTGATACATCAGCAGACGTTCATCAGACAGTTGCTCACCAAACACGGCCTGGACAAACTCAGCAAGCCCATTGCCGCAATACAAATGGCAGTGCCAGATGCGGCAGACGGCCCCCCGACTTGCCGGGGAGCTGAAGGTCCTACAGGGCTTCGCGGGCGAATTCAATTGGCTTTCCACCCGTACGCGTGCTGATCTGGCATACTACACTAGTATCATATCATCTACTGCAACCAAACACGGAGCTTGGACCCTGCAGTTATGTAAAAAAATACTTCGTTACCTATGTGGGACAGTCAAACACGGACTACGACTTCCTGCTGGAGGGGACGAGGGAGCATTAGTGGGATGGTCAGACGCAGGATATGGGGGACTGGGGACCAAAAGCCAGACCGGAGTTCTCGTATCATGGGCAGGGGGAGTCGTTCTATGGAGATCGTCTCGTCAACCTACTGCTGCGCTCTCAACGTGCGAGGCAGAGGTCGCCGCCGCAGCCATCACCTTTCAAATCATCGAGGGGCTCAAGGGGCTCTTGGTGGAGTGGGGTGTGCAGCTGCGCCCTGCCATATTGTTGATAGACAACAAATCAGCCCTGAGCGTCGCCGAGTTCGGGGGTTCCTGGAGAACCCGGTATTTCGCCGTTCGTGCAGGGAGGCTGGCAGACGAGAAACTCTTGGGCAACATCGAGCTCAGGTATTGCCCGACGAGCGACATGGCAGCCGACAGCCTCACGAAAATGAGCACGTCCACCATGTTAGAGAACACGAGGAACGCGATGAATGCCGATCTGCCGCCGATTCCGGGGGAGCACAACACCGTCCGGGAGTCTGATTCGACGTGGTGGGCGGCGATGGTTCGTCGACGCCGGTTGTTGCGCAGTGCTGCGGTCCACCACCGCACCAGAGTGACACCCGGGCCACAGCAGAGTGGGGACGAAACCGGCGACGGCCCTAAGCTCGAGGATGCGTACTGGCAGCGGATTGCACAGATCTGGTCTCTGAAGGACGATTCCAGATTGCTTTCGCTGAAGGAGACGAAGAAGACGTACCAGGGCGACCTCTACGAGTTCTATCTGTCCGTGTGCAAGGAGCACGGCCAGAAACCGTTGCCGCCAATTTCTTCATGTTCATCGTCGTCTGCGGCGCCGGAGGCCTCCGGGAAGGTCCACGACGGTGCGGCTGCGGGCTCGGGCGCGAAGTCCATGGCGACGCCGGCGCATCAGGTCGACCTAGAGAACACGGACGAGGAAGAGGAGCAGGTTGAGCCGTCGGGTAGCGGCCCCTCCGCCCACGGGTGTCAGGGGGCTGCTGGCCAAGGCTCGACGCAGACGGTTGGAGCAGCTCCGGGTTCCGAACCTGAAGAGAAGCAGGTGCTAGCCAGAGAGGCTCTTATGCTGATCCTTGCCGGCGTCGCCCGGCTGGGAGAGCGAGCTTCGCACACCCTTTTCGTCCTTCCGGAGTGGAATCAGAAGTACCGGAAGACGCTGGGGCCGTACAGACGGTTCTGTGAGCGCCAACGCGCGATCTTGCACATTACGGAGTGGGGCCGCGGCTGTTGGGCTATCCAGCAGAAGACCGAGATCGACACGACCACGGCTGAGGTCACGAAGCGGGCCAAGAAGAAGAGGAAGCTCACTGGAGACCAACGAGATGCCCGAGCGGTCCTGAAAGCCGTGGCTCGAGTTCGCCGTGACCACCCGCAAGAGGACGATGGCCAGCCTGGTCACACGGACTGACAGGGCACTGAGAGCAGGCCCAGTCAGGGGGGAGTGCGTGACAGGCAGTATGGATACAGTTCTCTGCAATTCGTATCTTGAGAGTGTGTTGATCAGAGTGCAACGTCCAGCTCGCATTCCCTCCGCCCCAGGGCGTCACGGGACAGCGGGCATTGTGAGCCATCATTTCTTTTTGCCGATTCACGATTGCACTTGTAGACTTTATTGCCAAAGCCATCGCCGATCTATCGATGATGCATGCATTTGTGCTGTCCGCAGTTACTTTTTTGAGTCAATGTAATCACATATTGTCTATCACCGGTTGGCAAGCCAGCTACGTCTGGCACGCGCGCGCCAGCTGCTACTGCAACCGCTTTGGCTCAAGGCGGCCAGCCGGTCGCACCTTGAAAGACAGAGACTGCTTACACCCTGCAGCCCGCACTGGAAAATAGTGGAAAAGAGGTCCTGGTTCCCTCCGCCCTCGGGTGTCGCGGGAGACCAGGATCACATACGTCATCGTCGGAGCCATGTCACATCAACCTCTTGCTTCTGCAGATAGATCTGGTGACATCGACATGCCACTGGCTTTCCGGGGGAGTGGCCCCAGTTCTGGTCAGGTTCAGAGCTACAACACGAGAGTCCACGGGCGCTCCCCATTCGCGCGGTCAAGTTTTCGCGCAGCGCCTGCATCAACGCACTCTGCTTGACCGAGCGTTCGAGGTCGTGCGAGAAGATGCGGGGGGGGGGGGGGGGGGGGTGGCGGGTGTGTCGGCAGGCTTATTCCGAGCGAGTTGCGGACGAGGTTCTTCGTTGCAAACTGGACGAAGCGGAGATGGCCAGGCCAGAGTGCAAGAAAGGCGATCGGGCTCGTGTGCGGGCGCGCTTTTTCAGACGCGCGCCGCTGATCAAGCGGCAGCGCTTGCAGACGACCTCGTCCCGATTGTTTCGGGCTCGTTCCAGCCCCTGCCATTACTTCTGGCCCTGGCCACTTCCACCTTCATGGGATTCCCAAGTTCCCTCTTTCCATCCAGGGGCTCAGTTGCATTGCCGCCTCCCCACGCTGTGCAAGGGAAGGGCTCGACCAGGCGAAACTCGGCCAGGCTGAACTCGGCCTGGGCCGACTTCAGACTGGCGGAGTTCAGAGTGGCCGAGGTCAGCTGGCCGAGTTCGCCCTGGCCGAGTCTCTCCTGGTCGAGTTTCGTTGCTGCCCGCTGCCGCCGATGGGAGTAGCGCGCCGTGCGCAACTCGGCGGCGAACCCAGGGGGGAGTGAGAAGGGGCGGGCCTTTTCAGAGAGCCCGGAAGACACATAACACTTCTCAGCAGGCCCGAGGGCCTCCGAGAAGCCCCGCCGCCTCTGAGAAAGCCTCCTCCTCTTCCTCCTCGCTTTTCCCCCCCCTCGCGCGCCGCCGAGCAACAGGCGGCCGCACCAGCCCAGCCGCGGCGCGCGACGCCCTGCGGCTGGGGCAAGCCAGGGCCCCCGCGGTTCGCGGTGCGCGGCGCGGCGGCGGTCTCGTCGGCCGTCTCCCCCCTGCGAGCCGCGGCGGCTGGGGAGCTCGACAGCAAGAGGTGGGCCAGTCCTGCCCAGGCCGCGCGCGAACGACGGCACAGCCCACCCCCACGCCCAGGCAGGAGCCAGGACCCCCACTCTCGATCTGGTGATCGGGGGGGGGTCTTGGCTGGGTGTGGGGGTGCTTTTTGGCCCCGACCCCCGCCAGAGCCCACGGGATCACCAGGTCAGGAGGGGGGGGCCTTGGCTGGAGGTAGGGGTGGTTGTGCCGTCCTCAGCGAAGCAGATCCGAAGATGTCCGGCATACGCCCCACACGCGTTTCGGCAGTGCGTCGTTCACGGAACACGGGTACGACGGCTGGAGCCGAGCTTGGACGATATTACATCAGGGCGCAATTCACTGTTGTTGTGGTGGGGAAATACAGTAGTTGTTTGGGGTTGGCCCTGGTGCTGCGCCACTGGGCGGGTGGGCTCAGGGCCCCCCTGTTCCTCAACAGTCCTTTACCACGGGGCCCTAATGGGCGGCATTCTGCCTAGCAGGGGGGCCCGATGCTTCCCAAGTCCTTCAATGGGCCTTCACCCTAGATGAGGTTTGTGGGTCGCGTGCCCGTGCGTAGGGGGGCCCCTTAGGGTGAATGGCGCGGCTAGGCGTTTCAGATTTTCGTATTCGCGGAGTCACTCGACTCTTGCGGCGACCACTGGGCTGACAATCATTTCTGCCCCCCCTTCTCTCCTCTCCTCCTCTTCCCCTGCTTCCCCTCCCTGTCCTCCTCGCCCCCTCCTCGTCTTTCCCGCTGCCGCGTCCCCTTCCTGGCGGAGGAGGGAGGAGGAGATGGCAGAGAAGGGTGTGGAGGTGGGAAGTGGGAGGGAAGGGAAGGTCAGGAGCCGCACGAGGAGGGAAGGGAAGGGCAGGAAGCATACGAGAAGGGCAGAAGGGGGGGGGAGACATTTTTTTTTGGGGGGGGGGGGGGGGGTTGGGGGGTGGGGAAGTGGGAGGGCAGCGAAGGGCAGGAAACAGGGGAGGAGGAAGAGGATGAGAGGGGAGCCTGGGGGCGTCTCCCCCCCCGCCAGGGGACGGGCTGCGAGTCGCGCCCGCGAGCGGCGATGATGCTGGCGCTGCTGGTGGAGGCGGGGCGCGCCCTCGCGCCCGCCGCCTTCCCTCGCTCCCTCTCCCCTCCCTCTCCTCCTCCTCCTCCTCCTCCTCCTCCTCCACCTCCTCCTCCTCCTCCTCCTCCTCCTCCTCCTCCTCCTCCTCCTCCTCCTCCTCCTCCTCCTCCTCCTCCTCCTCCTCCCCCTCCCCCTCCCCCCCCCTCGCCCCCTCCTCCTCCTCCTCCTCCTCTCCTCCTCCTCCTCCTCCTCCTCCTCCTCCTCCTCCTCCTCCTCCTCCTCCTCCTCCTCCCTCCCCCCCTCCCCCCCCCTCCCCCTCGCCCCCCTCCTCCTCCTCCTCCTTCCTCTCCTCCTCCTCCTCCTCTCTCCTCCTCCTCCTCCTCCTCCTCTCCTCCTCCTCCTCTCCTCCTCCTCCTCCTCCTCCTCCTCCTCCTCCTCCTCCTCCTCCTCCTCCTCCTCCTCCTCTCCTCCACCCTGGGGTGCACACCTCCCAAGGTGCAGTTTGTCTTGGCCTCCCACATGGGGTTCGAGTAGATGGGGTCGGAGGATCGCGCCGCATCGGCGGTGCGGCTCGAGGTGGAGCCCGACTTTCTCCACGCCAACGTCGCCGATGCGTCGCCGACGTCGCGGATGCATCGCCGATGCGTCGCCGACGTCGCCGATGCATCGGCGACGCGGCGCGATCCTCCGACCCCATCTACTCGGACCTCATCCAGGAGGCCTCTAAATTTTGCCATCGGCGAGCGCCCCGACCATGAAGCTGCCACGGCGCGTGCGCCAACGAACCGCTCCCTTGGACGTCCTTGGAAAAGGTCACCCGGCTTTCCGGGTCTCCACAAACGCCTTGCCAGCAGACCCAGAGCGATCCGAGGGGTCATCAGAAAGGCTCAAGGGAGGCCCCAGACAGCACAAGAGCGCTCCAAGAGGGACTCCAATTGCGTCAGCACGGCCCACAAGACCCCCAGGGCACCCCAAAAACCTTTCCAAGGGGCCTTCAAAGCACAAACATCGTCCCATCCCCTTCGTAAAACTTACAATTTTAGCATATTCGCCTTTCGGATTTCATCAGCTTTCAAGACGTTTCAAAGCCCCCGAGATCGCCTCAAGACGCCCCAAAAGGCCCCCAAGAAAGCTTCAAGACGGCCGAGCCGGGCCCCACGATCGCCCACGAGAGCCCCAAGACAGCCCATAATGGAACCAAGAGACCCCCAAGGGCTCCCAGCACAGACCCAAAAGGGCCATGGGAGGTCCCCGGAAATGCCCAAGATGGGTCCACAGGGGGCTCCAGCGGGCCCAAGCTCCCCAAGACCGCCCAAGAAGGCCCCAGGACGGCCCATGAAGGCGCCAAAACGGCCCACGAGGGCCCCGAAAACACCCCCACGATGTTTCCGAATGCCAACATAAAGACCCCCAAGGCACCCCAAAGAGCTTTCCAAGGGGCCTTCAAGCCACAAACATCGTCCCATCCCCTTCGTAAACCTTACAATTTTAGCATTTTCGCCTTTCGGATTTCATCAGCTTTCAAGACGGTTTCAAAGCCCCCGAGATCGCCTCAAGACGCCCCAAAAGGCCCCCAAGAAAGCTTCAAGACGGCCGAGCCAGGCCCCACGATCGCCCACGAGAGCCCCAAGACAGCCCATAATGGAACCAAGAGGCCCCCCAAGGGCTCCCAGCACAGACCCAAAAGGGCCATGGGAGGTCCCCGGAAGTGCCCAAGATGGGTCCAAAGGGGGCTCCAGCGGGCCCAAGCTCCCCAAGACGGCCCAAGAAGGCCCCAGGACGGCCCATGAAGGCGCCAAAACGGCCCACGAGGGCCCCGAAAACACCCCCACGATGTTTCCGAATGCCAACATAAAGACCCCCAAGGCACCCCAAAGAGCTTTCCAAGGGGCCTTCAAGCCACAAACATCGTCCCATCCCCTTCGTAAACCTTACAATTTTAGCATTTTCGCCTTTCGGATTTCATCAGCTTTCAAGACGGTTTCAAAGCCCCCGAGATCGCCTCAAGACGCTCCAAAAGGCCCCCAAGAAAGCTTCAAGACGGCCGAGCCGGGCCCCACGATCGCCCACGAGAGCCCCAAGACAGCCCATAATGGAACCAAGAGGCCCCCCAAGGGCTCCCAGCACAAACCCAAAAGGGCCATGGGAGGTCCCCGGAAGTGCCCAAGATGGGTCCAAAGGGGGCTCCAGCGGGCCCAAGCTCCCCAAGACGGCCCTAGAAGGCCCCAGGACGGCCCACGGAGACGCCAAAACGGCCTACGAGGGCCCCGAAAACACCCCCACGATGTTTCCGAATGCCAACATTCATTGATTTTGCTCCCATGACATTCCACACTGTGACCCAGTCGTTGAGGGTCTCGTGGCATGCAGCGAAGATGTCCGAGGATGCCCCCTACGAGTTGCATATGCGTGTTCAAACCCTTACACACATACATTTATATCCCATCCTGCCACACCGAGGGCAAAGCCATCCAGCACTTCGACCGCGACGCTCTCGCCCTCGAGTTGAAGGACGGACACAAGCGGGAGGCGTTCCTCACTAGCCTGGAGCAGCACCTCAGCGCACACGAGCAGCTCCTGGACCAGTACCTGGAGTACGACGACGGCACGTACCATTGGGGGCTCACGATGCAGTGCTTCAGAGATGCGGCCTTGGAACACTTCTCCCTCGAGGTGCAGCGCCCTCAGTGGTACAAGGAGGCTCGGGCCATCAAGCTCGAACAACTACGGCAGCGCGCAGTGCTCCGCATCCAGCGCGCCCAGCTCGAGGAGAACAGCAGCCTAGAGGCCGAGATCGAGACCCTGGACACATCCATCCGCGACCTGAGCAAGACGCTCGCTCGTCACATCAAAGACACGAACCACAAGTACAAAGAGATCCAGTGTGAGGACCTGTGGCAGGCGTGGCACAACAGACGACTTGCCGAATGCCATCGAGTCGCCAAAGGTATGCTTCGACACCGACTCCGAGCTCGACGCAGGTTCTACGGCATTCTACCGAGCAGCCGACCGAGCACCATTCAATGGCAACAGTTTCTGGAACGTCCAGGCGCTGAAGGCGGTCTTCTTGCTGTTCCTGCCCCAGTCCATGTACCTACGCGTGCAGAGCTCCTGGGCACCAACGACTCCCACCAGGTCGAACCCAGGCCGACGCCGACCTCAGTTCCTACCGCCCTCCCAGGCATGGACGACGCCGAGGCCTCCTTCGACGACATGCTTGACCAGGAGGAACCCGACATGACCACGCTCGACCAGATGCAGCACCCAACGCCACGTACACCACCTCCTTCGGCACCGAGTGCGACTACTTCGACTTCCGCTTCGGGACCTGCACCCGCGCCCACCACCCGGGGCCTCCAGCTCAACTTCGTGATGGAAGCGGCCGATGAGTTAGCAGCAGTCACTAAGCTCCTGGGCAAAGCGAAGCGACGGAAATACGCCCCACCATTCTCGGTACCAGCCGAAGTCCTCCTCATGGCCCTCCAACCCGAAATCCTCCGCCGACCAGGACGAGCTCGAGGGGGCCTTGGAGCCGCCAATGCTCCAGTCGCTGACGAAGACCCATCCCGTCGGAAACTTCAGCTTTCTCAGCCTTACCGCCTTGGCCGAGCACGACTCGTCGCTGCTTTGGCACACGCTCGACAACATGATCGAGTACCGATGCAGGCCAACACCTCCCACAGCTTCCAGCTTGACAAAGGCAAGATGCTCCCTGGCCCAGGCGGACTACGACTCATCCACTGCTTCGACGTGTTCTGGCGTTGTTTCTATCGGCACCTACGGGAACGAGGATTCCCTGTGCCGCCGCCCGACTACGCCTACGGTGGCATCCCCCACCGACGCAGAGAGTACGGCATGATCGTCACCAGAGTGCTGGCCAGCAAACTTCGGAAGGCCCGTATCTCATTCGCTGTTCGTTCTCACGATGGTCGCAATGCCTTCGGCTGCACTACCCACGAGGCCATCGCAGAGTACGTCCTCCCCACCTTCCGTGCAGGAGATCGCCAGCTGGTTCAACAACGTCGGAGCGAATCCCAGACTATCGTGGACGCCAGCGACGGGGCCCTCCTGATGCGCAACCGCGAGGGGGGCCTGATGGGTTGCTCCAATGAGCCCGACGCCTTCATGAAGGTCTACAACGCCAAGCTCGAGCACTGGCGCGAGGACACCAAGGCCACGATCTCCAACAGGATGCTTCTCTCCTGCGCCCCGACGTGGGACCCCGACGGCCCAGTGCAGGACGCCTCGCGCCAAGTCTTCGTAGATGACATCCTCAAGTTTCACATTGCGATCCGAGTCGGCCCCAAGAAGCAGGCTATGGACGCTCGCGGCAACCTGCGCGACGCGACGACCACCGAGCTCGACGCCCTGGCGATGATCATCGAGCGCGACCTGGACTCCCTACGGGCATCATTACGGACGGGCGGTTTCGGCCTGAACGAGTCCAAGGAGGAGATCGTACACAGCATCCCGTCCAAGATCCTGCACCGCGCCTTCTTCGACGACCACCGCATCAACTGCCGCAAGCTCACCTCCATGAAACACATCGGGGGCATGTTTGACGGCAAGGACACGTTCGGCGGAGAACGCGACGCACGTCTGCGAGCCGCCAATGCAGGATGGAGTCAGTACCACCACTTCTGGTTCAGTCGGGCACCGCGACGCCTGAAACGGCTGGTCTTCCAAGCGGTGGTCTACGAGGCGGCCATCAGCGGCGCCGAGACGTACTACCTGCACACCACGGACTACAAGAAGCTCGACACGTCCCTGGGCAAGAAGCTTCGAGCCATGCTGAAAGGCAAAGCCAGCACCCGCACGAATGACAAGTACAAAGCCATCTCAGCTGCCGAAGTTTGGAGACGTTGGGAGATTGCCCCCAGCTCGATCGAACTCAAAGTACGTCGCCTCAAACTTCTCCAGGGCGCGGCTGCTCATCCAGACGACTCCAAGCACATGATTTCTGTCTTGTTCGGCGAGCTCCAGATCGAACATTACCTTCGAGAGCTCGAGCTGCCCGTGGCGGCGCGTACTCTCGATGACGACGGCTACATCAGCCCCGACGCACACCTCATCGCCAGGCAGCTCTCCGCAGACATCCAGGACATGCTGGTCCTCGACGCCGCCGAGCCGCTAGAATACCTGGACTGGCGAGGCAACATTGTGGAGCTCTTCACGGATCCAGAGATCGCGGAGGCTTTCTGCGGCGTGGACGTGGGTATGATGAGGGCTGCCTACCTTCGGCGCGCGCTGGCGCCACCAGGGGCTCTGCCAGAGCTCCCTTCGGAAGTGGCCCCGTCTGACGAGGCCGAACTGTTCGTCTGCAAGCTGAAAACGTCCGAGGGCCTCGCATGCATGTCTACATGGACGAGCGCACGCGCATTATACGCACATCAGCGGGGACAAGCACCAGGAGGGGAACATGGCATGTGCTGCATGTTATCACAGCTCACGATCACGAACGAGTGCATTATATGCGGTACGACATTCCCTACGCGCGTGGGTGCACAACATCACATCACAGCTGCTTGGAGGTCACACACATGCCGCACGGATCAGACTTGGGCCCCATATCCAGTCACGCCGCCAAAGTCACTTACATGCCCCATCTGCTCCGAGTCCTTCGAAGAGTACAGCACGATGCGCACGCATCTCCGTAGCCATCTACCTCAAGACGTTCTGGGTGCTCACGCGCTCTCGATTCCACCGCCAGCACCGACACCAGCACCTACTACAGCGCCGACCGACGCCCAGGATGCCTCCGTCCCCCACACCTGCGAGGGCGGGATGGCGCGCCCCTCAGGCGTCCTCAGCAGCGTCTGGAGCTGGTGGCAGTCGCGGCAGACCCGAGCGCTCCAGGAGCCAGAGGCGCGAGCCGCGCAAGGGCCAGGACGACCCGATGGAGGACGAGAACTCAAAGTTCGACCCCAAGAGAGTCACGCTCAACCGAGTTCGACGCCGACGGGGGGCCGCGTTCAAGGAGAAGACGGCGCCCAAGATGAGCCAGGACATGAAGGACATGCTCCTCGTCATCCTACGGGCGACTTACCAGAACACCAGGCAGGTGCGCGAACTCAAGGGATGCATCATCACGACAGTGAAAGTGGACGACACCGACCCGCTGGTGGAGGCGATCGAGACGGAGAACCGCGCCTACGCCAAAATGACCCGCCAAGAAGGAGAAAATCACGGAAAGGGCCCCCCAGCACCAGGAGCAGCGATGGCCATGATGGAGTCCCTGGTGAAGCAGGACATCGGCGCCAAGAGCAAAGAGGAGCTGACGGCGGCGATCCAGACGATCAACGAGCTCGACGCGTACGAGGCCCAGGACACGTTCCCGATCTGCAAGGTCGAGAAGGCGTTCAAGAGCGGCACCGCGAAGATCATGTACCACTGCCGCAACATCTCCGTGCGCCAGAAGCTCATGACCGCGCTCCACAACGCCAGCAAGCCGACCTGCCTTGGCCCCGCCCCTGCGGGATTCGTGGAGGACGAGCTGGCCCTTTACCTGGACACGCTGGCGGACGACGTGTGAGTACGACGGACCTCGACGTGGAGATCGATGGCAAGTCGATGAGGACGTTGAAAGCCACTCCTGCTCAGTGCCAGGCAGTGCAGCAGCGCCCATCGACCCCGAGTGCTTCCATGCCATCGGTCATCGCCTGTGGGAACTACCGAGCTGGTGCACGCAGTGGCCCGAGCAGCTCGGTGCCGCCTTGTACACCACCACCTCGTACGGCACCGAGTGCGACTACTTCGACTCTTGAGGCTCCCGCCTCCCGCACCCGACCTCTTCACCCTGCTCGAGACAGGCTCGAGAGGGGAAACCATGTCTCTGGCGCCAGGGGGGTAGAGGTTTTACCCCCCCTGCGACGACCTCCCCTCCTTCCTCCGCCCGCTCGTAGTCCTCCTGCTGCTGCCTCCATGCCCCCTCGCCCTCCTCGCCCCCTCACTGCTCGGGGAGGGGGGCGAAGCCGAGGGCCCCAGGGGAAAGCTCGGGGCCGGGGACGCCCCCCCCCTCGGTGAGCTGGTCTGTGTGTGCGCCGCCCCCCGTGCCGCACTGCTCACATTCATGTGCTGCGCGGTGCCATTTCGAGACGCCAATTGGCGAGCACCGTCTAGGTTCCCAGGTTTTCTTTAGTACCTGACGTTCGGAACTTTGGACATTTGGTGTAGTGAGTGAGTACGCTGTATACACACATACAACAATGTAAGTATATTGTATACACCTAGACATTTAGACGGAACGTGCATGCACGTGCGCGTGTATACATGCATGCGAGCATGTACGCACACACGCATTCCGCTTGCGTGCAGAACTCAAAGGACCAAGGTGCATGGCGCGCTGCGCCAATGCAGTCTTGTATATATATATATATATATATATATATTTCGTCCGTCCAGAATCCCCCTGTAGTGGGACATGCCCGACCTAACCCTATATAGGCGTCGTGAAGAAGAGAGCGCGAGGCGCCTCTCCTCCCCCCCGCCTCTCTCGAGAGGCAGCGGCACGAGCGTGCGCCTCCCGAGGCCGGCGCGGATTTCTCGGATCTGCGCTGGGACCCTCTGACGGCGCCTCTGCCGCCGCCCAGGGCGCGCTCTGTGCTCCCGAGGGGGGTCCAGCGCCGATCCCAAAAATCTGCGCGGACCTTGCGGCGTTGACGTCTGTTACTTTTCCTTTTTTACGTCGGGCCTGTCCCTCTACAGGAGGAATATTCTCACATAGTCAAAACATACTCTGGGGACGATTCTTTGACATTGTTTTTCTTCCGTCCAAAATCCGCCTGTAGGGGGACATGTCCGACCTAAATCATTTCTCGCATCCTTCCCCTTCCCAGGTCTACGCGGGGGGCTCTGCGTATCCAGGCAAGGGGCGTCGCTGTGAACTTTACCTGCCAGACAGCTGCCCCCCCCCCCCCCTCCCCGCATTCCCCCCCGCGCTCCATCCATCCATCACGTCATTCATGCATCCGTGCATCTTCCCTCTTCCCTTCCCTTTCCTTCCTACCACCCTACCCCGGCTCGCCTTCCGGGACCTCGTCCAGTGAGCGGCCAGCCGGCCTGTTTGATTCAATTCGCATCGTCCTTGCCGAGCCTGCAGCCTCGAAACCATGCCATGTTGGGCACGGGCGGGCTCCCCAGAGGAGCGCGTACGACTCCGTCGCTCGTCTCGTCTCGTCTCGTCTCGTCTCGTCTACCGTCTCCCGCCTCCTTCCCTGCCTCCCACCACCCACCCCCCACTTGTGAGTCCTCCCTCTTCCCTCCACCCGATTTGCTGGGTGCCAGATCTATGTTCGCCCGACCTGGCTGTTTCCGCTGTCTCCCCTCGCGTCTTTTGGACCCTGCGCTGGCTGGCGTGGTGCTGGGCGGCCACCGGAGCCTCATCCAGCGGTTCCCGGGCGCGCTTTGGTGAGGGGGGGTCCCGTCGCCTTGGGGGAAAAGTGGACCCGAGGGGCACAGGCCCTGGGCTGCTCAGGAGGGGGAAAAACACACAGACACAATTAGTCGTCCACTCCCAGGAAAATATCGGAAAATATGGGAAGTGTGGGGGAAGACAAAAACCTAGAAAATATGGGAAAATATGGAGAATCTTTTTATTTGCGTGTATTTATTTGTGTGTTCCAGGGCCCCTGCAGCTGCGTTTCCCCGTTTTGGCCCTCCCCGGGCTCTCCGCGGGCCCCCGGGGGCGGCCCACGGCCACGGCTCGGCATGAGGAGCGGGGCCAGTGGAGGGCCGCTCCTCGGGGGCGCTCGCGAGGGGGGGGGTGAGGACTCTCGGGGGGGGGGGGGGGGAAAGAGGGGGGTGATGGGGGGGGGTGGACATCATGGCGGGGGTCATGATATTTCCCCAGATTTCATGGCGCCTCTTCTTATTTCATTACGTCCCCAGCCCTCCCGCTGGGCCGCGCACATGCCGCCGGCCATGATCTGCACCCCCCCCCTCTTGGACGCCCCCCTCTTGGCCGCTCCCGATCTTGGGGGGGGTCAATGTCATGGCCGGGGCCGTGAAGTCTCTCCAGATCTCATGGCCCCCTCGTCACCTTCCAATGTGCACGTCCTCTGGCCCCTTCCTCGTCTACGCACACGGCTCGGGTCATGACTTGCGACCGCCCCCCCGCCCCTTGGACGCGCTTTTCCTGGACGCCCCCAAGTTTCCCCCGGGACCCCCCGATCAGGCAGGCTTTCGAGTAGGGGATCGACAACCGAATTGATTTACCCCAAGACTTGATTTTCTAGTCGAGCCTACGCAACATGCGTAGAATGCTCCACAGGTCTACGGGGTATTCTACGTATTTTGAAGATTCTACGGGGAAAGCAATTTTGGGGTAAATCAATTCTGTAGTCGATCCCCTGATCGAAGGCTGAGGAACGTATTCAATCGCTCCAGAGCATTTGGGGCCGTCCCCACAGCGTTCCACAGCGCTCTGAGAAAGCCGAGGCGCCCGATACATCTTTTTGAGAACCGCCAGATTTCAGAGATTCCCGACTTGTCCCGATCCGACACTGTCCCGATCCTGCTTCGTTCTCGTTCTGCACCACCACTTGTTTGCGCGCTTGGACTCCCCCCCCCCGCTTCGGCCCCCGTTAGAAGCCGCCCACCAAAAGGACATTTTTGCCAAGGGTCACTCTTGCGGTGCAGCCGACATCGGCCTCGGTGCGGGGCACTGGTCCAGGCCTCTGCCCACGCCCTTGCCGCGGGGCCCGCCAGTCACGCTTACCCACCGTCGGGCAGCGAGGCGTACGTCAGGGGCAGCGTTCGGGGAGGATAGGCTCAGGGGGGGGGATGCCTCGACCCCTCATCGCCCACTGATCGCCGATGGGGGCCCGATAGCCCACCGCTTCCAGGTCCGTCGGCCGCGGCTGCAGCCGCGGCTGGGAGGGGGAAACTACAGTCGCGGTTTTTGATCGCGGTGGTTTTCCTCTTCCAGCTCCGCGGCCGCGGCTGGCGGGGGGGAACCTGTCGCGAATTTTTGCGACCAGGACCGTGCGGGTTCGCGCTGTCGGTGGCCCATCGCCGATCTATCGGCGATGCATCGCCGACTCCAGGCCGATGTTTTCCAGTCTGAGCTGGCTCCCTGGTGGTTTTCGGGCCCTTAACTAACTTGGACCTCCAGCGGCCGGTCGGAACGATCCAGGCACTCTCAGAACGCTCTCGGCGAGGCGCAGCCGCTGGAAGGCACCCCGAGGCCAGAACACCGCCGAGGACCAACGAGAATGTCTGAAAGCCGCGAACCTCGAACCTCGAACCCCCTGAGCCGGTCCCCCCCTACAGTCAACCCGTGTGGTAAGGATGGGCAATTTTCCCGAGCTTGCCCTGGTTTCCTCCCCCTTCGGCCCATCCTTGGCCGCTTCCTGGCCGCGTCCCGCCCGCGAAGTGTCGACATGGCCTCCCAAGGCCCTTGCATCCTTATCGCGCGTCCTTCTGATACGGGGCGACTGTACTGTTGCCCCTCAATGCAACGTCCCCGCCGTGCTGTGGCCGCGCCGCCGCCGGGCGCGGCGCGGGCTCGCGTGCCGCGGGCGCTCTGCGGCGGGCCCGTCGTCGCCGTGCCTGCCGCCTCGAGCGTGGCCTGCCTCCGCGCACAGGGCGGGGGGGGCCCCGACAGCCCAGAGGCGGCGAGCCCCCACCGGCACACGCTGCGTGTGCAGGACGCGCACTCGCTCCTCCGTTCGTGCCCTGGCGGCACGCGAGGTCGCTGCTCTGGCCCTGTGCACTTGCGTCCTGCGCATGACTTGCAGGCGCGGCCTCACCGAGAGTCGCCGGGCCCTCGACGACCGGGGCTCCCTCACCCGGCTGAGTTCCGAGTGCGCGGGCGCGAGCCCCCTCTGCAGCCAGGCACGCTCGTCGTTTGGCCGCTCGGATACCACTCCTGGCAGGTCAGATTCTGATTTCGCCCTGGTCCGAAGTCCGGCTCAATCTGGTGTGATCCCGCTTACTCCCGCTTAATCCGGCTTGACCCGGCCTAATCCGGCTCAATCCCGCTTCTTGCGAGGCCCAATCTGGCGTAGCAGCGCCCCATTGGGGCTCGATCTTCCTTGATCCTTCCGACGAACCTCCCAGCAGTTGCCTCCCAATGATCGGAAGGGGCGCGAATCTTCTCCTCCATCCCCTGCTCCCTCCCCCACCCCGCCCCTCGCCCCTCCCCGCTCTCCGCTCCGCCGCTCCCCTGGCCTCTCCCCGCCTCCTCCCTCCTCTCTCCTCCCCGCCTCCCTGCTCCTCCCTGGCCCCCTGTGCCTCCTTCCCTCCTCCTCTCCCTTCGGGCACCCCGGTCCCGCACTCCCTCCCTTGCTCCTCTTCCCGAGCTCCTCCCTGCTGCCTACTCTCGCTGGCCCCGCGCCCCGCCCCGTTGCTACCCCCTCCTATCTCCCGCCTGGCTCCTCCCGCCTCCCGGCTCACCCCCCCCATGCCCAATCTCGGGGAAGCGTAAGACTCGAGTAAGCCGGGACTTGGGTTTGCCGACGTTTTCTGACGAGCGCGTCCTGGATTTTGACGGTCCGGTGTTCGTGGGACGTTTGCAGCGGGATCTCGCGTCAAATCTCAGATTGGGTCTCGTCGTTTTCATGATGACCCCGTGAGGCCAACCCGAGTCCCCCGCACCCGAGTCTTACGTCTCCCCGGCAATCCTATGTACCGTCTCAGTAACCCCCTCGCACCGTTCATCTCCCTCCCCCCTCCTCCACCTCCTCGCCCTCCTCGGTCCTCGTCCCGCCCATCTCCTCTTCCGCTCTCTCTCTCTCTCTCTCTCTCTTCCCGTGCTCATTGCGCCTCGCCGGAGCGCCAGAGGCCCTTCCAGACCCCCCGCCAGAAGAAGCTGCCGCGGATCCCTGACTCCCTCCTCCGCCTCCGCCTCCGCCTCCACCCGTCCTCCCTCCCTCCCTCCCTTCCTCCCTCCCTCCTCCCCCTCCGCCTCCTCCCTCTCTGCATCCCTCCTCCTACCCCCTGCTTCCCAGCCGCCAAGGACTCCCCCCCCCCACGAGGCGTGGAGCCAGGCCCAGGGTCCGCAGGAGCACTTCCCCGTGGGCTGGGCGTGGGCGCAGCGCCCCCCCGAGAGCAACCCAGACCCCCTCCAGGGCTCACCTCGGCTCCGACTCGAGTCGACTCGATCTCCATTCCGATTCCGATTCGATTCGATTACGGATTCCGATGCGGATCTCTGTTTCTCCACGGATGCCTCTTTTTGCCTGCCGATCTCCGCCGATTCGTTTTCTCCCGATTTGGCTGCCCATGTCCGCCGATCCAATTCATGCCGATCGCCGATCCAATCTACCGATTCGATGCTGGGCTCCCCTCGCGCCATGATCGCGACGGGATGTTTTTTTTGTCCATTTCTGGAGCCCTCGCCAGGCCCCGGGAACATCAGCAGAAGGCCCGGGATGAAACGCCGGTCCTCAGGGAATGGGTGGAGACCTTTGTGGGGGTCGACCTGACGTCGGGGGTCTGGGATCACAGCATCTTCCCCCCACCGTCCCTCCATCTGGGACCTCTGGGGGCCCCATGGAGGCCTCTGGCAAACTCCAGAGACCTCAGCAGGTCTTATGAGAGCTCCGCAGATCTCTGGAGAAGCAGACCTGGAGGAGGAGCAGGAGGAGGAGGAGGAGGAGGAGGAGGAGGAGGAGGAGGAGGAGGAGGAGGGAGGAGGAGGAGGAGGAGGAGGACGAAGAACGACGTCGGCGACAAAGAACAACGACGACGAGATCAACGACGGGGACCTCAGCAGGCCTTGTGAGAGCTCCGCAGATCTCTGGAGAAGTGGGAGGAGGAGAAGGAGGAGGAGGAGGAGGACGACGAAGAACAACGACGTCGATATCGACGATGGGGATGGCGGCGGCGACGGCGGCGGCGGCGGACGCTGCGCGCTCGCAGGCCCTGAGCCCTGAGGGCGGCCTGGAGCCCGACGCCTGCGGGGCCTGCTGCTCCGGCCTGGAGGAAGCTCTCTTGCTGCTCGTGGTCGTGGTCAAGCGCCGTTGTTGGTGTCGTCGTCGTCGTGGTCGTCGTGGTCGTCGTGGTCGTCAACGTCGTCGTCGTCGTCGTGGTCGTCGTGGTCATGGTCGTCGTGGTCGTCGTGGTCGTCGTGGTTGTCGTGGTCGTGGTCGTCGTGGTCGTCGTGGTCGTCGTGGTCGTCGTGGTCGTCGTGGTCGTCGTGGTCGTCGTGGTCGTGGTCGTGGTCGTGGTCGTGGTCGTGGTCGTCGTGGTCGTCGTGGTCGTCGTGGTCGTCGTGGTCGTCGTCGTGGTCGTGGTCGTCGTGGTCGTCTTGGTCGTCGTCGTGGTCGTCGTGGTCGTCGTGGTCGTCGTGGTCGTCGTGGTCGTGGTCGTGGTCGTGGTCGTCGTGGTCGTGGTCGTGGTCGTGGTCGTGGTTGTCGTCACGGTCGTGGTCGTCGTCGTCGTCGTCGTCGTCGTGGTCGTGGTCGTCGTCGTCGTCGTGGTCGTCGTCGTTGTCGTCATCGTCGTCGTCGTCGTCGCCGTGGTCGTCGTCGTCGTGGTCGTGGTTGTCGTGGTCGATGTGGCCTGGCGGTTCTGCGCCGTCTTCGTGGTCGCCGTGCGGGTCGTGGTCGTCGTGGTCGTCGTGGAGGAGGAGCTCTCTGGCGCCCTTCCCGGCAACGGACCTGCTTTCCGTGTAGGATTGGTCATTCATGGTCGCAGAGCCCGAGAACTTTGCGACCTGCGCGTCGCAATACAATCGCGACGGCGCAGTTTTTCTACGCTACAGGGCTTGTGCAGGCAATCTCCTGGCCGCGGGACCGTCGCAAAGCGAGTCGGGCTGAGACGCCGGCCCTGGGGAAGGGGTCGAGATCCGCTGGGGCCCACGTCACGAACAACTGTGCGACGTCGGAAGGGATGGAACGTCCCTCGGGAACCGCTGGAACTGGCATAATTTTCTGAAGGCGTCGGAGGTTTGAAGACGTCGGAGGTTTGTGGCCCTCCTCAAGTCGCCCCCTGGACCTGTCCTGGGTGCTCTCGCCAGATTTTTCAGGAAGACCAGGCCGTGGCGATAAGAATTTTCCAGGATGCCCGGGAAGACTCCCAAAACGGACGCAAACCTAGAAAGCCTCGAACCTGGGTCGATCCTCGAGTCTCGAAACTCGACCCTCGAGCCTCGACCTTCTATGATCGACACTCGATCCTCGAGCCTCGAACGTCGGTTTCGATTCTCGTTCGCGAGGTTGAGGAGACGCATTGAGGTACAGGAGGAGAACACGAGAGGGAGAGAGAGAGAGAGAGAAACAGGATGATGATGATGATGATGATGATGATGATGATGATGATGATGATGATGATGATGATGATGATGATGATGATGATGATGATGATGATGATGGATGAGAGGAGGAGGGAGGAGGAGGAGGAGGAGGAGGATTAGGATGAGGATGAGGATGAGGATGAGGATGAGGATGAGGATGAGGGTGAGGATGAGGATGAGGAGGATGAGGAGGAGGAGGAGGATGAGGAGGAGGAATGATGAGCCTCCAACCTTGATCCTCGACTCCCGACCTTCGGGGCCCCGGCCGCGCGAGGCGCTGGTCAGGCAGGACTCCCGCCTCTGCTCGCTGCTGCTGGACCGGCAGGGTGCCAGGCTGGTGGTGGGGGCGATGAGGCCTCCGCGGCGCCGCCCGCGCGGAGCGGGTCGTGCTCTTACCCCTTTTTGATCAGGAGGGGAAAAAACACAGACATAACTAATCGTCGATCTCCAGAAAAATACAGGAAAATATGGGAAGTGGGGGGGAAGACAAAGACCCCGAAAAAATACAGGAAAATATGGGGAATCCTGTTAGTTGTGTGTATCTATTTGTGTGTCCCAGGGCCCCTTCATTTTAATCTCCTCCCTTTTGGTATCGGTACTTCTTGGTTTGATTTCTGGATCTCCTGGTGGAGGTGGGGCCATGGATTTTTGGATTTTTTTTTGTTCCCCCGCTTTTTCGGCGCTCGGGCCCTCGGGGGGCCGTCCCCGGGCCTCGGGACCGCCAGAGAACGGCTCGGGACGAGCCCGTTTCCTTCGGGGCCCGTTGCCTCTCTGTGCTCGCACGCTCCGCCACGCGCGTAAAAGAGGGTAAGGAGGAGGGGGGGAATTTGTACACGACCACCGCCTGGAGGGTCAGTTTTCGGAGCCTCGGCAGACGGTGGATATGGACAGATTCGGGCCTTGGGGGCCGAAATATATCCATATCCACCGCCCGCCAGGACTTCGGTTCCCAGGCGGTGGATATGGATAAATCCCTGCCTCGCAGTAAGGCGGAGGGAGGGAAGGCTTCTTAGAAGCACCCCATGCTTCTTAGAGGACGCGGGCCTTGTCTGCAGATGCATGGCTGGCGCCTTCTGGGAAGCTCAGTATCGTTTCACCGATCCCCATCCCCATCCCCGTCCCCTTCGAGACCCCCACCAAATTACCCCCCTAGTCGGGGATACACCCCTCGAGACCCGAAGGGAACGACCTCTATCCCCATCTAGGGCGGGGGGTACATCGGCCAGTGGGGCCCAGGCCACGCCGCTGGGGATGGGGATCGGTTAAGCGATACTCAGAAGCGGCTTCCTTCTAAGAAGCCTTGCCCCCTCCCCTGTACCCCCCTGCGCGCCGCCATTCCGCGGCGCCGCCTGCGCGGCGTGGGCCGCTCCCGCCGCCCCGCCGCTGTCGACGGCTGGCGTCGGGAGGGAATTCCCCAGGGGCTCCACGGCTCTTGTCGAGTCTCCGAGGCGGGAATTTATACACGACCACCGCCTGGAGGGTCAGTTTTTGGAGCCTCGGCAGACGGTGGATATGGACACATTCGGGCCCCGGGGGCCGACATATATCCATATCCACCGCCCGCTGGGGCACTAAGACGACGGTTCCCAGGCGGTGGATATGGATGAATCGCCGCCTCGCACAGTCGACCTGCGGGGATCAAGCGACTCTAAATTTTGTAATGAAAGGGAGGGGGGCTCGCAACCCTCCCAGACGATCAGTTCCAGACCGCCCCCAGGCCAGCCATGAAAGAGCGGCGCTTTTGCCCAGACCCCGCGGAACTCTCCAGGGCAGCTCAAATCATACCCCCCAGAATATCAGACCCCCCTTTCACTATGTACTTCGGAGTACGCAGGTAGATCGAGGTAGCTCGAGGTAAATCCAGATCAGTCGAGGTATATCCAGGCAGACCTAGGTAGTTTCGGAGAGATCTCCAGGTAAGCCTGGAACAGAGCGTGAAAGCTCCGACGCGAGTCGATGGAGACAGCAGACGCCGCTGAGCCCTTGACGAGGGAAAGTTCGGCGTCACCCCAACACACTTATACTATATGTGCGTTGCCCCCCCCAGGGGCGACGCGCGCACCGAGAAATCTTCTAGTATATGCGTCGTGGCGGGCGCTTTCTGGCGACACCGCTCGGGAAACGATATACTACAAAATGGGTGTACTATATGTTCGGCTCGGACGAGCATCTCCGAGGAGGTCATCTAGTGCTAGTATGTCCTCGTGCGTCCCAAAAAAAGAGGATCAATGAAACGCCGCCGTTGGTAACCTGTCACGCGCCAGCGTGCTACTCCTTCGTCGCCGTTGGGAAGCCGAGCGCTTCTCTCTCCAGCAGTGACGCGCCGATGGTTTTCCCCGCAGCGGCGTGTCCTCGGTGTCATCGTCACCGTTTCTTGCACGCCCTCCCCCCCCAAAGATCGCCCCCCCCCCCCCGCCCGCCCCCTCCCGCCCCCTCCCCCCCCCAGATCGCCCCCCCGGATCGCCCCCCCCCCCCCCCCCCGCTCCCCCACCCCCTCCCCCCCCAGATCGCCTCCCCGGATCGCCCCCCCCCCCCCACCCCCCGATCGCCCCCTCCCGCCAGATCTTCCGGAGCGCATCCTCGGAGCCCACGAGCACGGCCCCCCTCCCCCCGGGCCTCTGTTCTCCGCCCCATCCGGGTGTTCCCCGGGGACCCCCCTCCAGGAGCCCCCCGCCAGGATCCGCCGAGACTTCGGCCTCTCACCCTGCGCCCCCCCCTTCTCCTCACGCTCCCCCTCCTCCTTCCTCCTTCCTCCTCCTCCTCCTCCCTCCTCCTCCTCCTCCTCCTCCTCTCCTCCTCCTCCTCCCCTCCTCCTCCTCCTCCTCCTCCTCCTCCTCCTCCTCCTCCTCCTCCTCCTCCTCCTCCTCCTCCTCCGCCTCCTCCTCCTCCTCCTCCTCCTCCTCCCTCCGCCCTCCGCCTCCTCTCCTCCTCCCTCCTCCCTCCTCCTCCTCCCTCCTCCCTCCTCCCTCCTTCCTCTCTCCTCCTCCCTCCTCCCTCCTTCCGCTTCCTCCATCCATCCTCCTCCTCGTTCTCTGATGCGGATGGGATCGACTGAAGCCCAGCGCGCGCAGAGCGAAGGCGCGTGGTTTCCGTATGACATGCTGCAAGGAACTGCAGGTCCGCTCAGACAAATTATTGGTTGTTCGTTTGTACACTTGGTGTTCACGAGCTGTCAGCGTTCACGTTTGATACTGAAGGATGGCCTCGTCAGGGGTGCTGCAGAGCATGTGTCGGAGGGGCGGGTGTTGCGGGCACACGAAGCACGCATGCACCAGGCGGCCTCAGCCTCCTCCTCCTCAGCCTCCTCCTCCTCCTCCTCCCTCCCCCCTCCCTGCCTCGTCCATACTCTTCCCTCCTCCTCTCTCCCCCCTCTCCTTCCCCACCTCCGTCCTCCTCCTCCTGCGCCTCCGTCCTCCTCCTCCGCCCTCCTCCTCCCCCTCCGTCCTCCTCCCCTGTCCTCCGTCTCCCTCCTCCCCCGTCCTTCTCCCTCCTGCTCCCTCCTCCTCCGTCCTCCTCCGTCCTCCGTCTCCTCCGTCCCTCCCTCCGCACCCGCGCTGTGGCCTCCGAGCCGGCCGTTTGGCCGCTGCCCGTCGGTCCCGCGCCGCGTGCGCGCCGCCCGCCCCCGCGCTTGGGCCGCCCGAGTGCTGGCTGTAGTCCTCGTCGTAGGCGTCCCCGTGGTCGTTGCCGCCGCCCTCGTCCTCGCCGTCCTCGTCGTCGTCGTCGTCGTCGTCGTCGTCGTCGTCGTCGTCGTCGCCTTCTGTTGTCATCCTCGCCGTCGCCGCCGTTTTTCTCGTTCTCGTCGTCGTCGTTCTCCGCCGTCCTCCGTCGTCATCGTTTTCGCCCTCGTCCCCGTCGCCGTCCTTCTCGTCCTCCTCGTCCTCGTTGCCGTCCTCGTCGCCCTTATTGTCGTCGCCGCCGTCTTCGTCGCCGTCTTTGTCGCCGTCGCCATCGCCCGTCGTTGCCGTCCTCGTTTTCGTCGTCGTCGTCGTCGTCTTCGGTGGTGGTGGTGGTGGTCGTCGTCGTCGTCGTCGTCGTCGCCCGCAGCTTCGCGGGGCGCCTGGGCGCGGAGGGCGAGAAGTGTCGCGAGGCGCCTGTGCACCGGCGGGGCGGGCGTCTGGTACGGGCGTGTTGCTCGCTGCCCTCGGCTTGGCGCTGCAGCTCTTCGATTGCTGTGCGTCTCGGTCGCCGGAGGGCACGTCGTGACCATCGTCACTCTTGTGTTTTTCTCGTTCTGATTACCTGCTTGAGGATTCACGTATTTTGCGTGCCGTACCGGTTCTCCTTGCCTCCATGGTTCGCGTTGGGAGCAGCCTGTCTCAAAGGATGTGTGACCAGATTTGTCCGCCCCTGTGGGCGCATCATTATCATCAGCGTCGTTGTCATCGTCATCATCACCATCACCATCACCATCGCCACTGCCATCACCATCGCCATAACCATCACCATCACCATCACCATCACCATCGTCAGCATCTTCACCATCAATTTCATCAGCATCAGCATCAGCATCAGCATCAGCATCATCATCACCATCACCATCACCATCACCATCACCATCACCATCACCATCACCATCATCATCATCATCATCATCATCATCATCATCATCATCGTCATCGTCATCGTCATCGTCATCGTCATCGTCATCGTCTTCGTCAGCATCATCATCGTCGTCGTCGTCGTCGTTGTCACTACCACCATCATCATCATCACCATCACCACTAGCATCAGCGTGAGCATCAGCATCACCACCACCATACTCATCATCACCCTCATCATCGTCGTCAGAATCATGAGCACCACCACCATCATCATCACGCTCATCATCATGCCCATCATCATCATCATTCTCATGATCGTGATCATCATCGTCATCATCATCATCATCATCATCATCACAATCATCATTTTCATCATCCACACCACCACCACTCTACAACCATCCTTGCCACCACCACCATCATCATCACCACCATCATCATCATCATCACCATCTCCATCATCATTCTCACCATCATCATCATCCTCATCAGCATCACCAAACTCATCATCATCATCATCATTATCACCATGGTCAGCATCAGCATCAGCATCGGCATCCTCATCAGCAATCGCAGCATCATCACCATCATCATCACCATCACCATCACCACCATTGTCATCATCATCATCATCATCATCATCATCATAATCATCATTCTGACCATCATCTTCATGATCATCAGCATCAGCATCAGCATCAGCATCGGCATCATCATCATCACCATCAGCATCATCACCATCATCATCACCATCACCATCATAATCATCATCGTCATCAGCATCATCATCATCATCATCATCATTACCAGCACCATCACCACCATTGTTAGCATCATCATCATCATCATCATCAACATCACCATCATCATTCTCATTATCAGTATCATTACCATCATCATCATCATCATCATCATCGTCATCATCATCATCATCAACATCATCATCAGCATCATCATCATCATCATCATCATCATCTTCATTGCCATCATCAGCACCATCGTTGTTGTCGTCATCATCTTCGTGTTCATCAACTAGCTCTCGTAAGCACTTGTCGACCCCCTCTCGGTCAACCAATATCGCTTCTTGGCATCGGAAGTTATATCCCGCTCACGGACCCCTCAGTGCGGGATCCCGCGAAGATCCTAATAGGACTGTAACAAGACCCCGACTTGATTCCCATGAGAGCCCAAGAGGGTTCCAGCATGAACTCAGTAAGACTCCAATCGGATCCCGATCGGATTTCGAAAGGGTGCAAAGAGGATCCCAGTAGGATCGGATCCCAGTAGGACTGCACCATGGACTCCCCCACAGCAGTCCACGATGGGAGTCCTCTGTCGGATTCCCCCGTTGGATTCCCGTTTCAGCCTCTTCCTCCTCCTCCTTCTCCTTTCCCTCCTCCTCCTCCTCCTCCTCCTCCTCCTCCTCCTCCTCCCCCTCCTCCTCCTCCTCTTCCTCCTCCTCCTCCTCCTCCTCCTCCTCCTCCTCCTCCCATTCCTTTCTCTGCCATCAGCATGTTTGTCTTTTGTCTCGCCCAGTCCAGCGATTCGTGGCCCCATATGGAGCTCCACCGAAGGCCCCAGTGGCTGCCCTCGCATGCGATTACCCCGCCCAGTACAGCGTTTCCTGGCCCCATGGAGAGCTTCCCCGAAGGCCCCAGTGGCTGCCCTCGCATGGAGTCGAAGGGGCTCATTAAAGGCGCTGGGGATGGGAAAGGGCTTTGTCATGAGGTGCAAGCGTCATCTTGTGTGAAGCTCGTCTGAGCATCCAAAACTGATATCTCATCGACGCTTAAGGAGACCGAAATTCTAGACGCTTCGCGTAACCCCACCAGTGGAGTCCAAGTGAGTGAAGCGTTCCTCGGCTCCCCCTCTTCTGCCCGCGCGTGCTCTCGCCCCCGCCGCCTTTCCTTGCTCTCTCGCCTCCTCGTCGTGTTTGACGGTGCGGCCTCACGGGCCCCCCGTGCTGCCACAGCGCAGCTTGGCTCACGCCAGTACGCGCTGGTCAGTACGGTTCGAGCTGGCGCCACAGTGCGACTTCTCCTCCGCCTGCTTCAGTCTGATGCTTGCGTCCCCGCTCCTGGGTCGCACGCATCTTAATGGGGGGCATTTTGCCTCTTGTAAGTGCACTTGGTACGTCGGCCTATGCGCCGTCGTAACCAATTATCTCGCCCTGTGCCCCAGCCGCGCCCGCCCCGCCTCTCGGATTTGTCCCTGGAGCCGACCATCAAAAAAAGTAACCCCACCAGCGGAGGCCACAAGAGCAACCCCAAACTGAACACGGTCCAGACGTGCGCAGAATTCCTCGAGGCTTGGAGCGACGCAGGGCACGATGCTTACAAGATGGACAGTGAGCGCGGGCTCAAGTTCAACTGGGCAGCAGTCAGGGACAAGCACATGAAAATCATGCGCCACGATTCCCGTGCACATGCTCAGCGCGACTACGGCAGCAACAGCAAGCCCGCCCCATGGACAGCCGAGGGCAGAGCGGCCGCTCCCGCGGCTACGCAGGACCACTGGGCCGGAGCCATCGGTACAGCCACCCCCAGCCAGTGGCAGGGCTGGCAGGAATGGACCTCGTGGGATCGGCATGAAGCCCCATGGACGGACACAGATTGGAAGGGAAAGGGCAAGCGGTACTCCCCTAGGGGGGACGACCAGTACTCGGACAAGCGCGCCCGCTGGTGGGCAAGGGGCGACTCCTCCTACACCCAGGGCTGACTTGTGCCGGCGCTCCTGGCCAACGAAACCTGTCCCTCCCTACCGGCTCTTCTTGCCCCTAAGGGGCCAGTTTCACCTCGCCGCGCCCGGCTCAGGCCGTAATGCCTAGGGGCAACCTCCGCTGGGGCGCAGGTTGCCCCGCATCTCACCCACGGCGCGACGTAGCTAGACAGCCCACGCTGGACAGGTGGACCTACCTTCCTTTTCGGGCCCAGCGCGGGGGGTGCCCCCCCCATTACCCGACATCTCCCCCCCCCCCTGGCAGGACAGGGGGCCCGCCCGCAGGGCAGACAGGCCCCGGGCTCACTCACTTTGCTGTCCGACGACGACAGCCACCCACCCGCCGGTGGCGGGTGGTCGGCCGCGGGACCCCCCCCCCGCGCGCCAGCGGGTCGACCTGTCCAGGTCGCAGTTTTGGCAATATCGACTCTAGCGGCGATCAGCTGCGACCCCCGAGGACCAACCATTGAAGAACCCACCCAACATTCACTGACCTGAGCGGCGATCAGCTGCGACCCCCTGGACCAACCACTTCCCCTATCCCACGTGTGAGGGGGCCTGACCAAGGAGAGAGGCGGCCCGCCTCCCACCGCAGGAGCCAGGCGGGTGTCCCCCGCTCTTGGCCACGGGGACCGCCGACGTTCCGTCGGCTGTTGGTGGTGTCGCCCCCCCTCCCAGGGCCGCCCTCGCCCGTCGCTGTTTGGGGCTGGTTCCCCCCCCCTGCGGCGGTCCGGTGCGGCCCTGGAGGGCCGCGTGGCTTTCGTTGGCGTGCCCGGGGCCTGGGTGGGATGTGCCTGCGGCGGGCGTGGCCGGACCTGCGTCTAACGGCCCTCCCGTCTCTCACTGTGCGGCCCCCCCCAGGCACGCCGCTGTGAGACAACATCACATCGCCCGTGCCGGCGCCGCGTGCCCCGTGAGGTACAGCTCAACCTATGCTCTTGGAAGCCCTCTGATCGGGTCCGGTTCGCCTCGCGGCACCACCGCTCCAGTGCACTCCATCTCTCCCTCTTCGCTGGCGATGCTCACCCCGCCAGCGGGCTCCCCCGCGCCCAGTGGCCTTGCCGTGCCGGCACGCGCTGGATGGCTCACAGTCGCGCGGTTCCCCCCCGACGCTGTGATGTGGTCTGACTGGGGCTGGCAGCTGGCTAGCGTGCTGGGTGGCTCAGCCTTCCGCAACAGGTGCAGTCCTTCAGGCCCGCCTTCAGCCCCCCCTGTGCGCTGCAGCACGGCTCGCGACTGCTCAGCCGGCTTCGCTTGTGCAGGTCGTCCGTTTGCAGCCTGGCGCCACATTGGCGACTCACTCCCATGGCCAGCTCGTCTTCGCCATGCACAAGACTTGCCCACCGTGGTCCGCGTCCTCTGTGTGGGTTTTGCCTTGGCCGCTTGAATTCTTGTCATTTTGCCCAGTGCACTTGCCCGTGCTTGCAGTGCGCCAGTCAGTTCAGCTTCACCCAGCGTGCGCGTGCTTGCAGTGCGCCAGTCAGTTCAGCTTCGCCCAGCCTGCAGCTGCCGTCTGAGTGGGCCGGCCGGCGCGCCTGTCCTAGCCAGTTAGCTTCGTTCGTGGCCCGGACGTTGCCTTTGCCGCCTGACCCTTGCCTCGCGGCCGCGACCAACAAAAAAGTAGCCCCGCCAGTCTCAGTTCACCCCCCTGCCGCTGGGCCGCTGCGTGAGGCCTCGGCTTGCCGCGCTGATGTTGTCTTGTGCGTCGCCTGCCTAATTAGTCTCTGCGTAGCCCGCTTGGACCTGAATCGCCGCTGGCGCGCTCGCCCGCGGCCGCTGACAAAAAAAGTACCCCCACCAGTCAACTGGGGCGGCAAGCGCCGACACTCGTTAACTGGGGCGGAAAGCGCTGGGCGGCCGCCAGAGCGGTGACGCACCTCGCCAACAGCCCACGACACAACGAAGCCTGGCAGCAGCACTGCACCTCCCTGGCGCGAAGCAAGGGACCCAGCCCGTTCCGGCATGAGTTCTCAGTACTCGCTAGCTTCCTGTTGGGCCTTGACGCGAGCGCCCTCGCGGCAGCCACCATCGCAAACCTGGCGTGCCATGACCCAGTCACGAGCTCGGACAGCGAGGTGCCTCCGCAGACAGCAGCAGGTGCGGGGGCAGGGACATGGCTCGCCCCCAAGCGGGGCGGCCCAGCGTCGCATTCTGGACGCGTTGACCTGGCCCCGGGCGGTGCCCCAGGGGCGGGGCCGCCGCCCCCCGCGGCCTGCAGGAGGACCGCAAGGCCGGCGACGCACCCGCAGACTCGACCAGGGGCGAAGAAGAGGAGCTCGACCAACCAGGTGCCGCAGCCGACGCCGAGGTACACGACGGCGGCAGCGGCAATGCCGCGGAAGGGGATCTCTCGGTGGATTTCGACGGCCCGCGACCAGCATCCCCAGAAGAGTCGCCGAGCGAGCGCGCAGAAGCGCGCAGAAGCGAGCGAAGGTCCCCGGCAGCCTGGCAGCTCGTTCCCACCTTCGCTCGAGTACAGCCTCGAGGGCAAAGGTGAGGGCGCCCCAGAAGCTAGCCCAAACCCTGGCGACGATCTCCTTGGTGCCTTCCGGCCGAACGGCCCGCCCGCGCCTTCAACCGCAGGTGCCGCGGCGGCCGCCAGTTCCAGAGGTGATGCGCCCCCGCCGAGACGCGACAGTGCCATCAGTGATCGGGGTGAACCCGGCACCCGGGCTGAGAACAGGCACGCAGCGCCTCCTGGCACCGACAGCAGTAGGCGCCCCAGCGGCGCACCGAGGGCCTTCGACCATTTCCTGGATCCCGTTATAGGCGAGAGCATGTACCGTGAACACTTGGGCAACGTCAGCCTGGATCGCTACGGAGAGCCCCCAGCCGAGAAGATCGCGTGCCTCCAGAAGCTTCTAGGGGCCGCGTTCAACGGGATCTGGCACGGCTACACGCAGCAGCACCCCATCCGCGCCAAAGGGAAGTCCAAAAACACCCCCTTCCTGAACGACGAGTCCACGTGCAAGGGCTTCCTGGACGCCTGGCGCAGATGCGGCTTCGACGCCTGCGCGATGGATCGACAGCTGGGGCTCAATGTCGATTGGCCTGCCGTGCGTGAGAGGCACATCAGGGCGACGTCCTGGCAAGGGGTCCCATCAGTCAAAGGGGTGGAGCTCTGTCTCCTGGCACCAGTACTGGGATTCTTGGGAGGGGTGGTCCTGGCACGGCTCAGGGCAGTCCTGGCGCGACCTTGACTGGCATGACGGAGGTAAGATAGACAAACGCAACAGCGACGGTGCAGACCACGGCGGCAAGCGGTCCAAGTGGGCGTGATCTTCCCTGGCACAGTCGCTGGATGCGCCAGAAACGTCACCAGAAGGCATGGCCGTTAGCCAGACACCAGAGACCAGAAAGTGTGGCCGTTAGCCACTTCAGTGCCAACCCCACGTCCTGGGATCACGTTCAGCGCTTCCCCTCCCTCCCCCTCTTCTTTGTGCCAACTGACAGTGTGGCCGTTTGACGCTTGCGTTTCTTGGCGTCGCTCCCCCCCTACTTCTCCTCCTCCGCCGACCGGTGACGGTCCCTGCGCTGCGCCTGGCTCGCCCCTCGCCTCTGGGGATCAGGCTCCATGGCGCTCTCAATACCTGGCACGATGCCCCTCCCTGGGGCGGGGCGCAGCGTGCCATCGCGCGGCCCTGGCCGTTTGCTGTAGTTTTTTTTCACCCTGGCCTTCTCCCGCACCTGGCCACGGCCTGGCCTGGTATCCCTGTTGAGTTGGCCCCCTTCCGACCGGTGACGGTCCCTGCACTGCGCCTGGCGTCGCCCCGCGCCCTTGGGGTTCAGGCTCCGCGGCGCTGTCAATACCTGGCACGATGCCCCGTGCTGGGGCGGGGCGCAGCGTGCCACCGCGCGGCCCTGGCCGTTTGCTGTGGCTGTTTTCACCTTGGCTTTCGCCCGCACCCAGCCACAGGCTGGCCTGGTATCCCTGGTGAGCTGGCCTCCTCTTCGTGGTGGCACTCGACTCACGCATGCCGCGCCGCTGGCACTTGGCATGGGGTGTTCTCTGCCTTCAGCTGCTTGCCGCGCCGCCCTTCTTGGCGCCGGTTGGACCCCCCTGGCCGCCGCCGCCCTGCCGCCGACCATAGCCTGGTTGCGGCTTCCGGGCTTCCGCCCTCTGTCCCTGGTGTCTGTTGGTGTCCGTGCTGGCTCCTTTGAGCCTGTTGATGTAACCCTGGCGTCCCGGTAACTTGCGCGTCGACCAGCTCCGGCTAGCATGCTTGCATGTTCCTGGCCCCTGGTCCCCAGACACTGCCACAGCCTGGCCGTTTTGCAGCTGCCGCCTTGCAATGGTGGGATGCACCTCCACGTGGATTGCTCATGAGTAGTTTATTTAGCCTTCTTGTTCAACCACTTGAGGTTGCCACTGTTGGCATGCGACACAGGTACGCTGGGCTGCTTGCTCAGCCCCGCGCTATGCCGTGCTCTGCTCGGGTGGCTCATTTTCCTCCTGGCGCTTGACGCGACAAGGTACAATTAATTTGCCTTCTCGGTGGTCTCGCCCTTGAGATGTTTGCACTTCAGCCGCCTGGCACACTTGGCACCTCGTGCAGCTCTGCCTTCAGTCCCCGGCGTCGCCCGGCGTCCTTCGGCGGTAGCTCTGGCGGGCGGCCGCTTGTTCGCGCGCTTAGGTGATTTGGTTTGACTCGTAGCCAGGGCTGACTTCGGACGCCGCCCGCGCTTCCGCTTGCGGCCGCGACGGAAGAAAAAACACCAGCCCATCCAGAAACGATGCCAGGAGGAGGTGCCTCGATCAGGGAAGTGGGCAGCCCGCGGAGGAACATCTTGGAGCGTCTTGGGGGCTTCTTGGTGGACCTGGAGGCATCTTGGAGGGTCTTGGGTGCCTCGGGGAGCGTCTTGGGGCGTCTTGGGGTTCTCGTGGTTTCTTGAGGCCTTTTTTCGGGTTCTTTTGGGCCCTCTCTGGGCGTGTTCCAGGTAACTCTGTCCGTCTTGCTGCCATTCTGGATTCCCTGGAAGCCTTTCCAGTGCGATGAAGCTTTTTTTGTGCCATCTTAGTGGGCATCTTGGGCATCTTGGCGGCGACGGAAGGTGGATTTGGAGGCTCCGAGGGCTCCAGAGAGCCGCTGACGAGATCCCAGGGTCGCCCCCGCCCGCCGCTCCGTTAACGGGATTTGATTTTGGATCCCACGGGAGGGGGAAACGGTTTTTGCACCGGGACAGCCCCATGTCTCGCGCGCCCCGTCATTTCCGGCAAGTTGGGGTCGCCGGATCTTGTGTGTATGCGAGCGGGGAAAGCGATGATGAGAGCCCGCCGCTGCGGGACCCGAAAGACCGCATCTCTGGGCGCTCTTGGGGCCGTCTTGCAGCCTCGCATGGGCACATATCGGGGCACATTTGGGTTATAATGGCGAGATTGGGGCCATATTGAAACTTCGGATATCCATCGGAAGCAAAAGGCTAGATGACAAACGCTGGGCAACCTCAGATTTTGGATTGGTTTTTGGCCTTTCGGGGCCGTCTTGCGCCAGTCTTGAGACTTCTTTGGGGCGAACTGGATGCCATCTTGAGTGAACTTGGCCCGTCTTGAGCCATCTTGGGTCCTCGTGCAGCCATTTTTGGCCGTCTTGGGTAGATGTAACTACCCCTGCCTCCCCCAACCAAACCCAGTGGACGGGGTAGGGGGAGGGGAAGCCCCTCCCTGGAAAGGAGGAATGGGGTTGGAAGAGGAAGTGCTTTGAGCCACGTAAGCCCAGGCGGCAGATGGGACTCTATAGAATAGCGACTGGTACGCTTGATGCGGCACCGTCCACGAACGAAGGCAATAGCCACTTGGCCCGAGGTATTGTGGACGCTATGCGTTTGTAGTCTGTCCGCCAATCTTTCCACTACAGCCGCCACTCATCGCCCTCGGCAGTGCCAACGTGTGAGTGCCGAGCCAGGTGGAGCAAGGCGCAAACCCAAGTGGCAAATTCCCCGTGACTATTTGGTCGCGCAGATTTTGTGCAAGCATGCGGCTTTATTTTATTCTGCTGGCAGGAGGAAAAGGGAGGAGACAGGAGGAAGAGTAGAAGGAACATGGGGCGAACAGCATCTAGCTATCCATCGCCACTTGTGCCCAAGTCACGATCGGCCCGTGCATTCTACGCTGCGCCACGCATACGCTTATTGAACTTCGAGCCCGAAACGGTCCCCTAGTCTTCTGATCTGCAAGATGGTAGCAGACCAGCAGATCGGGACCATGCTCCTGGTGGTGTTCGCCACAAGCATACCCAGCGCAGCATCGCTCAAGACGCAGACCTTCACCAACACCCCGCAGGCGGCTGGCTCAGGAGCGTCGTGCACGTTGGCCGACACCTCTGGCTGCCAGGACAAAGACGTCATCTTGTACAACCCGGTGACGAACGGAGACGGGAGCGTCCAGGGGTTGGTGCTCATTCAAGACGTTTCGCGTTCACCGCCCGCCCTTTCTAAGCAGTTCCTCGCCCGACGAGTTGAGCATGTATGGAATAAAGGCCGTGCGGAGTCGAAGTACAACATTTGCATCCTAACTGTTCGACATTCCAAAGAGAAAGCCCATGCCTGGGCCTCCCAGATGGGGTCGGAGTAGATGGGGTCGGAGGATCGCGCCGCTGGAGTCCGATTTTCTCCACGCCGACGTCGCCGAGGCATCGCCGAGGCATCGGCGATGCGGCGCAGTCCTCCGACCACATCTGCTCGGACCCCGTCGGGGAGGCCTCTGCCAATGGGCCTCAGAAAGGCCCGACAGAGAGGTTCGAGGGCGCAGTCTCGAGGTTCGAGGTTTGTGGCCAGGGAGGAGAAGGGGGGATGGGGATGATGATGATGATGATGATGATGATGATGGTGGTGGTGGTGCTGATGACGATGATGACGATGATGATGATGATGATGATGATGGTGATGATGATGGTGATGATCATGATTGTGACAAGTATGATGATGACGATGATGATGACGATGATTCTGATGATGATACTGAGATGATGATGCTGCTGATGATGATGATGATGATGATGATACTGATGATGATGTTGATGATACTGATGATGATACTGATCATGATGATGCTGATTATAATGATGATGATGATGATGATGATGATGACGATGACGATGATGATGGTGGTGGTGATGATTCTGATGAGGATGATAATGAGGATGATGATGAGGATGATGAGGATGAGCATGATGATGCTGATACTGATGCTCATGCTGATGCTGATGATGATGAAGATGATGATGATGATGATGGTGGCGGCGGTGATGAGGATGAGGATGAGGACAATGATGAGCATGATGTCGATGCTTATGAGGATGCTGATGCTGATGCTGATGCTGATGATGATGAAGATGATGATGATGATGATGATGATGATGACGATGATGATGATGGTGATGATGGTGATGCTGATGATGATGATGATGATGATGATGGTGGTGGTGGTGGTGGTGGTGATGAGGATGATGATGAGGATGATGCTGATGCTGATGAGAATGCTGATGCTGACGCTGATGCTGGTAATGATGATGATGATGGTGATGAAGATGAAGATGAAGATGAAGATGAAGATGATGATGATGATGATGATGATGATGATGATGATGATGATGATGATGATGATGATGATGCTGATGATGATGATGATGATGATGATGATGTTGGTTATGAAAGGTAAGAATAGTACCAATAATGGCATTAATACTAATAGTAGTACGAATGCTAATACTAATCCTAATACGAATACTACTACTACTACTACTACTACTAATAATACTACTACTAATGCTAATACTAATACTAATACTAATACTAATACTAATACTAATACTAATACTAATACTAATACTAATACTAATACTAACACTAAATCTAAATCTAAATACTAATACTAATACTAATACTAATACTGATACTAATACTAATACTAATATTAATACTAATACTAATACTAATACTAATATTACTACTAATACTGATACTGATACTAATACTAATGCTAATACTGATATTAATGCTAATGATACTAATACTAATACTAATACTAATACTAATACTAATACTAATACTAATACTAATACTATTACTAATACTGATACTAATGCTGATATTAATAGTACTCATAATACGAATCATAGTAATACTACTAGTAATATTAATAAACTTTCTAATAGTAATAGTAACAACAATAATAAGGAAGGAAGGAAGGAAATAATGAAGGAAGGAAGCAAGGTGTGAGTTTGAGGATTATAATTATGATTATGATGGTGAGGATGATGACGATGATGATGATGCTGATGATGATGCTGATGCTGATGATGATGATGATGCTGATGATGCTGATGATGATGATGATGATGCTGAAGCTGATCATGATGATGATGATGATGATGATGATGATGATGATGATGATGATGATCATGGTCGTTGTGGTGGTGGTGATGAGGATGAGGATGAGAATGAGGATGAGGATGATGCTGATGAGGATGCTGATGCTGATGCTGATGCTGATGCTGATGCTGATGCTGATGCTGATGCTGATGCAGCTGCTGCTGCTGCTGCTTTTAACAATAATGAAATCAAACAACCAATATTAATACACTTAGTCGTAATAATATTCGGAATCGTACTAATCACAATAATCATAACACTAATAATAATGATGATAAGAATAATGATACTAATCATAAGAATGCTAACAATAATAATGCTAATAATGAGAATAATAAGAATCCTAATAAGAAGAATAAGGAAGGAAGAAGAAGGAGGACGAGGAGGAGGAGGAGGAGGAGGAGGAGCGAAACATCGCCTGGGACCAAGGGTTCCGGAGACAGAGCCCCAGAAGGGGCTCGAGGCACGCCGGGAGGGCCTCTCGCCGCAGGGTGCGCCCTCTTCGGCCCAGGTCCCCAGCGCCCTCTCTTTGGGCCCAGCCCTGCATCGGGGGCAGGCAGGACTCCAGCAGCTGTGTGGGCGCGGATGTCCCCTGGGCTGAAGACGAGCTCGTGTGGAAAACGAGCGGTGGCGCAGAAACACATTTGTAACTTGCTCTGCGCCTTCCCGTGGTCCTTCGTGTTCCTGCTCCTCCTCTTCATCCTGCCCCTCCTCCTTCCTCCTCCGTCGCCCTCCTCGCCTCCTCCTTCCTCCTTCCTCGCCCCCCATGCCTCCTCCCCCCCCTCCGTCGCCCTCCTCGCCTGCTCCGTCGCCCTCCTCGCCTCCCCTTTTTCCTCCATTCCCAATTCCACCTTCCTGCGCCGCCCCTGCCTGCCTCCCCCTTCCATTGCCCCCCCCCCCCCCTTGCCCCCTTATATGATAGGAAAATATGCGATTTGCCAGAGAAGACCCCCAGGGCGTCGGGGAGGGTGGTCGAGGTTTTAGGCTCGAGTTTTTAGGCTCCCCTCGAAAGCAGAGGATCTGACGGGAGGCGGGGCGGCGCAGAGTTCTCCAGGCCCTGCCGTATGGGGCCCGAGCGGATAGGGTCGAAGGATCGCGCCGCCTCGCCGATGCATCGCCGATGCGGCGCGACGTGGAGACCGACGTTCTCCACGCCGACGTCGCCGACGCATCGCCGACGCATCGGCGATGCGGCGCGATCCTCCGACCCCGCCCAGAAAAGGCCTCGAGACTCTGGGAGGGGGAGAAGGGGACATCCGATTACCTCACGAGCCTCGCCACGCCACCCTCTCGAGCAGGGTGGCCGCAGGACTTTCTGGGGCGGGCAGTGGGGCACGGTGTGCGACGACGTCACGGACTGCGACGCGCCCGGCGGGGGGACCAGCCCGTGCTCCAACGGCTACGTCAACGTCGCCGGGGGTCAGCAGTTGGCGGCGGTCGTGTGCCGTGAGCTCGGCCTGGACGCGAGCGGGGCCCAGGAGTACAACGCCAATGGAGGTGGCCCGGGGCGGCGATGGGGAAGGGGGATGCGGCTTGTCGACTGCGCGTAAAATAGCGACCCTTCGCGGGAGTGGCCCCTTGGCGCGGGCCCGTTGGGGTCCCCCGATCGCCGAGCGCGATGCGATGGTGGCGTCTTGCGCGCTGGTGCTTGGGCCCCCCCGCGGCCCCCGCAGAGCCGCGCGCCAGAGGTCACTCTCTTGCCCGGGGCCGCTCTGGCGGGTGGCCGAGCTCCGTGGGGAGCGCACCGGCCCCGCTCCTCGCCGCGAGGGGCCCGATGGCCCACCCCGCCCGGGAGCGCGCGCGGCCTCGGTCGCTCTCGGGGGGGGGGCCCGTCGCCGATCTGTCGGCGGCGCGTCGCCGATTCCAGCTCGGCGATGCGTGTCCCCGAGCGTCGGGCCGAGGGGGGAGGTCGCGGTCGGTTCGGGGAGGGCGCCCTACTGTTCTTTGCGTTTCTGATGTTCTTGTGCATTTTGGGGGAGGGTGCCCTCGATGATCCTTTGGTTTTGGGGTGCTGTGGCCGGCCGAGGACAGACCGCCCAGACCCCGACAGTTGGCGTTTATTGCACGGCGCTGGGCGTTTCCCTGTTCCGTTCCTTTCCTGGGTGCGTTTGCTGAGCGGCTTCGCTTGTCGGGGTGCTTCTTATGGGGGTGGATGTTCTGCTCTCTAATGTGGTCCCCCTCCTCTCGTTTCCCCTCAGGTAGCTCCGGGTACCCGATCCACGTGGACGGCACGAGCAACCACATCAGCGGCTGCGCGGGCACGGAGGCGGCCCTTGCAGACTGCGCGTGGCTCCTCTACGGCAGCCACAACTGCGGGCACCACGAGGACGTGGGCGTCATTTGCCAGCCTGCCAGCCCAACGAGCAGCCCGACGCCTTCGCCAACGCCTGCTCCGACGTCTCCTCCAACGCCTCCTCCAACGCCTGCTCCAACGACGGCACCAGCGAACTTGGCGCTGGAATGCCCCGCGCAGCAAGGTCCCGGGCAGTGGAATGGTTTTGGTGCCAGCTTATGCGTCGACGGCAGCACGCGCGATGATAGTTCCCCGTTGATCCCTTGTACTGGTTCAGTTCCATATACGCAGGGCGGAGCATGCCAGTCTGTGTGTCACACGGACTACGGGGCGAATCCGTGGTTCGAGGTGACGTTGGCTGGGGCAGCCACTATTGATTCGGTGAAGGTGGTGAATGCGTGGACTCATTGCTGTAAGGAACGGATCGCCCCTTTCTACATGCGCCTGCTCGATTCAGCTGGAAGCGAGATCTCCAGCAAACGCTTCTCCAGCACCCAGGATCAGCATCGTCTAATCGATCCCCATCCCCGTTGGGTCATGGCATCTCGTTCCCACCCCCCATCTCTCCAACGCGGGGATACGTTAGCCGCGCGCAACGTTCAAGGAGCAGCATATATCTTCTCACGGGGGGGATGCGGCCAGTGGGGCCAAGGCGATGCCGGTGGGGATCAGCTAAACGATGCGCACAGGACGAGTACGAATGGACTGGAGTTGGCGTGTCCGGGGTCAGCAGGGTGAAGATTGAGGTCGACAAGGCTTCCTACCTGCACATGGCCGAGCTGTTCGTATACGGCACTGGCGTGAACTCGTGCGGGGGACCGCCGACGCCTCCTCCGACTGCTGCAACCCCCAGTCCCGCTGCTGGGGGGGCCGCCTCGGCTTCTGCCATTGGCGACCCCCACCTGACGAACGTGTACGGCCAGAAGTTCGACCTGATGAAGTTGGGCAATGAGAGGACGAAGAGATACCGATACCGGGGTTTGTCCTGGATAGCCCTCGTCTGCAAGGCTGGAGTCTCCTTGGATTTCTGGTCAGAGCGCCTTCTGGGAGAGGTCTAGTGTCTGGGGAGTAGTGGTTTCGGTATGTGTTTGAATCGCCCAGGCAAGCACGTTCTGATAAACATCCCCCGTGGAGAGCCCGCGGAGAGCGCCTTCTTGCGCGTGCAGGCCCTTGCTCAGCGATTGGGTGACCAGTGCGGGGATGTGTACTTCCAAGAGGTGAACGTTACAGGGTCTTGGGCAGAGGCAAAACAAGCGGGAGGGTATCATTACAGCATCTCGCAAAGCGTCGCTGAGTCTCCAGAATGGGTCGCTTTTGGCGAGGTGGAGTTGAAAGTGGTTCAGGGACGTACGCACGTTGGCACGAAGTATTTCAACGTGTACGTGAAGCGCTTGGGACGAGCGGGGTTTGCTGTGGGAGGTCTACTAGGGGAAGACGATCATACAGATGCAACACAGGTTCCAGCGTCTTGCCAC
>CAUYUJ010022443.1:55000-61864 GCA_963575745.1 Prorocentrum cordatum
ATCTTTCCACTACAGCCACCACTCATCGCCCTCGGCAGTACCAACGTGTGAGTGCCGAGCCAGGTGGAGCAAGGCACAAGCCCAAGTGGCAAAGTCCCCGTGACTATTTGGTCACGCAGATTTTGCGCATGCATGCGGCTTTGTTTGATTCTGCTGGCAGGAGGAAAGGGAGGAGACAGGAGGAAGAGTAGAAGGAACACGGGGAGAACAGCATCTCATTTTTAGCCATCCATTTCCACTTGTGCTCAAGTCACGATCGGCCCGTGCATTCTACGCTGCACCACGCATACACGTATTGAACTTCGAGCCCGAAACGGTCCCCTAGTCTTCTGGTCTGCAAGATGGTAGCAGACCAGCAGATCGGGACCATGCTCCTGGTGGTGTTAGCCACAAGCATACCCAGCGCAGCATCGCTCAAGACGCAGACCTTCACCAACACCTCGCAGGCGGCTGGCTCAGGAGCGTCGTGCACGCTGGCCGACACCTCTGGCTGCCAGGACAAAGACGTCATTTTGTACAACCCGGTGACGAACGGAGACGGGAGCGTCCAGGGGTTGGTGCTCATTCAAGACGTTTCGCGTTCACCGCCCGCCCTTTTTAAGCAGTTCCTCGCCCGACGAGTTGAGCATGTATGGAATAAAGGCCGTGCGGAGTCGAAGTACAACATGTGCATCCTAACTGTTCGACATTTCCAAGAGACAGCTCATTCCTGGGCCTCCCAGATGGGGTCGGAGTAGATGGGGTCGGAGGATCGCGCCGCTGGAGTCCGATTTTCTCCACGCCGACGTCGCCGAGGCATTGCCGATGCACCGGCGATGCGGCGCAGTCCTCCGACCACATCTGCTCGGACCCCGTCGGGGAGGCCTCTGCCAATGGGCCTCAAAAAGGCCCGACAGAGAGGTTCGAGGGCGCAGTCTCGAGGTTCGAGGTTCGTGGCCAGGGAGGAGAAGGGGGGATGATGATGATGATGATGATGATGATGATGATGGTGGTGGTGATGGTGGTGGTGATGATCATGATGATGAGGACGATGACGATGATGATGATGATGATGATGATGAAGATGATGACGGTGATGATGACGATGATGATGATGATGATGGTGATGATGATGGTGATGATGATGATGATGATGATGGTGGTTATGATGATGATGGGGACAAATATGGTGGTGATGGCGATGAAGATGACGATGCTGCTGATGATGATACTGATGATGATGGTACTGATAGTGATGACGCTGATGATGGTGATGATGATGAGGATGAGGATGATGATGATGACGATGATGATGACGTTGATGATGATGGTGATGATGATGATGATTCTGTCGATGCTGATGATGATGAAGATGATGATGATGATGATGATGATGATGATGATGATATGATTGCTGATGATATGATGATGATGATAATGATGATGATGATGCTGAATTGATGATGATGATGATGATGATGATGATGATGATGATGATGGTGATGATGATGATGATGATGATGATGGTGGTATTGATGATTCTGATGATGATGATTCTGATGATTGAGGTTTATAACGATGATTGTGATGATGAAAATTATGACGATGATGATGATGGTGCTGATGATGCTGATGCTGATGCTGATGCTGATGATGATGATGGTGATGATGATGATGCTGCTGATGATGGTGATTATGATGATGATGATGATGATGATGATGATGATGATGCTGATGCTGAAGCTGATCATGATGATGATAATCATGATGGTCGTGGTGGTGGTGATGAGGATGAGGATGAGGATGAGGATGATGCTGATGCTGATGCTGATGCTGATGCAGCTTCTGCTGCTGATGATGATGATGATGATGATGAGGATACTGATTATAACAATAATGAAAATACTAATGATAATAAGAATGATGATAATATTTATAACAATAATCATCATATTAACACTAATCTTAATACTGATAATCATACTAATCATACAAATAAGAATAATGGTGATACTAATGATGATGCTAATAATAGGAATAACAATAATAATAATACCAATAGTAGTAGTAGTAGTAGAAGTAGTAGTAGGAGGAGGAGGAGGAGAAGGAGGAGGAGTAGTAGTAGTAATACTACTAATATTATTATTAATACTAATGCTAATACTAATATTAATACTAATACGAATACTAATACTAATACTAATACTAATACTAATGCTAATACTAAATACTAATACTAATACCAGTACTAATACTAATACTAATACCAATACTAATACTAATACTAATACTAATACTAATAATAATACTAAGACTAATACTAATACTAATACTAATAGTAATAGTAATCGTATTACTACTACTAATACGAATTATAATGTTATTACTGAATAATACTTATAATATTAATACAAATACTAATAACAACAACGATAATTATAATATCAGTAATAATAACAACAACACTACTAGTAATAATAGTAAGAATGGTACTAATACGAGTCCTAATAAGAAGAAGGAAGAAGGAGGAGAAGGAGGAGGAGGAGGAGCGAAACATCGCCTGGGACCAAGGGTTCCGGAGACAGAGCCCCAGAAGGGGCTCGAGGCGCGCCGGGAGGGCCTCTCGCCGCAGGGTGCGCCCTCTTCGGCCCAGGTCCCCAGCGCCCTCTCTTTGGGCCCAGCCCTGCATCGGGGGCAGGCAGGACTCCAGCAGCTGTGTGGGCGCGGATGTCCCCTGGGCTGAGGACGAGCTCGTGTGGAAAACGAGCGGTGGCGCAGAATCACATTTGCAACTTGCTCTGCGCCTTCCCGTGGTCCTTCGTGTTCCTGCTCCTCTTCATCCTGCCCCTCCTCCTTCCTCCTCCGTCGCCCTCCTCGCCTCCTCCTTCCTCCGTCCTCGCCCCCCATGCCTCCTCCTCGCCCCCTCCGTCGCCCTCCTCGCCTGCTCCGTCGCCCTCCTCGCCTCCCCTTTTTCCTCCATTCCCAATTCCACCTTCCTGCGCCGCCCCTGGCTGCCTCCCCCCTCCATTGCCCCCCCCCCCCCTTGCCCCCTTATATGATAGGCAAATATGCGATTTGCCAGAGAAGACCCCCAGGGCGTCGGGGAGGGTGGTCGAGGTTTTAGGCTCGAGTTTATAGGCTCCCCTCGAAAGCAGAGGATCTGACGGGAGGCGGGGCGGCGCAGAGTTCTCCAGGCCCTGCCGTATGGGGTCCGAGCGGATAGGGTCGAAGGATCGCGCCGCCTCGCCGATGCATCGCCGATGCGGCGCGACGTGGAGACCGACGTTCTCCACGCCGACGCCGCCGACGCATCGCCGACGCATCGGCGATGCGGCGCGATCCTCCGACCCCGCCCAGAAAAGGCCTCGAGACTCTGGGAGGGGGGAAGGGGGACATCCGATTACCTCACGAGCCTCGCCACGCCACCCTCTCGAGCAGGGTGGCCGCAGGACTTTCTGGGGCGGGCAGTGGGGCACGGTGTGCGACGACGTCACGGACTGCGACGCGCCCGGCGGGGGGACCAGCCCGTGCTCCAACGGCTACGTCAACGTCGCCGGGGGTCAGCAGTTGGCGGCGGTCGTGTGCCGTGAGCTCGGCCTGGACGCGAGCGGGGCCCAGGAGTACAACGCCAATGGAGGTGGCCCGGGGCGGCGATGGGGAAGGGGGATGCGGCGTGTCGACTGCGCGTAAAAGAGCGACCCTTCGCGGGAGTGGCCTTTTGGCGCGGGCCCGTTGGGGCCCCCCGATCGCCGAGCGCGATGCGATGGTGGCGTCTTGCGCGCTGGTGCTTGGGCCCCCCCGCGGCCCCCGCAGAGCCGCGCACTAGAGGTCACTCTCTTGCCCGGGGCCGCTCTGGCGGGTGGCCGAGCTCCGTGGGGAGTGCATCGGCCCCGCTCCTCGCCGCGAGGGGCCCGATGGCCCACCCCGCCCGGGAGCGCGCGCGGCCTCGGTCGCTCTCGGGGGGGGGGCCCGTCGCCGATCTGTCGGCGGCGCGTCGCCGATTCCAGCTCGGCGATGCGTGTCCCCGAGCGTCGGGCCGAGGGGGGAGGTCGCGGTCGGTTCGGGGAGGGCGCCCTACTGTTCTTTGCGTTTCTGATGTTCTTGTGCATTTTGGGGGAGGGTGCCCTCGATGATCCTTTGGTTTTGGGGTGCTGTGGCCGGCGGAGGACAGACCGCCCAGGCCCCGACAGTTGGCGATTATTTCAAGGCCCTGGGCGTTTCCCTGTTCCGTTCCTTCCCTGGGTGCGTTTGCTGAACGGCTTCGCTTGTCGGGGTGCTTCTTATGGGGGTGGATGTTCTGCTCTGTAATGTGGTCCCCCTCCTCTCGTTTCCCCTCAGGTAGCTCCGGGTACCCGATCCACGTGGACGGCACGAGCAACCACATCAGCGGCTGCGCGGGCACGGAGGCGGCCCTTGCAGACTGCGCGTGGCTCCTCTACGGCAGCCACAACTGCGGGCACCACGAGGACGTGGGCGTCATTTGCCAGCCTGCCGGCCCAACGAACAGCCCGACGCCTTCGCCAACGCCTGCTCCGACGTCTCCTCCAACGCCTCCTCCAACGCCTGCTCCAACGACGGCACCAGCGAACTTGGCGCTGGAATGCCCCGCGCAGCAAGGTCCCGGGCAGTGGAATGATTTTGGTGCCAGCTTATGCGTCGACGGCAGCACGCGCGATGATAGTTCCCCGTTGATCCCTTGTACTGGTTCAGTTCCATATACGCAGGGTGGAGCATGCCAGTCTGTGTGTCACACGGACTACGGGGCGAATCCGTGGTTCGAGGTGACGTTGGCTGGGGCAGCCACTATTGATTCGGTGAAGGTGGTGAATGCGTGGACTCACTGCTGTAAGGAACGGATCGCCCCTTTCTACATGCGCCTGCTCGATTCAGCTGGAAGCGAGATCTCCAGCAAACGCTTCTCCAGCACCCAGGATCCGCATCGTCTAATCGATCCCCATCCCCGTTGGGCCATGGCATCTCGCTCCCACCCCCCACCCCTCCAATGCGGGGATACGTTAGCCACGCGCAACGTTCAAGGAACAGCATCTATCTTCTTCGGGGGGGGGGTGCGGCCAGTGGGGCCAAGGCGATGCCGGTGGGGATCAGCTAAACGATGCTCACAGGACGAGTACGAATGGACCGGAGTTGGCGTGTCCGGGGTCAGCAGGGTGAAGATTGAAGTCGACAAGGCCTCCTACCTGCACATGGCCGAGCTGTTCGTATATGGCACTGGCGTGAACTCGTGCGGGGGGCCGCCGACGCCTCCTCCGACTGCTGCAACCCCCAGTCCCGCTGCTGGGGGGGCCGCCTCGGCTTCTGCCATTGGCGACCCCCACCTGACGAACGTGTACGGCCAGAAGTTCGACCTGATGAAGTTGGGCAATGAGAGGACGAAGAGATACCGATACCGGGGTTCGTCCTGGATAGCCCTCGTCTGCAAGGCTGGAGTTGCCTTGGATTTCTGGTCAGAGCGCCTTCTGGGAGAGGTCTGGTGTCTGGGGACTGGTGGTTTCGGTATTTGTTTGAATCGCCCAGGCAAGCACGTTCTGATAAACATCCCCCGTGGAGAGCCCGCGGAGAGCGCCTTCTTGCGCGTGCAGGCCCTTGCTCAGCGATTGGGTGACCAGTGCGGGGATGTGTACTTCCAAGAGGTGAACGTTACAGGGTCTTGGGCAGAGGCAAAACAAGCGGGAGGGTATCATTACAGCATCTCGCAAAGCGTCGCTGAGTCTCCAGAATGGGTCGCTTTTGGCGAGGTGGAGTTGAAAGTGGTTCAGGGACGTACGCACGTTGGCACGAAGTATTTCAACGTGTACGTGAAGCGCTTGGGACGAGCGGGGTTTGCTGTGGGAGGCCTACTAGGGGAAGACGATCATACAGATGCAACACAGGCTCCGGCGTCTTGCCACAGGCAAGTTGCTCTGGCAGATGGGAATACGGACGCCCAGGATTCGTTGAGCATCACCTGGTCATCCGCATCGTCAAGCTTCGCGTCATTCGCATCTGCAAGCTTGGAGTGAGCGTACGTTCGATCTGCCACTATCGACTTTTGTTCTTATGTTTCTGTTCTGGCACGAAAAAAAAACCGGCATCATAGCTAGCTACCATCCTGGAAGGCCGAGGCGGAGCGGGAGCAGCATGTGGAGTGTGGAGGAGGTTGAAGAGTCGGACTTGGAACACTGGTGGACTTAGATGCCTCTGAGAGTCTCGCGGAAGTCTCGTGAAACTACATGCGAGATCTCTTGGGGTCCTCTCGGGATTCTATCAAGCCCTCTTGGGGCTCCCTTAGGCCCCTCTCGGGGGGCATTTCGGGCCCTCTTGGGTGCACTATCGTTCCAAATAGGGAGTGGTTTCAACTCTTGACGCCTCGTGTACCCCCATCGGCCCATCCACAAACGATGTCCAGGCGAGTTGCCTAGATCAGGGAAGCAGAGGAGCATGCAGTGGATCAAGAGCTGGGGAAGCCGTTGCACTGAAGTCTTGGATCAGCCTGCGCAGGCCCAGGAGCGAACCGTGCGCGCCTTTGCGGGCCTGCCGAATGAGGAAAGGCGGGGAAGAAGGAGGAGGGGGATGATGATGATGATGATGATGATGATGATGATGATGATGATGATGAGGATGATGATGATGATGGTGCGGACGATGATGACGATGATGATGATGATGATGGTGGTGGTGGTGGTGGTGGTGATGATGATGATGATGATGAGGATGATGATGATGATGAGGATGATGATGCTGATGATGATGAGGATGATGATGATGATGATGAGGATGATGATGATGAGGATGATGATGATGATGATGATGAGGATGATGATGCTGATTATTATGATGATGATGATGATGATGATGGTGGTGGTGGTGGTGGTGGTGATGATGATG
>CAUYUJ010022443.1:61964-64464 GCA_963575745.1 Prorocentrum cordatum
ATGATGATGATGAGGATGATGATGCTGATTATTATGATGATGATGCTGATGATGATGATGATGCTGATTATTATGATGATGATGAGGATGATGCTGATTATTATTATGATGATGATGATAAGGGATGATGATGATGATGATGATGATGATGATGATGAGGGTGATGATGATGATGGTGAGGATGATGATGATGATGATGAGGATGTTGATGATGATGATGATGAGGATGATGATGCTGATTATTATTATGATGATGATGATGAGGATGATGATGATGATGGTGCTGGTTATTATGATGATGATGAGGATGATGCTGATTATTATTATTATGATGATGATGAGGATGATGATGCTGATTATGCTGAGGAGGATGATGATGATGATGATGTTGAGGATGATGATGAATATGATGAGGGTGATGATGATGCCGATGATGATGATGAGGTTGATTGTGATGATGATGATGAGGATGATGGTGATGATGATGGTGATGATGAGGATGATGATGATGCTGGTGATGATGAGGATGATGATGCTGATTATTATGATTATTATGATGATGATGATGCTGATTATTATTATGATGATGAGGATGATGATGCTGGTTATTATTATTATGATGATGATGCTGATTATTATGATGATGAGGATGATGCTGAGTATTATTATTATGATGATGAGGATGATGAGGATGATGATGATGCTGATGATGATGATGAGGATGATGATGATGATGATGAGGATGATGATGATGATGATGATGATGAGGATGATGATGATGATGATGAGGATGCTGAAGCTGATTATTATTATGATGATGATGATGCTGCGGATTATTATGATGATGGTGGGGGTGATGCTGATTATTCTTATTATGATGATGAAAATGATGAGGATGATGATGCTGTTGAGGATGATGATGATGATGGTGAGGATGATGATGATGATGATGAGGATGATCATGATGATGCTGATGATGATGATGAGGATGATTATGATGATGATTAGGATGATGATGGTGATGATGAGATTGATGATGATGATGATGAGGATGATGATGCTGATTATTACTATTATTATGATGATGATGATGATGGTGATGATGATGATGATGATGCTGATTATTATGATGATGATGAGGGTTGTGTTGATTATTATGATGATGATGATGAGGATGATGATGATGATGATTATGATGATGATGAGGATGATGATGATGATGCTGATGATGATGGTGAGGATAATGATGATGATGGTGATGATGATGGTGATGAGGATGATGATGATGAAGATGATGATGCTGATGATGATGAGGATGATGATGCTGATGGTGATGATGATGAGGATGATGATGATGAGGATGATGATGCTGATTATTACGATGATGATGATGCTGATGATGGTGATTATTATGATGATGATGAGGATGATGCTGATTATTATTATGATGATGATGAGGATGATGATGATGCTGATGATGATGAGGATGGTGATGATGATGATGGTGATGATGATGATGGGGATGATGATGATGAGGGTGATGGTGATGATGATGATGATGAGGATGATGAGGATGATGTTGATGAGGATGAGGATGATGATGAGGATGAGGATGGTGATGATGTTTATGATGATGATGCTGAGGATGATGATGCTCATTATTATTATTATTATGATGATGATGATGAGGATGATGATGCTGATTATGATGATGATGATGATGATGCTGATTATTATGATGATGATGGGGATGATGCTGATTATTATTATTATGATGATGAGGATGATGATGATGATGCTGATGATGATGATGAGGATGATGATGCTGATAATGATGATGAGGATGATGATGATGATGATGATGAGGATGATGATGGTGATGCTGATGATGATGATGAGGATGATGATGATGATGAGGACGATGATGGTGATGATGATGATGATGAGGATGATGATGATGATGAGGATGATGATGCTGATTATTATTATGATGATGATGATGGTGATGATGATGATGATTCTTATGATGATGAGGATGATGCTGATTATTGTTATGATGATGATGATGAGGAGGATGATGATGATGCTGATTATGATGATGACGATGATGAGGATGATGATGATGATGAGGATGATGATGATGATGAGGGTGATGATGATGATGATGATGAGGATGATGATGATGAGGATGATGATGAGAATGGAGATGCTGATGATGATGATGAGGATGATGATGATGATGCTGATGATGATGATGAGGGTGATGATGATGATGATGGTGAGGATGAGGATGATGAGGATGATGATGATGATGATGATGCTGATGATGATGATGAGGATGATTATGCTGATTATTATTATTATTATGATGATGATGATGCTGGTTATTATGATGATGATGAGGATGGTGCTGATTATTTTGATGATGATGATGAGGAGGATGATGCTGATGATCTTGATGATGATAATGCGGATGATGATGATGATGAGGATGATGATG